>KZ451969.1:9500483-9619805 GCA_002786265.1 Apostasia shenzhenica | reverse complement strand
ATATTTTTGCAGCTATTCATTGCATTACGTTGAATTCAAGTGGTGTACAAGCATTTAGAGTACGATTCATTGCATAACACATTATTTTAACTGAATACAGGCAATTGTCTGAGTCTTTAATTAAGTTTTATTATATTTGAAAAAAATATATGCAATTTAACTTTGATCTTGTCTATATGAAGGTTTTTTAACATAATACTCTGATTACATACCTAATGTTTACTACATTGATGTATTTGAATGGAAAATTGATACTTGGCGATCTATTAGAGACATTTAATTGCGTTTTAATGTAATACCTACTATTACACAACTTTTTATCAGCATATCGATCAATTTTAGGAGAATAGGCTCTTTTAGGGACTGATTTACGATATATCAATGAATTTGAGTTGAATAGTGATTTTTTTGTAGCTATTCATTGCATTACATTGAATTCAAGTGGTGTACAAGCATGCAAAGTACAATTTATTGCATAATACATTATTTTGACTGAATACGAGCAATTTTTTGAGTATTCAATTAAGTTTTATTGTATTTGAATGAAAAATCGATATTTGGCGATCTATTAGGGACATTTAATTGCGTTTTAATGTAATACCTACAATTACACAACTTTTTGTCAGCATATCGATCAATTTTAGAAGAATATACTCTTTTAGGGACTGATTTATGATATATCAATAAATTTAAGTTGAATAGTAATGTTTTTGCAGCTATTGATTGCATTCCGTTAAATTCAAGTGGTGTACAAGAATTAATAGTATAATTCATTGCATAATATGTTATTTTAACTGAATATAAGTAATTGTGTGAGTATTCAATTAGCTTTTATTGTATTTGATGAGAATATATGCAATTTGACTTTGGTTTTATCTATATGAAGGTTTTTAACATTATACTCTGATTACACCTAATATTTGCTATATTGATGTATTTCAATCGAACATTAATATTTGGCGATTTATTAGGGACATTTAATTGCATTTTAATGTAATACCTACAATTACATATCTTTGTATCAGTATATTGATCAATTTTAAGAGAATAAACTCTTTTAGGAACTGATTTATGACATATCATTGAATTGAAGTTTAATAGTGATGTTTTTGCAGCTATTCATTGCGTTTCGTTGAATTCAAGTGGTGTACAAGCATTTGGAGTACGATTTATTACTTAATAAGTTATGTTAACTGAATGCTGGTCATTTTATGAGTATTAAAATAGTTTTTATTATATTAGAAGAAAATATAAGCCATTTGATTTTGATATTATCTATATAAAGGTATTTCAACATGATACTCAGATCACACGATTAATGTTTGCTATATTGATGTATTATAATTGAAAATCGATGTTTGGCATTTATTTAGGACTTTTGATTGCGTTTTAATGTAATACCAACAAATATATATCTATTTGTCAGTATATCGATCAATTTTAAGAGAATATGCATTTTTAGGGACTGATTTATGACATATCAATGAATTTGAATTGAATAGTGATGTTTTTTGCAACTATTCATTGCATTACCTTGAATTCAAGTGGAGTACAAGCATTCAGAGTACGATTCATTGTATAATAAGTTATTTTAACAGAATACAAGCAATTGTGTGAGTATTTAATTAATTTTTAATTTATTTGAAGAGAATATGTGCAATTGTCGGTGATGCGCCGTCGTCCAACATCGGAGTCACTGCGCCTTCGTTTGACATCGGAGTCAATGCGTCGGCATCTGGATTCGACATCAGCGTCGTCGGTGATTAGGGCCGAGAGGATGGGGCTGGAGAGGAGAGTGCGAGGTTAGGAGAATCGCAAGTTCGCAACTGTCGCGCGAGTAGAGGCCGCAGAACGGAGGCTGAGTTAGGGACCTAGGGTTTAGGAAAGGATTTTTTTAATTTTAAACTCAACCAGTCCAACCATATTGGTTTACCTGTTGATTGGTTGAACCGCGGTTTAGACCGGTTCTGACCGGTTTTAAGCGGATTCGAGTATAAAATTAAATTAGACCGGTTGGCTGACCGATTCACTATCTAACTGATTGAACTAACCGGTCCGGGCCGATTTTTAAAACCTTGTGTTCAGTATGAGTTTCTTTTTAAAGCTTGTAAATTTTTATATCTGCTGTTGAATAATTTGGTAGTTCTAGTAAAAGCAAATAAGATTAAAGATGTTAATTGAGAGTATAGATACAATTTAATTGTTAATTGAGATTTAATATTTTATTTAATCATATTAATTAAATTTAATTAAAATTAATGTTAATGTGATATTTTAATTTAATATTTTTTAAATGATTTGAAATAAAATTATTTTTCTCAAAAAATTATATATAAGATATAAAATAAAATTATTTTTCTCATAAAATTATATATAAGATATAAAATAAAATTATTTTTTAAAAATTTAATGAACTAAAATAAAATTTAATATTAATATCAAATTTTATAATAAAATTTAAATATTATAAATATAATTTTAAATTTATGTATAATATTTTCTGTAAAGTTAGTTTTAACTTACATTAAAATTAGGATGTTCAAAAAAAATAGATGGCATTTAAAGCATAAATGATGAAAATTGAGAATGAAAATTAATTAAAAATTACATAATTAACATTTTCATCATAAAATTAAGTTGGAAGTACTTGTAATGAATTTATTATTATACGCAGGTAGATAGTTTCTAAAATTACGAAGTAATTAACATAAAATAATAATATTATTATAAGTAATTTTGATGACGTAAGCACGTAGGTATTTTGTGAGAGCGAACAGGAAACTCTTTTACAAAATATTTATGAAAGGAAAATAAAATAAAATGCTAAATTTTTATTAAATTTTATTTCAAAGAATTAAATAAATTAAAAGTTTAAACTATTTTAAAAAAAATTACCGGAATATGATTTAACTGTTTTACCCATCACAAAAAATTAATATTAAATGTAATGGGTCTGTTTATTTGTAAAATAAAATTTAATAAAATTAAATTTAAATAGAGATATTTTTTATTAAAAATTATAAATAATGTGAAGTAAAATTAATTATTATGTTGGGGTATCTGAAGGATGTGATATAAAGTTAGTTATTATATTGGGATATATGAAGGATGTGATATAAATTAATTATTATTTTAGTAATATGTATAAGATGTGAAATAATTTTTTTTTAATATTAAATTTTATATATGATGTGATATATTTGATTAAAATTAAATCAGATTAATTTTAAATGGGCAAATAAATGGGGCCAATAAAATTAAAATAAACGAATGGACATAAATGTGAAAATTAACGCAAGCATAATAATTTTTTCATAATTTCCTAGACAATTTGAAATTGTAAATCGAATTATGTGATTTTTTATGAAAATCGAATTATGCTGAATAAACGGGTGGCACAGCTTTTTTTTTTTTTTCATTTTCACATTTCTTTCATTAATTAAAATCGAAATCAACGAAATAATTCTTAGAAAATAGTAAAGCCATTTTGGTAATTTAACGACCCTTCCAGACTCTCCTTGCCCGAACTCTTTGGTCCTGTTTGGCGCAAAGACTAAAATCAGAATCAAAATAGTACTAATTTATAAAATAAAATAATAATAATAAGTAAATTTTTTAAATTATTCTACATAAATTTTAATAAAAAAATATTATTTTACTTTGTATATTTAATATTTTTAATAAAAATATCAATTTTTTTATTTTATATTTTAGATTCCAAATAATAAGGATACTTGGTGGTGGAAAGATGATGCAAAAAAAATTAAGTAGAACAAGATTTGTTATAGAGATTGATTTAAAAACAAAAATAAGGATAAGTGGAGAAATATAAAGTGCCTCGATGAGAATCTAAGAAAACAGTAGGCAATGCATATGACTCTTGAGAATTTATATAAGAAGCTAGACACTAAAAAAAGAGAAAGACAATTATATAGGATTTTGTTAAGACATGAGATATTAAAACTAAAGATTTAATTGAAGCAAAATATATTAAAGATAAAAATCAAAGAGTACTTTTCATGGTAGAAGATATCAAAGATAAATGGATGAGTTACTTTCAACAGCTTTTTAATGAAGGTTGTGAAAATTCAATTAATCTTACAGAATTCAGCACCCTAAAAGAAAATAAAAATTACTCTTACATCCGAAGCTCTAGTTAGAAAAATTGAGTTATTGGATTTTGCCCATGTACAAAGAGGAAGAGGGAGACCAAAAAAGACATGGCAAGAAACTATAAGAATTGATCTTAGTTACTTAGACTTAGATAAGAATTTAGTAACATCAGCAATGAAAATAAATGATTCATATAACCGACCCCACTTAGTGGGATTAAGGCTTGGTTGTTGTTGTTATTGTAGATTAAATTATTTGAATTGAGTATTTTGATCTAGAATGTGAATAAATTTTATATTTTTATTAAAAATCATTAAATATATAAAATAAAATAAAATTTTTTATATTAAAATTCATGTAAAATAATTAAAAAAATTATTTATTATTATTATTATTATTTTTAAAACTAGTATTCTAAAATCCGATGAAAAAGCCGTGACATCTATATATACGCATCGTCTACTGAGGCGCTGTATGAAGTTCTTCGATCGCCTGCGGCTTCTATCGTCTTCTTCCTTCCGCGAATCGACGCCGACGGATTCGAAGGCCTGATGGATTCTGGCGGTAGCTCGTTGCCCTCCTCAGTTGCGGCGGACGCGAGGAAACGGCGCGTTTGCTACTTCTACGAACCGGAGGTCGGAAACTACTACTATGGCCAGGGGCATCCGATGAAGCCTCACCGGATCAGAATGACGCACGCGCTCCTCCTCAACTACGGCCTTCTTCAGAAGATGCAGGTTTTCCGGCCGAATCCGGCGAGGGAGCGCGACCTCTGTCGCTTTCACGCCGACGACTATGTCGCGTTCCTCCGGAGCGTGACGCCGGAGACGCAGCAGGAGCAGATGAGGGCGTTGAAGCGGTTCAATGTTTGCGAGGACTGCCCTGTTTTCGATGGCCTGTTCTCCTTTTGCCAGACCTATGCCGGCGCGTCTGTCGGCGCCGCCGTTAAGCTCAACCACGGTCACCACGATATCGCCATTAACTGGTCTGGGGGACTGCACCACGCAAAAAAGTGCGAGGCTTCGGGGTTTTGCTATGTCAACGACATCGTTCTTGCCATACTCGAGCTTCTCAAAAGGCACGAGGTGCGTCCGAGCCATAACTTTCTCTATCCCCCTCCCTTACCATTTATCCGCGGCAGATCTTCTGCTTTCTTTTTAGTTTAAATTTAATTGTCCTGAAGAATTTGGGTTATTCATGGAGAATGTGCTACCGCATTAGTGGCTTCTGTGCTTCTTCAATGTCGGGTTTAAGATGAGAGGGAAGATTGAAGAAACCCTAGAACGAAATTTGGAGCACTCGCTCACTCGTTCACCGTGGCTATATTAGGTTTTGTTCTTTTAAGTACTGGTGCTTGATTTAGGGGGATCAATCCCTCTTCAACCCTAATCGCTGATTGATTATATTTGTATTACGTTGTCAATTGCACATTGCTATCCTATACTGATTGACTACTGATTAGTGTTCTGTTAACTAAAAAAGCATATTCGTAGAGATTTTTTAGATACTTCGTGAACTATCTTCTGTCAGTTCTGTGTCAGATTTAAGCCTTTTTGATAGTTATATGTAAGTGTGGCCGATGTAGTTTCCACAATTCTCGATTCAGTTTTGAGCTGTTCATCATTACAATACTCGGTTGACAATCTGAAGCTAACGTTTCTATTTATTTCCAATTAACTTCTGGATAGAAAGTTTATGAATTGAAATTCATAGGAGTTCCATCATGAACATTGATAATGAAATGATATACATGTTAACAAATCGTGAAATCACTTACATGAAATAGCGCTATCCTAATTAAATGTTAAAAATACTGGTTTAGTTAATAATTAATTTTGTATAATTAATAATTAAACATGAAGTATTTTGGTATGTTTGTTATATATTCTCTAACCTATTTAACATACAAATAATCCTGCTGATAAAACTGCAGTTTGAGGTTTCAACATCAACAATTAACTGCAAAGAGTTTCTAATAGTTGTGTAAGCTTTTTTTGTTTGATGAAAGTAGTTGTCTAAGCTAGAATCTATAACTAGTAGCTTTTGATCGGTCATTTTGTTGTTATTTCTAAACATGTAGTTGTTGCCCTTATGTTCCATGCTGACACATTGACTGATCTTTCGTTTATTCATGGATGCCATAATGGCTTGTGTTTGTCCATATTATATCTTAGAAGATTAGCCAAACTTTTCTTTATTTTTTTTTAATTTGGGCAGCACTAACTATCATTAGAGCAGTGTAGCACTTCAGTATCTTTTTATCCTTTGTGGTGTGGGATGATCATGTTTAACCTTGATTTTTTATTGCTCACTTCTTTATTCCTTTTCTTATCTTCCCACTAGTTTTGTGTATGTTTTACAAATCTAGCCTCTTAGTTATCTCTTGTAGTCATGGTCCGTGATGATGATGGTTGCCAATCACAAAATTAAATAGAGATGAAGTGGAGATGATAAAAGATGAAGAAACAAGTGTCTCGCAAAAATTGGAGACAAGTTTCTTATTTATCCCAGAATTTCACTTGAATCTATTTTTTGTGCCTTAATCCACTTTGTTTTTTGGGTTGCATTTCTCTTGTCATATATAGAAGGACAAGATGTAGGAGGTAGGCTTGTTTAATTCCCTAACTGCACTTTGCCTTTTCCCTGCACACCCATTCCGTATGTACAAAAAATAAGTTAGTTGCAACTTTTGTTCCTTCTTTCCAGTGCTCCTTTTGCCTTTATTACTAGTGTTGGGATTCTGTCTAGATTTGTTTTCTATTTGCTGTCGTTGTCTTTTGTGAGGTTACGGGCTAGATAGAAGTATTTGTTCTTTTTAGTTCAGCATGTTGGTTGAGCTCTTGGGTTTTGCATCTTTTTTCTCGACTTAAGCTCTATGTTGATGTTGTGGTCATTGTTTTTCTTAAATTGAGATGTCCCCAAGGTTAAGGCTTCTTACCTCTCGACATGTTGTCGAGGCATTAGGTTCTCTCGAAGGCTTAAGGGATATGCCATCTTGCATTGCTCGAATAGTGGATTAGGCATGTATATGTTGGGATTGGACAATTTATCTTTGCACAGCATCTAGCTAGTTCTCTTGATCATGATGCATTTGCGAGCATTTATTGTCCGTTCCTTTGCCATTGAGAAGTTTCCTTCATATTTTGCTTTCCTAGTCCTGAGAAAATACCTCGAGGATTGTCTTTTATCTTGTCAAAGATGTTAGTTGAAGTCTTGTTTTTCTCAAGCTAAATTGTTGTCAGTCTTGAGGCTTTTATTTTTTTGTTGACACCTCCTGCATTGACTCTCATGTCGATGCACAACACGATCTTTTCATTGGCATCTCTTACTGTATCCTAGCATTCTAGGCGTTGGGTCTGTTGTATTGATACCTGACTCAACCTTTTTTTTTGTTGCCATATCTTGCACTGATATCCAGCATTCGAGATGTTGATTCTCTCAAGATATTTTTAGGGTGATGCCTTGGCATCTTTTGGTGAGACTTGACATTGGGTCATTGAGCCTCAAGTCGCTCGATGTATCGTGATTTTGTAGTGATTCCTCAACATATTTTTGGTGAGACTTAACATTGGGCCGTCAAGCTTTGGTTCCCTCAAAATATCGACTGTGTCTATTTGTTGGACCTCAAGGTCTATTTTGCTGTGAGGATAGGTCTCAGGGATTTACTGGGTACCCTAATTTGTTCCCACAAATTAAGTCACAATCAGATTGCTTCAAAATTCACTTTAATCTTAAGAATTAGCCATGAATTCATCAAGTATCTAGAGGAGGATTACCTCTTAGTGGACTGAGAATAACTTTCTTCACCGTTTTTGATAGGATCTGGTGATGATAGTAGTATTCCTGATTATATCACTTTTACTAATTCTATGTCTGATTACACCATTTATGCCATTTAAAGTAGGTTCACTGAAATTTTAATGTGCTTTAGGAAAACATGTTACCAATTGTTCCTTTTTAAACTTAAGCAGTTCAACTTTTTAAAGTTATAATTTCTTAAGTTAAACTTTAGTCTCTTAAGAGCCTTAGCTGCGTCAGTCTAAGTCATCTCCCGGATAGCTGAGGTGCAAAGCAACTCAATTTACTTAACTTTAAGCTATATCCAAACACTACTTTAGTTTTTCAGTGAAGATGAATTGATAGATATGTTCAGAAAAACAACTTTGTGACTTTCTTCCACCTACCAATTGATGGAGTTCAGAATTTTTTTGTTTTTATATTTATTCTCAAAAAAATATTTAAAATGTTGAGTTCAGATTTTTGAATTGGCTAGAAGAATAGAATAAAATTAAGGATAAGATATCAAATGGCTCTTTAAATTGCTTTTTTGTCTTGATCTTCTATCTTGGTTTACATTGTTAGTATTAATATTACTGAGTGTTTTCTGATTTTTAACTATTTTTCTGTTAGCGTGTTTTATACGTCGATATTGACATACACCATGGTGATGGTGTGGAGGAGGCCTTCTACACAACAGATAGAGTGATGACAGTTTCATTCCACAAATTTGGCGATTATTTTCCTGGAACAGGAGATATACGTGATATTGGATTTGGGAAAGGGAAATATTATGCTGTAAATGTTCCCTTGGATGATGGGATTGATGATGAAAGCTATCAGTCCCTTTTCAAACCCATCATGGCAAAAGTTATGGAAGTTTTCCAGCCTGGTGCTGTGGTTCTCCAGTGTGGTGCAGATTCTTTATCTGGAGATCGGTTGGGCTGTTTCAATCTCTCCGTGAAAGGGCATGCCGAATGTGTTAAATACATGCGATCTTTTAATGTGCCTTTGTTGCTTCTTGGCGGAGGTGGATATACAATTAGAAATGTCGCTCGGTGTTGGTGTTATGAGGTAATATTAAGAAGAAGTTATTTTTTATTGTTAATTATAGCCTTAACTTTGTTCAACATTGTTTGATGAAATTAACTATAAGTTTGCATTGTAATTTCGTACATCTCATAAGGACGGTTTCACGAATTTGCTATTTTTCATGTATGTATGCTTGGGGAACTTGTAAAGCTAAATGCATGCCATTTTGTGAGCACTAATACAGTTTTACTTAAATAGGTTTTTCACATGGATTTCACTATACCTAGATGAATTGTGCAGGCAAACAAAAGTCAAGCATTCAATTTTTATGAATATTATGACATTGGAAGTCTATCATTCCTTTTGTTGGAATGAATTTTATGCGTTTGCCTTTATGCTAAAAATAGTGATTTAATGTAATCCAATAGAAACTAAATCCCATTGGAGCATGCCTATCATGCCCTTGTAACCGGACTAGCTGTCGAATATAGTTTTATTCTAATTGCAGATTGCCTTACTGATTTTATTGCTGCATGGTATATTTAACATGTACATAATATGTAATGTAATTTCCCATAGATGCGTTCTGCTTAAAGGTTTTTTTGCTTTAGCTACATGTTTGGCTGTATGGCAGATTATTCTGATGCCATGGTCATTTTTCTTGAAATCTGAAGGAACTATGGATCATGAAATAACGTGTATGTCATCTTGTTACTTCGCTTGATGACACTGCTGTGCATAATGACGTTATTTAACATTGCTGTACTTGTTTGATTGTGTGGTTGATGTCTTCTTGTTTCTACAATGTAATACAAGAAAACTTAGAAAAGTAATTCTATGTTGATTTCTTCTTGTTGCCTGAATCTGTTGTTAACAATATGCTATATGCTATTCACTAATTTGCATTTGACCTTTGCTTGACATTTTGTGAAGACTGGTGTTGCCCTAGGAGTAGAAGTAGAAGACAGGGTGCCTGAACATGAATATTATGGTTATTTCGGTCCAGATTATACTCTTCATGTTGCACCTAGTAATATGGAGAATAAGAACTCACGCAAGTTATTAGATGATATAAGGATTAAGGCTCTAGAAAATTTGTCGAAGCTCCAACACATGCCAAGTGTTCAGTTTCAGGAAAGGCCTCCAGATATGGAATTTGATGAGGTATGTTAATCTATATTTATGTTATTGTACATCTTGCCAACTATATTTTTTACAAACAAAAAGACTCATTTATGAGAATCTCTTCTTTGATTTGTATTGCAATGTCATTTGGATGATCATGTGAAGCTTTAGCGTTTTGGTTGCCCCATGTTGTAACATAATTACAACAATGATGATGACCACCACCACTCCTTAATCTCACTAGGTTGGGTCGGTTATATAGATCCTTTGCTTCCATTGCACTCTGTCAAATAATATTGCCTAATTTAGCTCCAAATATGTAAAGACTGTTCCTTATAGTTTTTTATTATATTTTTTTGGTCTTCCTCTTTTTCTTTTTATATGGGCAAAATTCAATAACATAACTAATTGCTGGAGCTTCTATTGGCTTACGATTTATTTATCCAAATCATTTAAGATGATTTTTTCTATGTTTATATTGAGGCTACTCTCATTTTCTTACAGATGTATTCATTCTTCGTCTTATTCATTTTTCGTCTTATTCATTCATATATACTTATTCATGTATCTATGACTCTTATTCTATTTGTATTTTTCTACTTTATGGGTTAACATTCAATACCATATAACATTGTTGGTCTTACTAATATTTAATAAAATTTATCTTTAAGTATAAATGAGTTTTTTTATCTTACAAATGTTGTAACATAATTAATATGTGCTTAATTGGACTAACAGTTTAAGTGTCTCTACGTTCTTTATCATTAATGAATGAGCTAAATTCCTTGCTTCTCATATGATTAGATATTTGGCACTTGGCATTAATTTGAAAATGGTATAGCGTTGTCTAACTTTTTATCCCTTGCTTGAAATATGCACAAGGAATGGACATCTAGAATTGTAAGGGGAAGTAAAGAAGATACAGAAAAAAAGAAGAAGAAGAAGAAGAGGAAGAAAACAATAGTAGAAAAGGACCTAGGGGAATAAGGAATAAAAGATTGAGGGGAGTAATAGAAAGGGGGAGTGAGGAGATTAGCGAGGCAGTATTCTTTATTTAATTTATCAAAGTCCTCAAACATACTAAATAAGTACTGCAGTTTAGCGATTACTCTTAAAAAAAAAATTTGAAACAATAAAAGTTGGGTTGAGGGACAAAAATTTAGAAAATGAAAAAGTGATTTGATATAGGAAAATAGAACATCTGCCTCTTCTATAGCACAATATTCAAATATTAGGTGCCACTGTTTAACAGAAAAATATAGATCCTAGATATGGTCGCCCATTCGAAGAATCGAAGATGCTTGTGATCGGAAGATGCAAGATAATGGAATGAAGTGCTGCATCACTAGTTATTCTTTGCTTCCCATATGTAGAACTATTTTCATAACATTGAAGAACTTGGGAAGTGTGAAGCATATGTACTGATTTAAAAAAAAAAAAAAACATATGTACTGATTTTTTGTCAAAAGTTATTTGTTAATCATGTAGATTTTTTTGTGATAAGATCAGTCATGTAGTTTTTCCACAACATTTGCTCATTTTCCCTAGTGTAAACACTGTCAAACATGGATATGATTTATTGTACTTCTACTCTATTATTAGTCGGACTGCTCTTCTGAACTTATGTCCACAAATAACAAGTTAATATTTTTAGGAAGATGAAGATCAAGAGTGTGGAGATGAAAGAGATGACCACGATGAAGAAATGGATTTCCCTAAGCTTTCTGAAGACTTTAAATGGTATTCGCATGCTTTATTTTGTCATTGATTTATTTGATAATATTGGTTTTTTCTTGCTTATTACATGATTAATTCTCCATTTTCTTGCAGCAAATCTCTACCTGAAAATAAGCAAAATATTAAAACCGACATGGACATCGATGGGAGTGAGGTCAAAAATCATCAGGTATGTATTTGTACTGCACAGCTGTAGATTGTTGAAATACCAGTCTAATTATTAATATTTCAATTTTGGTTTTATTGCACAAGGTCATACTTTGTGCTTTTGAACCACTATTTTTTGACAAACCTTTCATTCATTCCACTTACATCAATAAAAATGTAAGCTGATTCCTTGTGGGAAATGCTTATTTTCCCAAAAAATGCCTCTTTAATGATCTCCTAAAACATAATATAACTACTCAAAATTGGAGATTTCTAGTGGTGTTCTTTTAGCCCACTGCGGAAAGAGCTTGCTTGATATGAAATGGTTTCCAGTTCGAACCTTATCACCATCACAATTTTCAAGTGGAGTGAGGTAAATTGTGATGTCCAGGGGTGGAGATTTCAAAAAATAAAGGTTTGGGTTTAATTGCATCTGATTTGGTTTAATAAATTCCAACTAGAAGCTAAACTTATCTGGGTAGGCCCTTTTGATAGCTTAGCAGATGGCCAAGATGAGTAACAGTGATGTTCTAATTGATTGGAATATAGGGTAATATGCTGCATGTCGATTTGTTGTAATTGAATGTTATATGCCATAACTGATCATTTGATCCCCTATTGTAAAGGATAACATTGTTGTCATTGATTAAACATCGACATCAAACCTCGAGAACGAGGTTAGTCAACTTAGGCCTGTAGGTTTATAGAAACATTGGGCATGTCGTTTGCTTAATCTGCTCGGGCGGCTTGAGAAAATATCAAATGCTGCGTGTATAAATATTGAATCTACCGCGCAAATGGCTGAGATATAATATTGAATCTACGTGTAAACAATAAGATTATATGGCCAATGTATAAATATTGAGAATTAGGTGTTGAATATGTAAATAAGATAGTTTTTATGTTACATAAAAAGTGATAAAGTTATGATAAATTAGATTGCGCTTAAATATACTGCCAAATCATTTCATTAAGCAAGATTTTATTATAAATTTAAGGGCCTTTTTATCTTTTAGGAGGCATTCCAGAGACTTAATCCCAAGGTAGAGCCCGTTTCCTCGGAGGTCCCTGCATACACCAAGGTATATTTGTAAATTTTACTTTACATGAATAGTAGATTTTCTTCTTAATCATGCTTGAAATTCTACCATTAAAGCAAGTTTATTTTAACAAAATTAAAATTAATTTTGTGATTTTTTTTATTTTAAAATTTAGATTATCTTTATGACGCATTATGTGAAATAAAATTGATTTTAATATTAAAAATTGTATTTATTTTAAAATATTATTAATTTAATATTAAAATTTATGTATTAGATAATTTGTATGACTAATTTTAAAATTGAGGAAACAACAAAACCTAAAAATGTCAACTTTGTTGTAAATGTTCGTTTCAGGATATGGTTGCCGGATTAACGACAGTGAATGAACCAAGCGACGTGAAGCCTCATTGTGAAACTTTTCCACTGTTCTCAAAGTCATGATAACCATGTAAGTGGATTATATTTAAGTCTGTGTTTATAATGGGATGATATTCATATTTATATTTAATGGGACCTCGAAATTTTATTTTTTGAAATTTTTACACACATGTCATACAAATCTTCATGTATTGTATATCACATATTTTTTTCACAAAAATTAACTACTTCATAGTATAAATTTTGTGAAGAAAGTGTATGTGATGTAATATTAGAAGATTTGTGTGACATGCATGTAAATGTCCCTTTTTGTTTTCATGCAACTATTAAACCTTTTTTTCCCCTAGGTTAATTACTTATAGGTCTTTGTAGTTTTATGGACATCTCTAATTTGTTGATTTTTTAAAAATTCTTTCAGTTGGATCCATATAGTTTATAATTTCTTTTAGTTTGGATCCTATTAAATTATCCATCAGTTAAAAAGAGAACAGTCTATTTTAGCTTCAAGATACTTGCAATATCAACCTAAATGTAACAATGTTTTAGGAAAACTATTTTCTTGAACCCGAATTTAAAAAAAAAGACTATTCTTGAAAAACCTATTACAGTTTATAAACCTGTCCTGAAAGATTTTTTTCCTTAAAATTTTAAGAAGTTTTTAGGTAAAACACCAAGTTCAAAGGTCTTTTTTGGTATAGTATGTGTTTTTTGTGATCTTAATTGTGATTTGACTGAGAGATTTGAGGAACTAATGATGGATCTCATTGAAGAACTTTAAATAAACTCGCTTGCTGATCTCAAATATAAAATTTTATGTTTGTATTGAAGAATTATATCATCCGTTTTGAGCTTGGATCCTGACTCATAATGCAAACACAATAAATAAGTAGACAAATTTCAGTCAGTTGATTGGGTTGGGAACATATTGACCAGATTTCATCTACATTTATGTAAGTGGATATTGAGCTATAAATTGAATGATTACTTTTGAGTTAACATTTAACGTAGGTTTATTTGAAATTTTGTTCCTTGAGCTACGTACTGGCTCAGATCTGCTTGTCACCTGCTAATACAAAAATTCATCAGAGAGTCTAGAGTCTAGCACTAGTCATCTGGTGAGTAGGGCTGCAGTCAACAATAGAATCTCATGGAAATCTATGCCATAAACCTGAAAGAACTAGAACTAACTCACAAGTTTTCCCAAGAGCATAGATCAAAACCTATTTCATGGATGACCCACAAGACGACACAGAGATTTACCTCGAGGGATGCTTAAGAGAGGCTTAGAAGACCTTCCCATTGAAACCAAGAAGAGATGTTTTGTGCCGTAGGCTCTACAAGCTATTTCATGGTTTCAATGTGAGAACCTTCTCAACAGTGTTAGCTCCCACACTTGACTGTACTCTTGACTTTCCAATGTGAAGGCAGAGCTGGTGTAGTACTAGAAAATCTTAGTACCACCTATTACATTGAGGATTGTGGAATAGTGCCCTCAATGAGCTCAACTTCGATTTGTTGCTCTCCTTGTAACTAATTGCACAACAATAACAACCAAGCCTTAATCCCACTAGGTGGGCAGTTACCAAATTCTTATCTAAGTTTAAGTAACTAAGATCACTCCTTATAGTTTCTTGCCATGTCTTGTTTGGTTTCCCTCTTCCTTTTTGTACATGGGTAAAATCCAGTAACTTAATTTTTCTAACTGGGGCTTCAATTGGCCTAGCCGACTTTCTCTAAGTTTATCCTCAATTGGTGCAACACCAACTTTCTTTCGGATATACTCATTTCTCATTCTATCCTTTCGTGTATATCTATACATCAGAATCACATGATATTAGCAGCACCGATTCTTGAATGAATATTGATAAGACATGATCTCTCAAAATGATATCTCATGTAGCTTCTCGTTCTGTAATGGAGCAAGTATGTTAGTTAGCTCCTTCAAGTTGCTTGTGATAGTTGTTACTTTTCTCAATTTAAATATTGGGAGGCTAGAAACCAGCTTCAGTTAAATGGTTCACAACGAAGAAAGTAGTTGATGAGTTTCCACATCTGATAAACTCATTAGGAGATCTGTTTCTTTAAAATAGGGGCGAGTGATAAAGAGATTAGTCCCAAAACTCACAGGTAGATGAGGATAACTTGGAGGACTACTCTGGTGAACTAGAAGGCATCCCATGAACCAGAACATAGATGGAGAGATGAAGGAGAAACCTCTAAACTGTGACATGAGTAATCGAGGTTAAGCTCACATGGGTAACACCTTGATTACTCCTGGAGTAATTGGTGAAGACATGGAAATAATCTTGATGGCCCAGGTATAGTGGTGAATTGAGGAAGACAACGAGTCAAAGGACAAACACCTATGAAGTGACCCAGAGGGGGATCTCGAGGAAAAGGTTCAATCGTGGATCTCAGGGAATGAATTAAGTTAGGACTTTGTTGTCATTCATGTCTCTTTCCTTTGACACTATGATGGATTAATTGAGTTCACAAGTTTGGAATGCTTAAGAGTTTTCATTAATTGAAATGAAAAATTACGTTATAAAATTGATGGTTTTCATTAATTTTTAGCTTGGCGGAAATGTTGAGCAGCCCTCTAGGTCATTTGTTTGGCTACAATGCAACAGTTGGAGAGCGTGGGTTACCCCAAGGTTTAAACACCTTGTAACCGACTTTCCGCCTAATCGCATTTTCAATGGGGTTTGTTTACCTTTGTGGCTCAGTCCCACCACGCGTCTCTCTAACTAGCTGGTTTGTTGAGTTGGATACTTCAGTCACGCAGTTTCTCAACAATTAGATAGAACATGTGGTAACAGATGTCAGATCTTTCGATTGATCGAAAGTTATTGATTAGTTGAGCTCCTTTTCTTATAGCTCTTGCTAAAAAAGGACAAGTGCAGATATTCAAAATTCTCGAGTCCCACGCATTTATAGGATCATGGTTTCATTGAGTTCTCCCAAAAAATTACTATGTCTTATTGTAATTCTCTCTTGTAATTGTACTTTGAGGTAGTGGAAACTTTCTTAAGCTTGATTTGGTTAAGGGATCTAAAAGAATCTCTCTGAATCTCTTTAAATTCTCTTTTTTTTTTTGCACTTTTTTGTTTTGCTATCTACTCACTTGTTGACTTGGTACTTTTTCTAATCATCTTTTGCAGAATTATGCCGTGATTTACACTCAACCCCTTTGCATCTTCGTGAAACAATTTTTTGTGTTAGCATTTGGTGTATATAAATCATTTATTTGATCATTTTTATATTTTACATAAACAAATACGATGTGAATTATTTGGTAGAATATAGTTTAGGATAAATATTATCTCGATCCTGGAGGTTTGAGAGTAATATTAAGTAGGTCTGCAATTTCAAAAGGTAATAGGTCCTTGAAATTGATATTAATATTTTAATTATTATTTTTAAATAAATTTTAATAAGTTTTAAATTAAAATTTATTTTAAATTAAAATTTTAAATATAAACTGACAAAAATACTCTGCTTTCTCATCCAGATCGTGTGATATATTAATGTTAATTTTAAGGACCTATTTATTGTTATTTAAATACAGACTTATCTCTAAATCTCATGAACATGAATGATACTTACCCTACAATCTATTTGAAGATCCCAACAGTCATCCCATATTTTTATTAAACACATGGACGTAAGTTTTTAGTATAATTGTTGTTGGATCATTTTCGAGCAAGTTCAGGTAATTGGAAATAGAAAATTTTGAGTTGGCTTAGCTTGAAATTGGTTTGAAATCGAAATCAAATATGATTTAAACTGAATCAGCTAGAATCGATTTGATTAATTTTTCAATTTTACAATATACAAATTTAATGTTTATTTTATTACTATATAATAAGTATATAATATTATAAAAAAATAAATATTGGGATATGCTAATTATTATATTGAGATATATAAGAGATTTGATATAAAGTTAGTTGTTATGTTGGGATATATGAGGAATGTAATATAAATTAGTTATTATTTTAGTAACGTACGTAGGATATGCAATAAAGTTAATTTGTAATATTAAAATTTATATGTGATGTAATATGTCATATTAAAATTAAAACAGATTAATTTTTAACTTTCAAATAAACGGAGTCTTACTTTTATGTTTAAAATCTAAGGCTGCTACCTTGCGTGACGAGTACAAGAATAGGAAGCTATTTGCTGAAATCATATTAAAATATGATTTCGGCTTCGAAAGCATTACTCATTAATTTGATTTCTGTTGCTACCAAAATTTTATTCAAACACGATAGTGATTGCACATCTATTTAAATTTTATACTTCAAATTGCATTTATATATGATTTCAAAGTTATGTGCATATTTGTTCAGTTATATTAATTGTATTTAATTATAATGTCAACTATAAAAATTCAAATTGTGCTATAAAATTCATATTTGGAATATAATTTTAATTATTATTTTTAGATTTATAGATTATTTTCGATAAAATTTTAGCTATGAAACTCCCGGTTAAGCTGTACACATTAACCAATTTTAATTATATAAGGCTTGTTGGAATAAGATTTTAATTATATAAATAATATATATATATATATATATAAGTACATAAATAAAATATATTGATACAAATTACATACATAATTATAATTTTGAAATACACAAAAAATTATGTAAATACATGCATAAATAAATAATTAACAGTAAAAGAAAACATACATATAAATTTGTATATAAATATGGGCATATTTATGAATATATATAAAATATATATACCCCACACGCACACGTGCACACACACATACATATATAGAATGTTAAAAAATTTTGAATATGATTGTTTCTGTATTTAGAAATTAAATCTTTTATTCAAATATTAAAAAAATTCTAAAAGAATATATCGCAAATTTTTTTTTTTATTTGAATATAAACAATAATTTTTTTATATAGAAATGTCTGTTTTATTTAAATACAAAAAAATGTTTTGCCATGCTCTGTTATAAAACGTTTTTGCACATGGGGCCCACATGTATTGTGCGGAGGGTCCCATTACGCTTGCACAGGCTCGTGGTGCACATAAGAATAGGACCGTTACCGATTCGATTTCGAGCCGACCAATACCGGCTCGAAATCGGATTGATTACATTTCGGTAAACTCAAAATTGACTCAAGCTTGATTGAGTTCGATTTTAAGCCGGCTCGAGTCAATTCTAATTGACTTCGAGCCGATTTCGATTCATTTTCGAACCGGCTCGAAAATAAATCAAATCTCAAATTTTTTTTGAGCAGATCTCGAGCTGGGTAAGCTCGACTCGATCCGGCTCGAAATCAGTTCGGTTTATAATATATATTACCTACCTCGGCTCAAAATCGACTCGAAATTATTACCGAGCCGAACTTTTGGCTCGTTAGTCGGCTCATTTAGATCGACTTGATTTCGATTCATTCTAAAATCGATTCAATTTTTGATTGATTTTCAATCTTCAATTCATATTAACACCCTTACATAAGAATCCACCCACGAGGCTTGTGTGGCAATGTTGTCATTGATATATATGGATTATTATTTATCCTCCCTAACTAACTAATATTTTTTTATCAAAAAAAAAAAACTTATATTTTATTCTTTACATATGTATGCCATGAATCCATCAACCAATATATTATAATTGAATAATCATGATTTACATCTTAAAAATAATTATATATTTATCTATGACGATCACGTAGGCAATTATTAGAATATTTTATTAGCACTCTCTTTTTAAAATTATAGAACGAAAACATCTATTCCTACCACCAATCTCTTAAACAATATATTGTCCAAATAAAATTGCCGATAATAAGTGGTGAAAAGAGCATAAAAGTGAATTATACAACATCAAAAAGGAAATGCTCCTAACCTGTATAAGTAAAAAGCGTAATACTAAATAGTATAGACGTCTTTTGAAGTAAAACTTAAGCTGGAGAAGTACTGAGATGAGTAATTTTTTAGAAAATACTCAAAGGATATATAGTTACTTCAAGTCAAAGCAATCAATAGTTTTATAGTTGGATTATGGATTTTATTAACGATGCGTTTGGTTTAATATTATCTTAATGTTATGTTATTTAAAAATAATAATTATTTGGGTGATGATATCTATAAATAATTTTCTATAAAATTGGAGAATTATTAATCAGAAGACATTATTTATATATTATGACATTTAAATTATATGACATAACATCAAGATTATTAGTCTTTCATTTTTTTACACATAAATTCTCAAGTAAATAAATAAATTCAACACAATATATGTTTTGAGAATAGTCGTCATTTTATCACAATAAACATGACCTATATGAAATATTTTATAAATGATAGAGACTTGATTGAAAATAATTTGTAATAGATAAAAAAGGGTTAATAACAATTAAGCCTCGAGCCTATAGTCCCTTTAATTTCTAAATTAATTAAGTAAATCCTTTAGCTTAAAGTAAAATATAAATAAATCCTTTTATATTAATAAAGTGTTTAATAAAAAATATTTTCTCTAAGTAATGGCTCAATTTAAATTTTATTTTCATCTAAAATATTAATTTAGCATTTTAATTAGTCAAATTAACCTATTATTTAAAAAAAAATCATTAAGTTTTTTTATTAATATTAAATGACCTATTTGCATACTACCTCAAATTAGAGGATTTACTTAATTAGTTAATTTAAAAATTAAAAAAACTTAAATATCTATAGCCTATAGGTCTAAATGAGAGGGACCTAATTGCTATTATTCGATAAGAAAATTAGAATAGCATGCATTTAAGTCCCTCGTTTGAAAAATGTTGGTCAATTCATTAATTAATTTAAAATTTAGTGACGAATAAGTAATTTTATCAAGGTGTCAAAACGTAGTTGCCAGCCTTAACTACAGGGGATCCCGTTGGGCCGCGATTGGCGCGCTGGCACGATCTGTGGGCCCCATTCTTAAACCTCGAGGGCCAGCTAGGCGGGCTGGTGCGTTACGGGTCGGAAGAACGACGGCGATCTCACGGGAGGTCTCTCGAAATTTCTTCTCCCGTTACGATCGCCCGCTGGAGGTTTAGAGATCGTCGGCGGTGGATTTTCTCTCCCATGGCCATGAGGAGGCGGACCTTGCTCAAGGTCATCGTTCTCGGTGACAGCGGGTGAGATGTTAGGTCCCTGAAACTTATCCTTCTCCATCTCGATCTCCTTGTTGGTTCTCTCTTGGGAGTTGGGATTTGAAATCGGTTGTTCTCTTTACCATTTTGAATTCTATGTTCCGTTCTGCTTCTCCGTGTATTGATTTTTTCTGTTTTCCTTGTCGATATTTAGGGTGGGAAAGACGTCGCTGATGAATCGGTATCCTTGAACCATTCTGCTTGCTAGATTCTTTTACAACTTTTGCTGGGCCGAGCTTTTTAATGTCTTTGATGAGTTGGATGTATGCTAGATGTATTGGCGTTTTCCTAGGTTTTTATTAGTTTCATCATAATACTTGCAAGTATGGTGTTGGCTGAATTGATTTTGTTTTTCCATTGTACTGTTTTTGTTTCTTTCCAGAGTAGGTGTCCTTCTTTTCAGAATTTCTCTGTTACTCAGAACCTTCAGAATTTAATTAGGATGGTTTGTCACAATAATGGGGAGTAAAATGTTTGTGAATGAAAATTTAAGATTATTGAACCAAATACTCTATAGTGATAAGATGAAGTACCTAGTAACTCTTGCTAGGAGGTTACACTAGAGCAATAAATTTTAAAGTAAGTACAAGAATTCTAAGAAATATTGTTTGATAGAGATAGTTATTGATTTTCTTGTTGAAGATCTCCAATGTTGTTCTTTCAAATGAATGTTTATGACAATAAACTATTATTTATTTCTTTGATCTTCAATTGATACGAAACTCTCTTAGATTAACTCCATTTTAAAGTTTACCTATGATTCAAGCAGGAGAGGTTGAAGATATTGAAATTATATTAATCTATTTGAGTGATCTCAGAAGCAAAGTTCAATTAATGGCTAAATAAGTTCTAAAATTTGTTTACTTAGACTGTTTAACAGTTTCTGCAGATCAAGTACATCATTTCCAATAGAAAAAATTTCAGAAACTGGTCATTTGTTGTCTGTTTAGAGTTAACTTATTGGAATGGATTGCATACTTTACATGCTAGACTAATAAACCTACTTGAATTTTGAAGCTTTATCAGAAGAAAAATAAATTCATTTATCTATTTATGGAAAGATAGAAAAGTCTTATCTTCAAATAAAACAAATGGATATTTGAATTTCAAGTTTTTGCTCAGTAAGTAAAGATGTCTGGAATGGTGGAGGTAGATTAATAAATGCTCACATAATTTTTGATTTTGGAGATTTTTGATAAGGTAGACATTGGCAGATTAAGTTTATGAAATATTGTTTTAAGTAAAGAAATAATCACATGAATTAGATCATCAAGGTTAAAAATATGATTCAAAATGTCAAAAGTGTGTTACATGTTGATAGATACAGAGAAACTACAACCAACAACAACAGTAACATTAATCCCAAACTCGTATGTTGAGCTACATGGATTTCACTTCTCCATTCATGTCTATTTAGAAGTATTGACATTTTGC
Source organism: Apostasia shenzhenica (assembly GCA_002786265.1). Classification (NCBI taxonomy): domain Eukaryota; kingdom Viridiplantae; phylum Streptophyta; class Magnoliopsida; order Asparagales; family Orchidaceae; genus Apostasia; species Apostasia shenzhenica. Next base: position 9,597,853 of record KZ451969.1, on the reverse strand, counting down.
CAAGTTGAAAAAATACAAAATAACTATAAGTGGAATGTTGATGGAGTTTGGATTATAATGATTAAAAGAATTATAGAAACTGGTGTTCTGTCATTAGAAAATTGAATGATCCAATATGAAGTATTAAGACAATGCTTCATTGGTAATGTCAAACATAACCTACACTATGTTAAGATGTGAACATTCAAAAATTATACTATTTAAACAGTAAGACCATCTACTCCTGAAATGAGGTGAATTTCATCAAACCAACACCTTAAATATGTAGTTTCTATTTATTGGTACTTAACTATAGTAAGAGGATGATAAATGGTGATTATTAGCAGAACTAAGAATTAGGGAACTTTATTAGAGTTTTTGGACGACTAATATGTATGTTTGTTTTATAATATATATATATATATATATATATATATCTTTGTGCGTGTGTCTGTTTTGTTTTTCTTAGATTATTGCTATGTTTGGTCAAAGGAGAGGTAACCCATGTTAGTCTGTTTGTGGAAACATTATCATGATGGTACTGATAACTTTTGAATGAGAAGCTAGTACCTCATTTCTGCCATCTTGTTTCTTTGACCTAGATCAATTAGATATGTGCACAGCAAGTTTAGTCAGCAGTATAAAGCCACTATAGGTGCTGATTTTCTTACCAAAGAGATTCAGATTGATGACCGACTAGTCACTTTGCAAGTGAGATTTCTACATTGTTGACCTGATGATGTATAAGCAAGTTCTTTTTTTTTTTAAATAATTTTTTGAAGAATTTGTGTGTGACACCTTCTATTAGATATGGGATACAGCGGGCCAGGAAAGATTTCAAAGTCTTGGTGTTGCATTCTATAGAGGGGCAGATTGCTGCATTCTAGTCTATGATGTTAATGTCCGCAGGTCATTTGACACACTTGACAATTGGCATGATGAATTTCTGAAACAGGTTGTTCTTTTAATTTTTGTTTGTTATTATTTTATGTTGCTACTTCCATCTCCTTTTATGTTTTTCTTTTTGATCAATTTACATTTTTGGTTGTACTTTACCTCTGGTTTACTCCTTGCCATGATACTATGATGTATGGTTGTCGAATATATTGCACGCTATTACAACACTTCTGGCCACTTTTAACCATTTTATTAAGACAAATTAGTTTTTGGTTGCAATTGTAAGATCTTTTGTATCTATTGGGGTTTTAAACAGGGTGTTCCCATGCCAAAAGCTGGAGGCTTTTGGAGGTTAGGGGAGTGTAGCCCACTGTACGCCCCTTCCCTTCATTTATGATAAAGAGGTTGTTTTTGAGATTCAATCCGTGACTTTTTGTGTAGAAAGGAGCAACCTTTACCATTGCACTAAAGCTCACCCTCTTTTGATGCCTTTTTTTCCCCGATAAATTTACCTTTCAAGAAATTTTGTATGGTTCAGATTGTTTTACAATGCTGATTAGGTATACATTACAGATATACTAAATAAAAAAGAAATCAATGAGATGACATTAGCTCAATATCCATAGTTTCCAAAAAGAATAAGCTGCTATTTGGCTTTTCCATTTGCTGATTAGTTATGCATGATATAACGTCTCTTGTTTAGGCTATGGTACGGAATTAATATTTCTGTTTGCTTTTTGAATATCTTGTTGTACTCCAGGCTAGTCCTTCAGATCCTGGTACATTTCCATTTATACTTCTTGGAAACAAAGTTGATATAGATGGTGGTAACAGTAGAGCGGTGAGTATCAGGAATAATTTTGGTTGTATTGGAAAATGATATTTCCAGTCTTGTTAATTTGTAGAGTTCATCTAGGTTGCCGAGAAGAATGCATTGGATTGGTGTGCTTCCAGAGGGAATATACCGTACTTTGAAACTTCAGCCAAAGAGAATATCAATGTTGATTCTGCTTTCCTTCGAGTTGCAAAAATGGCCCTAGAGAAAGATCATGAACAAGATATGTAAGTATTTTTTCCATTTCTGAATTATGACATCTGTAGCTCCATCTGTGATGGCTGTTTTTGTTTAATTAACTCTTTTTATTTTGCATACTGCATTTATAGCATAAGGTAAATTTCTCTAATGATATTTCCTGGTTATATATAGTAAAAGTGTGTGCTTAAAGCAAATTTCTCATGAAGCATCTAAGTTTTTACCAACTTTGAATTATGACATCCGTGGGACACTGGGACTTCATCTACGATGATGACTTAACATGTTTAATTCAGTGTTTTTTATCATTTAATATTAAAGAGAAAAACTCTTTTTTATCAGGCATATTGCCTTTATAATATTTTTAAACTTATTTTATAATTTAAAAGTATGTGCTTGAAGCACATTTCTCATTGAACTTGTTTTTGTCTTGTCATTGAGCTGGTTGATTTTTATGAATCTATTAATAATCTTAAAAGATCCCCTTTGTATGTTAACTACTGTGTTTGTAGGCAATGGGTTGCACAGTAGGGAAAGGAAGTAGAAGATTTAATAGATTTGAAGGTTTGCTTTAGACATAATTATAAGGTAGCTATTCGATACAATCTGATCATCCAAGTATTATTTGCAAAATTAAAGCTAAAAGGAAATGAGGACATGGTGATGCTTGACCTAAGAATGAGGGAATTTTTCTTCTCTTCACTGGTAGCCCTCACTACTTTTATTTATATATATTAGAGATATTAGGGTTTAGTGTAATTACATATAGGACCTTGTAATTATTACATAGTTACTATAAAATCTCTATATGCTAGAGAGTATACATCATGTAAGCCCAGCTTGTTAGAAATATAATTCACTCAAGAGCCTCTCAATGTCATTGTCAATTGATTAGCTAACTGATCTTTGGGGTTAACATGTGTGGTAACAATCTTCATGGATTATTCATTTTCTCTAACAAAGTGATATTCAATTTCAATATGTTGTTCTTTTGTGAAACAGTAGGTTGGATGCAATATACATAGCTGCTTGTTTGCTACAATATAACTACATGGGTTTTAATTGAGTGAACCTACTCTTTCAATAGCTATTTGAGCTATGCTTATTCACAAGTAACTAGTGCCATTGCTTTATATTCTACCTCAGCACTAGATTAGACAATAATATTTTGCTTCTTACTCTTCCAGGAGATTAAGTTTCTACCATGTAATGCACAATTACTAGAACTAAAGCATCTATTAGAAGGAGATTTAGCCCAATCATTATTTGTATAGCTTGCCACTTGTTGATGTCTTCAATCTTGGTATAAAAGTTATTTCCATGGAGCACTTTTAAGGTACGTAGCATTCGTATAGTTGCATCCCAATGAGTAGTGTGGGGAGACTATAGGAATTGACTACACTGATTGCAAATGACATATTTGTGCTCTGCCTATAATGAATTAGTTCAACTTTTCTACTAGCATGCGGTATTAACTAGGATCTGGAATAGGCTCCCCTTGTTCTAGTATACGAATGGTTTTAAAAACTAGATCGGACCAACTGGATTAATCGATTCTAGCCAATCCAGTTAAACCTCAAAATCGGCCTCTACAATAAATTGGGATTGAACCGACCTGAACTAGGTCAAACCAAAAAATCTATTGATTGTTGCATTTGGACCGATCTCTTCATTTAAGAAATATAAATCCTTGCCAAGGATTGATCTTGGGTTACTTATAGAGGAGCCATGATTTTATCCAACTGACTTAGAAGCTATATAAGATATTGGAAATGATTATATATTATATATGTGTATATTAGTAATAATGTTAAGGGGTACATCATGTTCCCTTCGTGACAGAATATGTTAGGTATTTTAAAAATAACAAAAATACCCTTAATCAATCAATTTTCAAATTATGCCACCAGTGTTTTTAGCCTCGCCGGACTAGCGCAAGCCTGCCGGATCAAGTCGTCCGCCACCGCAATGACGACTGACTGTGCCCGAGGCTGCCTTGTACGCTAGGTCGTGCGCGCGGCTGCGAGAAACCGCGAGGTCAGCCATTTGTGCGTGAGGCCGCGAGCAACCGTAAGGGCGGCTATCTGCGCGCGAGGCAATGTGGGCATACCTTTAAGATCGCTACTTGAGATCGAAGCTTGAAGAAGCACCAACCTCGACCTCGGGAAGAACTTAAGAAAGATCAAGCATCAACCTGGAGATCATCCCAAGTTGAGAGAGATGAAGCCTCGAACTTGAGAACGAATCAAGGTGAGAGAACCAAAATCCTCAGTGAGACATATCAAGAAAGAACTAGGCCTCGATCTCGAGGACACTCAGGTCAAGAGAGTTGGAACAAATTTAAATTCTCAAGGACCCAGCACTGATTGCATGACAGAGACATCGTGCATTTAGTAACCGTGGGATTTTCCTAGATTCACATTCAAATGACTAATCACGATAGCTAAACTTTCTTCATTCCATATTTATATATGCAATCATCAAATATGTTCAAATATTAGTCTCAAAATGTTGATAATACACATCAAACAAGCCACACTTTTGGTACACACTCCTTATTCATATATGCATGCTCCAAAAGTTATACACGCAAGATTTTCTTATACGTATCTTAAAGAGTCATTTTTTGATTATATCATAACTTCTATAGAAGAGAGGCTCACCTATAGCTTCCATAAGATAGCAATATTCTAGTCTCAAGTGTTTTTCTCAATCTGAAAATTTTAGTTCAAAGGAATGAGCTTACTATTTAGTAAAAAGACTCTTTATAACAAATGTAATGAATACACAGAGATAATTAATTTAATCATACTTATAAATATATTTATATCAACTAGTCATTCACAATAAATTATCATATTACAAATAGTAAATTCATATGCCACAAGCAAATGAAATGCATATGAAATGCTATATATATATATATATATATCCTATCTAATATATACAGCTGTGAAAACAACATATAACTTACTGGCCAGAGATTTCAGAAGTTCTTAAAAAGGAATAGAAACTTATATATCCTAGTTAAGATTTTACTCACATATACAGATTTTGTCATGAGTCACCTGAAATGACTTCCAGCACTAAAGAAGTCTATCCATATAATATGTTACGGTGCTCATATATCAATAAAATTTCACAATTTATTTGGCTAGGCTTCACTGTTCTCCTGTAATCAAAAATAAATAGCAAATATACATATATATAATAAACATGCTCTATGTGTTAGCCAAACACTTTTCTTTTAACATATAGCATTTTTATATTGTTCATGTCACAAGTGATCACTATATAACTTGAGAATAGAACCCAAAATATAATAAAAATAGAAAAACTACCATATATTGATTTGACAATAAATATATTCGATTATATAGTTAATATACTTGTTATGCAAAGTACTTGGTTTCTAGTTTAACATAAAGCTATAGGAATATATAACTTGCTGTCCTACCATTGAACTTTAGTTCATCTTATGTACTCTTTTTTTGAAAAGTTTTTTGAATCAATAACATGCCATGTATATTATTTAATACATGGAAATTAAGCAAAAATCAATCGATTCATAAGCATATGCCATGAAAAATCAACTTACATGTGAGTTGCAAATAGAACAAAACTTCCTCCAAATTTCTCTTCCAAAACCCTAAGCCTTTCTTCCTTTCTCTCTCTCTGTTTCTCTGTTTTTCTCTGTTTTTTTTTTAAGTTTTTTCTAGCGCTTTATATATATATATGTATAAGATTTTACATATAAATATAAATATATATATATGATGTATTATATAATATATTATATAAGTTACTTAATAATAAAACAAAGTCAAACCAAGCATGCACCTGCCATGCAACCGATCAAAGAAGGGTGGTAATTGTTAGGTAATTACAATTTAGTCTCCTGTTTTCTCAACATTATATATAGGTCATAAATCATCCATTTTAGATCTTTTTTATTTCAATTTAATTCCACATCTTTAATAATCCTTTCTATTAGGTCCATAGTACTCTTAAAAGATTCTTAAATATTTCTGGTATCCAGGTGGATTTATAAATAGGTCCTTTTTCATTTCCTGCTAAACTTGTGTTTAGCCGATAATTCACTTAAATAGTCTTTTTATAAGAACACAATATATTAGTATTACAAATTATTATTATTTACAAGATTTATGTATATTAACGCTTGGTTATTACAATAACATTGTTATGAGATTAGATAAGACAAAATTCAATCATGCTTGAACATCAGATGCCTCAATTCCATTATCCATAGCAACTGGAGTATAGCTGGGATGTTAATCACAGAATTATGGAATGATGGTTACAATATAGGACTTCTATATAATAGTAAGATGACTATCAAGTAACAATCTGATCAGTCATGTTATGTCAGAGTTCATGTTTGGAAATTAAGTGACATATTTATTTGTGTAATAGATATGTGAATGCTCATATGTGTGATTAGACAAAATGATTATATTAAAGTGAAGTTGGTTGTGACACCTATAGAAAGCAAAATGAGGGAGGGACTTTTAAGGTGTTTTACTAATGTCCATTGTCAATCTCTAAAAGCCCCTATATGTAGTCATGAATGGTCATGGCAACAAAATAAGAGAGGAAAAAGGCCAAAAGTTAGTAATAATATGATTATTTGATATGGAAGTTGACTTAGTTGTACTCTGAGCATTATTTAATATAAAGCTAAATGGAGAATAGAAAGTGATATAACTATCCCCAGTTAGTTTGGAAGGTTTGCTGATGTTGTCGTACTATCTTTATTGTTTTGTCAAAACAACTTGTAACCTTCAATCTATTTTAATCTGGCCACCTTTTCACTGATTTCTTGAAAGTAAGCTGTTTTTATTCTTCTCCATACCATCATGTCCGCTAGATCTCTAGCTTTTAATTTCCCAAATGACTTTCATTTAGCATGTCTAATCTTTGTTCTCAACTTTCAATCTTTTCATAAGCTCATTCTTTACTGGGTTGATTTCTACTTGCCTAATTGTCTGCCATTTTATTACTAACTATATTACATTTAGGTGTAAACAATTCTTAACTTCTTTCACCAGAATCTGAAGTAAAATTTATGGTAGATGTATTATGGACCAGGTAGGATACTCAGTGTGAAGTTTAATTACGGGTGGAATATTGTTCTCTATAATATTGAACCATAGCTGGTTTAGGTTCATGGATTTTGTAAAGATTTGATGTAGATATTCCGTGCTGTATTCAGTCAAAAAGATTAGCAACGACAATATCTTTTTGAGATCAGCACATTGGGTTGCTCAAAGTCCAACAAGGTCGGGTTTTCTTTGATCTGTTTAGGTGCTTGCAGAAAGAGAAAATGACCTGTGTTTAATTATTTATGGGCTTGCAGAGAGGAAAATTGGTTTTTCCTTTTTTTTGGATACTTGGCTGGAAAGGCTATTCTTACTAAATTACGTTACTGAAGAAAATGGCTTATATTGTACTGTACAAGCTCTCTTTCTTAAGCCACTTCTGTCATTTTCCTAATCCCAGTGACCCGCGTTTTCAAACTCTTTTCAGTAAAATGTTGCTGCCAAGCACCTTTTTACCGTCCTTATTCTTATTATTTTTTGCATTAATTCATTTGTGCTTTCCTTTTTATAATTTATTTTTTTTATTTTAAAATGGACTTCAACGAAACAAGAATAAGAATAAATTTTAAATTAAACTTTATTGTTAAATTTCTGACAGATATTTCCAAAACATTCCTGAGCCTGTCTCAGAATCAGAAACAGGAAGAGGATGTGCATGCTAGGCACAGCGCCTATGTAGCCAACAAGTGCGTATTTCATGTTTATTGGCAATCGGTTGTGGTATTATTTTGTATATTTTGATGCTTCTACCATTCTTTCTATAATTTTACTTTTTCGTTCTGAATAATAATGACAATATTTATTATTCTTTATCTGTTAATTGCTTGTTATAAACCTCATTTCTTCAGTTTTTGTTTGTTTGTTAATTTAATATGGCAGCCATTCTCCTAGCTTTGTATGAAGTCCCGATTCTTCATGTGAGCATGTTATGTAAGCATTTCAGTGTATGGTTCTAATCGGTCATTATTGATTATGTTATTGTTATGTCTGGACTCACGCCGGAGCATCTAGAGCGTACATGTGGAGGGAGCATGCGGCACGTGACAACCGTAGCTCAAAGACCCTTTGTCAAAGATCCCACGCCGAACACACCCATTCGAATTGCTCAGCAATTGACAACACGCCGGTACGTGGTGATGACCCCTATCCGTCTTAAAGAGGTATAAGCGTGCCATAGCATCCATGCAACCAAGTTAGTTAAACTTTCAATGTGAACCTTAAGGTCATTTCCTGGTTGTACTGGAAAAAATGTGGCAATACATCGGATGTGATAGATAATAACAGTTGCTGTAACTATAAAACTCTCATTTGCTGTTAAATGGGATCTTTTCTCGGGGGGAGCCCATTAATGTATACCTAACTCTATCCTGTAAAAACTTATTCTCTATTGAAATCTCCTTTAAGCCGTCGTGACCCGGGCGCCATAGTTTTCCCACTTAAGTGGTTTCCACGTAAAAAATCTTATTTGCTCTTTTGATCTGGGATACACTCTCTTTTGCGTCAACAATTGGTGTACATTCATGCAGGAACGTGACAGTAAATCACGGCATTCATGGACGAAATGCCTGAGCCAAGCCCTTCAACCAGCAGATCGTGCCGGGGCCTTGACTTGACAACTCAACTGGAGACGATCACTAGCTACCAGGACAAATGCATGCTGTAACCACTTTGTCGCAAGCGATGAACAACATTCTTGCTAACTTGTCGGCTCTTCTTTAATAGCAAAGGCCACACTTGCAACCGGCCTTACTTTTCAGAGGCACTGATTTGGCACTGTAGCCACACACCAAACAGCTTGAAATCGCCCCAAAGGAGGCTAGCACTTTGCCACTGGGGATAGTTGGCTTGAAATCTATCCACCTGCTCCCACAGCAAGCTCCATCTTCTTACCTAACATCATGGTAGCTCCCGCGTCGCGCAACTATAGAACTCCCAAAGTCAATGATTATGACAGGTTGATTGACCCGCGCAGCATGTTAAGCACTTCAGAGCGCCTTACGATGGGAGACCCTGTCTTAAACGCTTACAAGTGCTACCTTTTTTGCAACACCTTGATAGGCTTGGCACTAGATTGACTCAACAAGATCCCCTTAAGATCTATACAGATTTTCAAGCAATTCTCAGAATAGTTCAAAACAAGATTTAGCACGTCAATGACCACCGCATGAACTACTCATGAACTATGGCAGATACAGCGGCATCCGGATGAGTCTCTTCGGGAATATGTTGACCGATTCTAGAAAATGAACACTTAAATGAAGGAAACCATTGACGATAGATTGACCATGATCTTCGTCCACACTATACAGGAGTTCTATGACTCCTTTGTAGATAATATGCCTAAAACACTCATGGAGGCCAAAGCTACAGCTGAAAGCGCATTCACCTGGAGGACGCGAATGCCGTAAAGGCAAACGCAAAGATTAAGGAACTGCCCTCAAGGCGAAGAAGACAAACTCCCCAAAGCCAGGGCAAAGTACCCCCAGAAGGAACTTCTACAACTGGAGATTTCTTAGTGCATCGGAAAAGCGCAAGTTTGAGGGTGACGGTGCATGCATTTCGTCTTCGGTTTACATCATTGAGATCTCTTGGACTATTGAGACAAAGGCTATATCCGACATCAGAAAGAATGACAACCCCCACAACTAGGGGAAGACTCCTTAAAGTATCGCAAACTTCACTGATGCTATGGACACCTCTAAGAATGTTGTACTTTTCGAGCGCTTATCAAAGAATACATCGAGAAGGGATATCTTACCGGCTATCAGCAGAAAATGTTCTCATTAACGTTAATTGCTTCTAATTACATTGACAGGTTTTACCAAAAAAAGGGAGAGAAAAAGATGAATTCGAAGGAGCTGTCGATTGGGGCGCCAAACCAACTCTAGGGAGGCGAGAGCCGGAACTCTGACATTATGAGGAGGCTCTTGACATCCCTGACACCATCGCCGAATCCTCCTCTTTACTGGAGCAGTTCGACTCTAAATCTGCAATCGTCTTCTTGCTTCAATGGGCTCTAACCTTCACAGCAGCAAGAGGGCCTCGTCCAGCTTTCGTTCGATCTTAGCCTCTTGAGCCCTTGTCACCCCCTCCAGCACGTGCCTGTCAATCTGATCAAGTCGGCGGCAGACAGTGCGTGCAAACACTTGGGCAGCTGAGCCCAAACCTGCAACCTCAAGAGGCGCCATCTGCGTCGTTGTTGGTCCACCTGGCCCAACCGTAGTCCCAACAGGAGGTAAAGGCGTTGTCCCAACCACAAGCTTGGGCGTGGGAGTGTCCGCAACCCCTAGGGCAAGGAGTCGGATCATTGCCCGCCTCCATGGTGATCGTATTCTTCACATGGGAGATCGTACAAACCCCCTTGCTGCGGACATCCCCAGAGGGCCTTGGCGAAGCGCAATACAGGCCTCTCAATTTTCCCACGCTCCTAAGCGCACACCCCATCCCATCTTAAAGAGGTGTAAGTGACCCGTTCCATCCATACAACCAAGTCAATTGAGCTTTCAGTGCAGACCTCAAGGTCATTCTCTGACTGTATTGGAAAGAATGAGCAATACATCTGATGTGATAGATAATAACAATTGTTGCAACTATAAGTCCCCATTTACTGTCAAAGGGTGACCATTTCTTTGGAGGATCCCCGTAATGTATACCTAACTCTACTTTGTAAAAACTCATTCTCTAGTGAAATCTCCTTTAAGCCGTCGTAACCCAAGCGCCATGATTTTCCTGTTTAGGCGGTTTACATGTGAAAAATCTTATTTGCTCTCCTGATTTGGGATACATGCTCTTCTCCGTCAACAACATCAGTGGTTTTTGCGCAATGGTTTTTTTCTGTTGTGAGTATAAGTGATGTGCTATTTAAGCTTTCATTCTTCTTTCACTTGCCAAATACCTGTCGAGTAATATATGTTTTCCAATTAGAATCAATTATAGGAAAGTTCGAGATAGATATTTAATTTGTGTGCGAAAAAAAAAAGTTGTTATATATATGAAGTCATGAGTAATATTGCACATACCTGATGAGCTATAGTTCTTCAGTACCACGCTATTCATCTCGCATAACTCTTTCTCCTCATCCATGAAATATTGATGGCAACCATGGCGGCCTTAGCTCTTCTCTTCTTATATGTGCTTATCATTCTTATACGTACACTTCTTTTTATAGACTTGCTATCGTCAACCATCTCTCTCTCTCTCTCTCTCTCTCTGATCCTACGTCGGAGGAGCCTCCACGTGGAGCATCGGATAGCCCAAGTCTGCTCCCGGATTCCTCTCTCTTTCCTTCTCATTTTGTGTAGAATTATCAGCCCGGGGCTCTGTGGCCACCAATGGCGGCTGCTTCCATTTGTTTGGCATGAGAGGATTAGGTTCTTTTACAAAAACGTGGTTCCCATCCTATGAGAAATGAGAAATTATTGTGTCCAATCGACGGAATGCGTCATTTTTAACCCCACTAATGACTACGTGCCGCATAGATGAGTGAGCTAACGATGTTAAGACTGAATGGGCCGTCCGATAGATACTAGCTCGTCTAACAGACCATCCCACCGTGCCTATCAGATGATCCGATATACTAATTATATAGAAACATGAAATTGATCGTAAAATATTAAATAACACAAAAGATGTTATTGGCCTCCATGTAGGTATCATGAAGCGTCAATTTAGTCTCAAATTATAAATGACTCAAAAATCATCGTATTTTTAAACATGTAATTTGAATCAACTCATAAATGATTCAAGCATTATCATATTGTGATCATGTGTATTTATAAATTTTAAAATTATATCTTAGATATTTTATTCTATCGTTTATATGAATATATTATGCTAATGTACCCAAAAATAAATAAAAAGATTTAAAGTATATATATAGTTAGAACAAAGATATTATATTTTACATTACTTATGTAATTGATATTTTGATAAAATGCATATAATTGGGATCAATTTAATTTAACAAGCATCTTCAAATAAAAAAAGAAAAAAAAAACTTGATCAACTCAAAATCAAGCTCTATTGAGAACTCATCAGCCAACACTGCACTTGTCCTGTGTTTTTTTCATCCTCTTCGCATTCAAGAAATTATTGGGTTCGAGATTATTTGGGACCCACCATCCATATGCTATGAGAAAATATATTTTTGGATAATTACATCTAGATTTTTGAGTTTAATATTTAATAACATGTAGGTTCATATTTTTAAAATTATAACGTCGAAGTCTCTGAGTTTTAATAAATTATCAAATGGATCCTTCTTTTAATTTTTAATTATTATTATTATTTTAAATTACCAAAATACCCTCTCAACCTCTCTCTCCTCTTGATCCCTGTGCACGAGCGACGGCCGTGAGACTCGCCACCAGCCGCACTGGGGCCACGCGACTGCCGGTGGGTCCCACAGGTCCGGCGGCTGCAACGTCACCCGTGCGCTGGGATCCGAAGGAGAGAGAGGCGTCTATCTCTCTCTCCTCTCAATCCCTGCGGTACCTGCTGGAGGCTGCGCGATGTCGCCCGGACAGAGAGAGGCGGGGAGGACAGAGAGAGAGGGGCTGGAGGTATTTTGATAATTTTAAAATATTTTAAATAAAAGAAGAAAAATTTATTTGATAATTTATTAAAATTTAGGAATTTTGATGTTATAATTTTAAAAATATGAATTTGTGTATTATTAAATGTTAAAGGGCGTAAGTATTCCTATATTTTTTTAAATAAAAAGAAAAAAAGAAACAATGAAAAATGTGCGTGGCATGAGCGCATTGGGCGCGCCGAAACCTTATTGCTCTCTGGTCCCACAGAATAATCGCGATGTTATTTTATTTCCCCGGTGATCCTTCGGCATATTCACCGTATCTTTCTTCCTGGCATCTTCCGCCTCCGCCGCCGCCGCTCCGACGGCGACAAACCCACCACTGAACGTTCCCCACTATTACTCCAGATATATACTGCCTTCTAATTATTTAATTAAACTCCTCAATTAACAGTCACGTGCGTCTGCATCTTGAAAGGTCAGCTTCTCCCTTCTGGGAAGGAGCTCCAAAAATTGAAATTATTTCTCAGGGAGAACCACAGAAACAAAAGTCAACGACTTCCCACTCGGGGGAAATTTCTCAGAAGTTTATCTCAAACATCAATTTCAATTCAAAAAACTAATCCCACTGTCATCACTTCAGTTGATCGATATCTTTTTAGTTTTATGTTTATTGAAACTAATAAATTCATCATTTATTCAGATACTATTCTGGCACGAGATATTTGAAATATTTTCTATTTGAATTGTATAAATTTTTCCCACTCGGGGGAAACTTCTCAGAAGTTTATCTCAAACATCAATTTCAATTCAAAAAACTAATCTCACAGTCATCACTTCAGTTGATCGATATCAGTTTAGTTTTATGTTTGTTGAAACTAATAAATTCATCATTTAATCAGATACTATTCTGGCACGAGATATTTGAAATATTTTCTGTTTGAATTGTATAAATTTTACGTGTTGGATTTGAGTTTGTTGAGCTTCAATATATTCGGTAGCTAGGGATATTAATCTTGATTTGTAATTTTATTTAATAAAATTAGGTTTTTTTTTTATTTGTTTAACTGAATTAGTTGTTCAACACATATTTAAGTTGTTTAAAAAAAAGTTGTCCTTCAATAATATAATTAAGTATTAAAATGAGCAAATTAAATAACTAGTTGCCATGTTGATTTAGCCTGACGGCTAACCCTTTCATTTTGATTTGTTACACAATTTGTAACATCTCGTAATCTCATTGTAAATGTATTAGAAAAATTGCGTGACTTAAACACTTCCCAGGTGGTCACCCGGTCACCCATCCCAATGCTGCTCCAGCCAAAGCACGCTCAACTATAGATTTTTTTATTATTAGCCTCACGATTTTACTCTAAAAAAGTGTCTCTACTCTTTTAGATCACATTATCTACTTATATAGTTTAGGATCTCCCACCATTTTTTATGTGGGATGATTCATTTATGTGCCCCTCTCACCGCTCATTATTCGACTTAAAAGCCTGGCAGGAGCCACACTTTGCCTCAGTAATTATTTTCTTTTAAGATATCATCCGGCGATCACTTCCTGCCCTCTTCAATTACGAGCGTCACACAATTAGTTGATAATTAATATTAGTTAATATTGATGTTTTGGCCCGTAATTGATTACATTCGGCTTTGATGTATTGCATCATTCATAATTTATGTCATTTAATTAGATGACATTGCATAATAAAAAAATGTTCATTATTAATTATATATATAATTGATAATTAATGTTACCTACAAAACTTGAGTCTTATTCAAGAAAATGTACATGAGTGCCATAATAAACTTGGTTATTTATATATCAAATACCAAAAAAAGGGAATTTATAAATAGCACATCCAAAGAGGATATATAAATTACAAATTTAACAACTCTCATAACCCATAACTTTCATTTGCATGTGATGGAGAAAATATTGGGTTCGGAGAGTTCGTCACGTCAACTTTTCGTACACTAATTAAATAGTGATAGTTGGCAGAGGCGGGCCCATTGCAGCTAGGCGTTATGATCAATGTGCTTGTTATAGACATAAATGTGCTTGTTATAGACATAAATGTGCTTGTCATATATATAAAGGTGCTTGTTAAAAGCATAAATGTACTTATTATAAGCATAAATATATATAAATATACTTGTTATTAAAATTTGAGCATAAATATACATAAATGTGTTTGTAACAAGAATAAAAAATATATTTATATATATTTATGCTTATAACAAGTACTTTTATGCTTATAATAAGTATATTTATGCTTATAACAAGAATATTTATGTCTATAATAAGCACTTTTATGCCTATAACAAGTACATTGATCATAGTGCCTATCTGCTGTGGGTCCGCCCTCTGCCAGCCAGCTGTCGTCATTTAATTGGTATACGAAAAATTGATGTGACGAGCTCTCCGAATCCAATATTTTCTCCATGTGATGGGTCATGGGAACATAATAATTGGGGAAGTGGATTTATCAACAAAAATATTATATATGTTCTTTTTTTTTGAGAGTATTAGGAGTTATTTTATGTAAAAATAAAACATGTTAGATGACTTCGCAAAAATACAGTAGATGCACAATTTGTATTTTTGTATAATTAGATCATTATTATTTCACAATATAATACTAATATTTCGTGCTCATACTTTATATATGTGTGATCAGAACTTTAGAGCTGATGAAGTACCTATTAATGCAATATTATTTCATATTAAAAACTCTACTTATCAATATAGCTTCTCTTATAAAGTTTTGGCATTTCAAAAAAAAAAAAATTACATTGCTAGATTTACATACATGGATGTCTAAATGCATATAAATTTATGTACATACATATGCATATACATATATAGTTATACAAATATTTTCATTTATATACTTAAACACATTTATTATGAATGTATGTATGCAAATAATAAATACTTGTGTAATAGATAGTTAAATGCATGTGTACTCACATAAATATGCATATCATATATTTCTATGAATTTATATATATATACATAAATATGTATATATATATGAGTATAATAATATGATCCATGAGAATTTACTTTTGTAATCTAATCACATAGGAATACTTAATGTATTAATAGAAATATAAGTTTTGTATTTCTTTACGATTGATCTTGTGAATTTGTCCTATCAAGTGATACGAAATCTTAGAAAAAGCAAAGCTTAAAAAATTGTATTCCTGTATAATGTATTTAAGGCTCAGCAAGATGACATTTTGGACATGATCTTATCTAGATGATTTCTATATTACTTAAAAGATTTAACGACCGTTATCATAGACAATTGCCCGAATTCAAAAAAAAAAATTTAAGTAGGGGTAGTTATAATATACGGCTCAATTGGTGAATCGACCCAAAAGTTTTCAATTATGATCGGGTTAAGTCGGGCTCAGTTTGCTTGTTTATAAACAATTGTACAATAACGAGGCGAGTTGGTATGTTGATTTGACCGGTTAATTAATCAAGTAAGATTTGAGTCATTGATCTTGACAAATTTAATGATTAAATAGGTTAGTTTTGGGTTGAATTATTGGATCAGGTTGGATTCGGGTTTGGGATCCATCGACCCACTTTCCCACCCTATTTAATCCGTCGAGGGCCCCATTCAGATCAGTCCACGTGTCAACAATCTAGGCCAATTGGACCAAAATCACGACAACTGAGAAGCAGAGCAGGGGATCCCGGCGACATGTCATCGTCGACAAGGACGACGACAGAGAAAGATGGAGCCTGCAGCATCTATGAAGCTTCTCTGTAAGGGAAGCTCACTGGGAAGCCCGAAGCCCTTCTCTCTCTCTCTCTCTCTCTCTCTCTCTCTCTCTCTCTCTCTCTCACTCCTCATTAGTTATACTCTTCTGATACCTGCGAACGTACGTATATATATAAATGCGTCAAGTCAGGCGTCCTTCGCAGCTCATGGCGTTGCTCGACGTCCTTAGGCCGTTTCCCGCCGCCATGCCCACCTTCTTCTCTCCGGAAGAGATCGCTGCCGGCGTCCATGTCAGCAATGCTCCTCTGGAAGAATACCCCTTCTCTTCCTTGGAGCTCTCCGACTACGTCCTCCCCGAAGACTCCGTCGACCAGACTCCGGCAGTGATAGAGAACTCGGCATCTCCGGCAGCTCCGGCGGCCGCCTTCTTGCCCCAGTCCTTTGTAGAGGCCTTCTCAGCCCCGCCAGCCTTGGCGGCCGGGAGCAGCAGCAGCATGTAATTAGGGTTCTACCTTTTAAACTCTTTTATTAATGGAGTCGACGTTTCTGGTCGATTAACCGCTTAATTTCCATGAATCCAGGAGCCTGCCGCCATTGCCGAGGCTGGCAGAGGGATCTCGGATAGCATTTCGGACCAAATCGGAGGTGGATAACCTCGACGACGGCTTCAAGTGGAGGAAATACGGCAAGAAACCCATCAAAAACAGCCCCAACCCTAGGTCGGAATTAATTCTTCTTCTCATAATGCGACTATCCATGCACATCCTCCAAATATCATCGATCCTTTTTAATAGATTAATCTTCACTTCTAGATTGAAGGAGGTCTCCTTACTTCTCTACTATATATATTATAATCATCTTCTTCATGCAGGAACTATTACCGTTGTTCGACGGAAGGATGCTCCGTGAAGAAGAGGGTTGAGAGAGACATTAATGATCAGAGCTACGTGATCACCACCTACGAAGGAGTCCACAACCACACGAGCCCCGGCATCGTCTACTACACAACTCAGGACGCCGTCTCGGGCTGGTTTCTTCTCTCCGGCTGCCAGATGCCGGGGCCGAGCGGCACGGCTTCGTCTTCCTCGAATCTTTAATTAGCGTGCATGGCCATTTTCTGAGCTTGAAGCAGCTGACTAGCTGTTGCATGTAGTGAGCTCTCATGTACCTATATCTTCCTCTTTCATCAGCGTTCTTCAATCCAAATTAATGCATGGTGTCCTTTAATCCTTCCTCTCATTAATTAGTTTCTTTCACATAAAATCATGAATGCATGGTCTAGCTCCTTAATTTAGTCCTTTAATTCTTAATTAAAATCTTTTTTATTGCTTATAGCTAGCTAGTAATCCACATTATAACTAATTATAACTGATTAGTTCATCAGATTGAAACATTGTTCTATTCACTGGCCTTGAGTTCTCTTAGCAATTTAAATTCATGCATCAAACATTACCAAATTTATAATTTAATTGGCACAAATGCATTTTGAAAAAAGTTGTACTTAGGATGTGATCAGATCCTCTAGCAAGATCGATTTTAACACCAAAATTTGCATTGTTGATCAAACATATTGAGAGGCAAGGCTGGAATAAATGGCTTTCTTGTAATATCACTGTTTATCCTCTCATTGTTCAAATTTTTTTTGCCAACATGAAGATTAATTGTGAAAATAAGACTCTGAAAACCTCTGTTCAAGGGAAGTCCATCACCATCACTGGTGATGATCTCACCTCATTCTTTGGTTTCAGCACTCCTACTGATCTTATCACTGTCACTGATCTTCAAGTTGAATCCACTTCTTTTTCTGATATTGAATCAACTCTTGGTTTGATCTTTTCTTCAACTCTCCTGGTGTAAAGAGGCATTTAGTTGGCAAAGTTAAGAAACTGTCTGCCTGCAGTGATCATGCCAAAATGAGTACGTAATTAAATGTGATCCACTATGTAAGGAATTTACTTTAGAGAATAAAAATTTGAAAAATACATCATCAATCATGCTAGCACTAATATGTAAGAAATTTCTTTTAGAGAATAAAAATTTGAAGAATACATGCCAGCTCAAGAGTAATGGTTACATCACATCATTAATTAGCATCAGTCTTGAAAAACCCATGCCAATGAATATATATAAATTTTACGCATTTCACATATTTCACACCATATTCTTTGATGGTGAATTTCACATTTTTAAATTGACCTTGATCTTAACTATATTATTAATATATTAATTAAATACTATAAATAAATTAATTTATATAAATAACAATTTAAATATTTATGAATTTATATATTTTAATTTTTTATTTTATTTAAAATTTACAATTAGGGTGCCGAATTTAAATCCACGTGACTATAATTTTTAATTAAAGTAAAAAAATTAATGTGTTTATACTAAAAAATAAAAAAATATATTAGAATTTAAATATTAATAAATTTATGCATTTTGTGAAATGTGTAAATTTTAAATGAATATGGTGTGTTACTCGTAATATTTACAAATTGATGGTGAAATGATAATTTTATGTAAATTTCATGTCCTGTATGTAAAAATCCCTTATAATTTATTAATTTTTTCAATATATACTATTTAAAAAATATATATATTTATAAATAAAATATTTTAAAAATACAAATATCAAACAGATTTATGAATTGAATTGATGTTATTTGGTGCGAGTTTTCATAATTAACAGCCCTGGGTGGGTCCCGTACAGATAAGGCTCCGCTCTTGTCTATTGGCTCAAATAGAACACCGCCCTCTTCCATTATCCATCCCGACTGCGTTGAAAGCACGAGACAAGCCAGGATTTCGGTGGCGGAGAAATTTCAGACTCAGAGCGATGGCGGCGCCGGCGATCTCCTCCGCCGCTTCCGCACGATTCTCCTCCTCTTCCGTCACGCGCCTTTCCTCTTCACGAAACAAATCCCTAAAGATTCTCACCATGGCACTAAAGAAGAAGGTACCGGCCGGATTCCCCTTTCTCGTTTCCTCTCCTACCTGTCTGTTTCCATCGATCGATAGATCTAATTCCTTGTCCATTGATTTCCGATCAGGTGAACAGATACGACGAGAATTGGAAGAAGCAGTGGTACGGCGCGGGGATCTTCGTGGAGGGGAGCGAGGATCTGAGCTTCGACGTGGTGAAGAAGCTCGAAGAGAGGAAAGTGCTCAGCGGAGTCGAGAAGGCCGGTTTGCTCTCCAAGGCAGAGCAGCTAGGGTTTACTCTCTCCTCAATCGAGAAGCTCGGATTCTTCTCCAAAGCAGAGAAATTAGGGCTTCTCAGCCTTCTGGAGAGAGCCGCCGGATCTTCGCCGTCGGCGCTGGCGTCGGTCTCCCTGCCGCTCCTGCTCGCCGCCGTGGCTGCCATCGTCCTCATTCCCGACGACTCGCCGCCCCTCGTCGCAGCGCAAGCCCTCCTGGCCGCCTTGCTGGGGGTCGGCGCCGCCGGATTGTTCGTCGGATCGGTCGTGCTCGGCGGCCTGCAGGAGTCGGATTGACGGATATCTGGGCCATACTACTCTGTTTGAGCCTCTCTTTGAGGTACTTGCTTTGTGTAGGGCCAAATAGTTTATATGAAATTTTAAATTTAATTAAAATTTTTATGTGATAACAAAATCATATAAATAAGAAAAAATTAACTTTATTTATATTACTATACTTCTGTATAAATATTCTTTCTTAACTTTAGAGTTTAGAATTATTTATTAATGATAAATAATATTATACTTTCAAAAATTTTCTATTTGATTTGAGCGAGATGAACTTTCACTTCACTTCATCTATTTAGTTATTTGATAGATAGATTTTTTATTTTCATTTTATTTACAGAGAATTAAGTAATTAATATAAATAATATGTAATCTAATATATTTAGATATAGGTGTTTGAATTAATGTCATTGTCATATTATATTATGTAGAAAAATAAATTATTTAATTTAATAATATATTTAAATATATAAAAAAATTATAATATGATAATTCTAAATTGCATTTTAGGTATCACAGTATCACTTAAAATTAGATGATATCTAAATATATATAGTTCACCAAAATCTTAGTTATTTTTAAAAAATATTCAGTCAGGTTCAACGTAATATTTTTCTTTTAAAATATTATTATTTTATCAAAAATAAATAAAATTAAATTCAAATAAATATTTTTTTATTACAATTTTACATCTCATGCCCATGGCGTCCGCGCACGGGCTACCTGCGCCCGCCCGAGAGCAACGGCGTCCGACAGCGCGTTGCCGTCGACGTCCTCGCGTAGGCGGCTGGCAGTGCGCGGCCTTCAGCGTTTGCGCGCGCGTCCCCGTGTGCATGTAGGGGAGCGCCGAAGCCTTGCACGCACGCCGGGGCGCGTAGACGCCCTGCGAGCAGGCGTCTGCGTGCTGTCCTGTGCGCCGGCGTCCGCTTGCGAGTCGCTGCAGTTCACGTCCCCGCACGCAGGCATCCCGCTCATGCGCAGGACATCTGCAAGGGCGGCTTGCGGTCCGGCATCCGCTCGCGGGAGGCCGCAATGCACCCACTCGGGGCAGCACGCAGGGCGTCAACACTCTGGCATCCTCGCGCGCATGCGGCTGCCGCACACGGCCTCAATGGTATACTTTGAAAATTAATAAATTAAGGAAGTATATTTTTGTCATTTTTACAATATATAACAGATTCTGTCACGGAGGGGCCACAATGTCTTATGTAATATTTTTTGTAGACCTGAATGACATATTTTAAGATTTGTGAATTTTTGTGTCCAAGTAAACAAATCTCAACTCAAGTAGTTTTTTTTTTTTGACTGATTACTATTTTATTTAGATCATGATATAATCTTTAGTTAATATTAATTATTTGTTTATATGTGATATGTAGATATGTATAACTTTATTTGATTTTAATTGCTTAGTTGAAAATGATTGAATGAATTTTAGGGGGTGTTTGGTTCAATGTTATCTTGACGTTATGTTATGTTATTTAGAGAAAATTTATTTGGTTTAATGACATCTATAAATAATCTTTTATAAGATTATCAAATTATTAATCAAAGGATGACATCTAGATGTCATGACATCTAGATTACATAACATAACACCAATATAACAACGAACCAAACGCCCCCTTAGTTTTATGATACTATACATGTGTATTTATTCTCTTTTATTTATTTATTTATGTATATACTAATTATGATGTATACATTATTTTTTTTTAGTATAGTAGGCTCAACTAGATTAATTTTTTAAACTGTTATTTTTTAATTATACAATATTTTGTCTCATAGGTAATATCGATATTAGATAAAACAGATAGACGATTATCTAAATATGATAATGAGTGAATTCTTTTATAGATTTTACACTAAGAAAATTAATATTTAGTAAATGAAAGAATAAGATGTTCGTGCTTGAAATGTGAAAATACGAAATTAATTAAAACAAATATTGTAAAAAATTATTTATTTCTTCACAAATTTGATGATACTTACGAGAGATAGAACTGACATAGCGAATCTATAAGAAATGAAAAGAATAACAGTTGAAGCAGTACATCATCTATTTGTGCAGACATTAATGTTAATGCGAAAAATACAATTAAGATAAATAGAATGAAAAATTTAGTTTAATATATTAATAATAGTTTATCAGAATTTCTAGAATAGTTTGAAAAGTTGCTTCAAGGGGCTAGGAGCCTACTATATTCAAATTATAAAAATTTTACTAAACTTTCTGTACTAATGCGTTTATTTAACTTAAAGGCCCTGTTTGGCGCGATGACCAAAACATGACCAAAATAGTACTAATTTAAAAAACAACAATAATAATAATAAATAAATATTTTAAATCATTTTACACAAATTCAAATATAAAAATAATTATTTTATTTTATATACTCAATAATTTAAAATAAAAATATCAACTTTATTTCACATTCTAGACCAAAATATTCAAATCGAGTATTTTGATCTAAGATGTGAAATAAAGTTTATATTTTTATTAAAAATTATTGAGTATGTGAAGTAAAATGACATTTAGATATCATGACATTAAAATTATATGGTATAATATTAAGATAATAATGAACCAAATATTCATTTAATTTTTTCAATAAGCATCTATTGCTATTACATTTTACGCCATGTTATACATGAAATTATGGTACTTATACTTCTTAAGTCGGGTTCAAAAATAATTTAATTTATACTATCATTGTCTTCTTCAAATTTTTTAAAATACTATGTTTCAATTTTTTGTTAAAAAATACATATAAGATATTATTATTTTATTTTACTCTTTTAAAATACATTATTTTTGTTATAAAATACATATTTTTTTCATACATACATATATACATATATATATATATATATATATTTATTTATTAAAATTTAAAGAATGGTTAAAGTGTACTTCGGCAGTCAGGCCTCTCTATTTTTTGATTTTTTTTTTAATTTTTTGTTACTTTCTCTAGTTTTATTATTTCTGTTCTCTTAATTTTAGGATTTAATGATTTATTACATTTTTTTGGTGGAATGATTTTTCTCTAGTTTTATTATTTCTGCATCTTTAATTGTTTTTCCATACTGTCATTAAAGAATGTTTTTCAGATATTTGTAATTATCAATGGGAATAAAATTAGATAGTTTGACTCTTGAATGGATGAAAAAATGATAGATATTTTTATCAAAGTGATCTAAATATATATTAAAATATGAAATGATTAAATTATTTTTTTTTTTTGTAAAAATTAAAATGTTACGGCTGATTTGGCAAAAGCTCCAAACTGTCGCAATCTTTTAAAAATATTAAATTAAACTTTTTATATTATTAAATGTTTAGGTAGGTAAATTCTAGATATAATTACCTACTTACCACACAATTTAGTTTTATTTATTCTTTACCCATCAATTCTTAGTTAATTACGCTATGCACACTCAAAACATTATAAAATCTTACATACACACACTTGAGTTAAAACTTAATCAAAATTTATTTGAAAAAAATATTCTGTTAGTAAATCATAAAAATTATATTTTTACTCTTAATGGTACATATTTTTCTCTTCGTCAATACTACACTAAAACGCTGATTTGTTCTAAAATCAATTCACGTCGCGGATATCTCCTTCCTTTGCCGCAACCTAAACATTAAGGTTTTAGGATTTTCACTCAAAATATATTTAAATATCCTTAAAATAACATGATGAACGGCTCAGATTTTTTGTAATCTAACTATAATTAGGTTATTTAAAATTATGATTACTCATTATAATAGAAATAAGTTAAAATATGTGTATGTAAGATTTTATAATATTTTGAGTGTGCATAGCGTAATTAACTAATAATAAATGGGTAAGACATAAATAAAACTAAATAGTGTGACATGTAGGTAATTATCCCTAAATTCGAACATTAAATGCTCGTGTTTAATAAATAAAATTAAATATATGTGTTATAAAAAAGTGAAGTAAAAACATTAAGGCCTGTTTAATCTTTTCTTACTTTAGTTATAGTAAAATTACGATAACCACTTCATAAAAAAATAATAGTAGTAAATTAATTTTTTAACATATTTTATATAATAAAAATAATTTATATATTTTGATGATGTTAATATAATTATTAAATTTTTTTATATTTTATTTAATTTTTAACATAATTAATTTTATTTTTATCATATACATAAATTAAAAAAACTTTAAACTTTTAAAATAAAATCAAAATATTCTCATTATAAACAAAGTTGGTTGTTTTTTTGTTTTCAATATGCAAGATGATAGCATATATTTTTTGAGATGATTTAAATTAATGTTAATTATTTAAAATATTTTATTTATGTGAAAATGCTTATGTTTTTGAAATGATTTGAATTTTTTTGAATTATTAAAAGTATTTTATAATATTTTATTAAATTTTTTGTTATTATAAAATATATTAAATTAAAAATAAATTAAATTATTATTAATATATATATAATATGAAATAAAATTAATTTTAAATATTTAATTTTTTAAAAATAAACTTAGTTTTCAAATTTAATCACTTTTTTTCGATTAGAGATCCGTTGAGATGCTGAGAGGATTATTTTAGAAATAATTACGCATCTTGAGGTCGCGTGAACGGGAAGCAATCTCGGGTTTCGTTCTCGGATTTGTTATTAGAGCAGAGAAAACGAAACCCTAAAAATAATCCTGCGGTCCTTCCGCCACCACCCCTCTCACAAGTCCGATGCGTCGTCGTGCTAGCTGTCGCAGCCGCCGCAGTTGCATGCTCCGTCGGGAACCTTCTTCTCTTTGTCTTCTCCCCTGCTGAATCTTCGACCAAATTCTCCTAAGCCGAAGATCATTGGCTATGACGATGCCGAATACGATCTGCCCTCCGACAGAACGTCGACGGTGGAAATCTCGCGATTCTCGGTCGACGTGATCTCTCGAATCTCGATAGTTCCTGCTTCTATCTGAGGTTTAGTTTTGTCAATTATGTAAATGCTGGTTTCTTGTCTTTTGTTGGTGGCTAGGAAGCGAGCTTTGTTGATTAATGCTTATATGATTTAGCTGTCAAAGAATGCATTTGATTTCGATGAATTCTGAAGAGTTTGGCAGCTTGGGGAATCCTGGATGGCGCTGGAATCCATCCAATAGTGTGGAACCTATTTTTCCCCCTGTTTTTTCTTTAAATTTACACTTGCTTCTGCTTCAAAATTTAATTTGTTATGAGTTTTAATTTGCTTTCTGTGCCATCTTCATGCATGTGTAAATGATGAATTACTTGATTTTTATTTTTTGGATATATTTTTTTTCTCTGAATTCCGCAATCAAAACGTAATCATCAAGTTTTTGTTGTTATTGCGTGGAGCTCTGGTATGATATTTTTTGTATCAATTGCTTTATCTGTGCTTGCAGCAAATTTGCATATGAAGTCACATTTGTTTTTTGAAAAGTCATGTTTCAATGGTAATTTACTGCATTTGTAGATTTGTGGCAAACATTGAGGATAGTGAAATTTATGAAAATGAACTTAGGCAAAAAATTTTAAGCTAACCATTTATGAGTTATACAATTATCTATGAAGCATTTACATCATGTTTCAAAGCATAAAGCTTCAGGATTCGAAGTGAGCTTTGTTGATTAATGCTTATATGATTTAGCTGTGAAAGAATGCAATTGATCTTGATGAATTTTGAAGAGTTTGGCAGGTTAGAGAATCCCGGATGGTGCTGGAATCCATCCGATAGTGTGGAAGGTAGTTTTCCCCCCCTTTTTTGACCTTTTTTCTTTAAATTTACACTTCCTTCTGTTTCAAAATTCAATTTGTTATGAGTTTAAATTTGCTTTCTGTGCCATCTTCATGCATGTTTGAATGTTGAATTACTTGATTTTTATTTTTTGGATATATTTTTTTACTCTGAATTCCACAATCAAGACATAATCATCAAGTTTTTGTTGTTATTGCGTGGAGCTCTGGTATGATATTTTTTGTATCAGTCGCTTTATCTATGCTTGCAGCAGATTTGCATATGAAGTCACATTTGTTTTTTGAAAGTCATGTTTCAATGGTAATTTACTGCATTTGTAGATTTGTGACAACATTGAGGATAGTGAAATTTATGAAAATGAACTTAGGCAAACTATTTTTTTTTTTTAAGTTAATCATTTATGAGTTATGTAATTATCTATGAAACATTTACGTCATGTTTCAAAGCCTAAAGTTTCAAAATCCGAAGTAGGTTCAAGCCTATTCACGCACTGGCCACGAGTTCCTATGATATTCAGACTTGTGTTTTTATACACAATGACATCCCCTTAGATGTTATGAAGCATGAACACTTCAAAAAATCACGTGCATCTGTGTTGGACACACGGACACACAGGGGCACCGTGTCAGACATGTCACGTGGCTTGTTCTAATAAAATAATATTTCAAAAAAATTAAAGAATACTTCTCGGATATACGAAGACACTTCAAGAAACTTAGGATACTTTTGAAACATGTTTAGGACTCTTCTGAGATGCATGACATTTTTGAGATACAAGATATTTTTGAGACATATATAAGATAGAATTAGATACATCTAATATTAATATTAAATTTATTTATTAATATTATATTCTTAATAATATTAAACACAAAGCTAAAACTTATGAATGCATTTACGCTTACTTTGTTCATTTTATTAATATTTAAAATTTTTTACTATTACAACAACAACCAAGCTTTAATCCCACTAGGTGGGATTGACTACATGAATTCTTTGTTTTCATTGCGCTTTATCACTTAAATTTTTATTTTAAAAATTTAAAGTGAAAATTTTAAAAAATTATTTAAAATTTTTTATTATTATTAAAATTTTATATCTAATAAAACTAAAAATTTACCTCTTATAATTTTTAAAATTTTATTTAATATACGTCAAAATTTTAAGCTAGTCAAGCTAAATCAAATTTCTTCCTCTCTCACTGCCCTCGAGTCTCACGAAAATGATTCGATCACAAAAAAATTAGAATTCTAACTTTACCTGTCCTTCTCTCTTTCTTAACGCCGAGAGTTCTTACGTTTCTCTTGTTATTATGTTCACCGTGGTTATTCTAGTAAGTAAAAATTGTATTTTTCTCTTATTTTTTTACTCACTTTATAAAGTGAACTCTAAATTTACATCCCAATTCTCTGCAATGTCATCTCTTCTCAAATTTTTATCTTGATCTTATGAGACTTATGTGCTCATAAATTATTTATACATAAAAATTTAAGTTTGTTTTATGTTTTTTATATTTTTAAGTATTAATTATTAATTTTATTATTATTGTATTTGACGAGTCATGATGTGTTCTTGTCATATGTTTTGGAAAATCGTTGTCGCCTTATCGTATCGTGTCGTGTCACCATGTTCCCGTGTTGTGTTCCCGTGTCCCCATATCGTATTCGTACTTCATTGATAGATGTTATGTACTTCCTTAGCTTCACAAAAGTAAACTCGAGTACGAGCCTAGACACGATCTACATATGATTCTTCTCCACACAATTTCACTTAGTTTTGTTTAGGGTTTAGGGTTTGCTAGTCAGTAATTACCACAAGCACTTGTAAGATCTATGGAAATTAAAATTTTCAAGTAAAATCCGCTATCCTCCTGGTGTTTTGGCAAGGATTTCCTACCTATTTTTAAAAACCTACACAAAAGAAGGATAGCCCAAGGAGTCCCTGGTGCCCCCTTTAGCATATAGAAAATGAATTGGTGATTCAATTGCTTAGGGACTGTAGATATGCCCACATAATCTGGTCAATGGTTGAGGTTTTCGTAGTTGTGAATGAAAGCAGAATGACAGATCCTTTGGTTTGGGTCTGGGAATCAATTGGCCATAGCATGTTTTTCCCCCAGGACCCTGTCGCTGTTATTTAGGTCATCTGGAAGGAGAGGAACAATATTTTCATAGAAGGATCCAAGAGAACACTTGAAGCCAATTGGAGATTCTCAACGAAATTTCTTAAAGAGTATGCAAATAGTCAAGGTAAGTGACATCAAGAAAGATGGCTACCTCCTCCGAGATTAATAGTCAAATTGAAATTCTATGCAGCCATGGATGTGAATCACAAGTTCATAGGAGTGGAAGTTCTTGCATGGACCATAAGGGGGACCCGCCAACTTGCTTTGCTACCAACATTTGGGGGATCCTTGATCACTTGTATGCAAAGAGCTTGGCAGTTGGGCAAGCTATCCTGCTGATCAAGATGCTAAAATATTCATGTCATTATAGGAGACACATGGGAGGTTATTGCAGTACTTCAATCTAAGGTGATGATTTATTGTTCCTAGTACCACGCATCCAAAGTATGAAGGAGGACATCACTTTGTATGATGAATGTTGTTTGTCTGATACATGGTGCGAAGGCATCAAAGTGGTGCACAAGCTCGAACCATCACTACTTCATAAGTTTGGGATGGATTTTCCCTCGATTTTCTCAGCAAGAAATTTGTATTGGCAGTAATCTATGTAAGAAACTCTATTCTTGGGAATTAATATGATCTCTTTTGTATAAAAAGGAAAATACAACCAGTTTGACTGAATCTGTTAGTTCCATACATGAGATTGGCACCGATGATAGTACATAGTGTCCTCCAAATGTAGGACAGGAATAGCTCACAATGAGCATCCATTGGAACTGACAAATATAAAATTCGTTTGTTGCTTGATCAAATCCAGGAATATGATTTGTATACATAATTATTGCATAATATGGCATTTTCTTTCATTGTTTCTTAGAATTCAACGACCTGGAAAAACGAAACAGTTTTCCATTCAAGGACATACGCATATACAACTCAAATATCATCATACAAAGGAGTTTAATAGAAGATGGGGTGTTGATACTAGTGAAATCTTTGGTTCTAAAAATACATATCTGCTACCTTCACTAAGGTAGTTATTATTAAAAGATTGGGGTAGCATAATGCCTTAGTTGATCACTATGTTGATTGATAAGGAGAGTGTTGTACTAAAAAAAGCTCAGATTATAAGAAAGACTTGAGATCGTGTATGCTCTTCGTAGATGAGATCGTGTATGCTCTTCGTAGATGATATTGTCCTTGTTCATAAAACAAAAGAGAGTAACGTCAGGATCTATTTCATCATCATTTTATATGATTGATCTAAGGTATCTAAAACGCTCAATTTTCTTGATAATTTAATCACCAATTGTCACATCACCAATACAAGTATTTCTTTCTTGACTAAATATGCACTCCATATATTCAGTTTTTGATATACTGATACGAAAACCATTAGATTCTAGAGCATTCCTCCAAACTCCAGTTTCGCTAGAATTCAAGCAGGATGGGTAAAATGGAGAAATGGATAAAATGGAGAAATACTTCTGGTGTGTTGTGCGATAAAAAAATTTCATCCAAACTTAAGGGTAAATTTTATAAAATTATAGTAAGATCAGCGATGATATATGATGCTGAATGCTGGCATATAAAAAGAAAATATACAAATAAAATAAATATTGTAGAAATGAGGATGTTAAAATGAATGTGTGGATATACACGAAAGGATAGAATGAGAAATAAGTATATCTGAAAGAAAGTTGGTGTTGCACTAATTGATAATAAACTTAGAGAACGTTGGCTTAGATGGTTTGGACATATAAATCATAGGCTGATTGAAGCTCTAGTTAGAAAAATCGAGTTATTGGATCTTATCTATATAGAATGGGAAAAATGGAGACGAAAGAAGATATGACAAGAAACTATAAGGAGTGATTTTAGTTATTGAGACTTAGATAAGAATTTGTTAGTTGATAGAGCGCAATGAAAATAAAGGATTCATATAGCTGACCCCACCTAGTGGGATTAAGGCTTGATTGTTGTTGTTGTTTGTTGTTATTTTCCATTTTTTAGTTGTCTAATATTATTTAATTTAATTTAATTTAATTTGTCTTTTTGAATTTTGGTTTAACAAAATTGAATTTCTTGTTTTTGATTGGGGATTAAATGTTGATGAAATTCTTCTTTGTTTTCCTAAACTATTTGGTTGTGGTTCTCAAGTGTTTTTTAGATACGGGGTTGAGGTAATCTTTTAGATTTTTGCATTATGAAGCACAGATACGATGTGGGGACACGAGACGGTGCGAAACGACGATACAATGATTTTTCAAAGCATAGGACACGAACATTACATGAGATGCCAAATATAATAATTATAAAATTACTATGAGACACCTTAGAGAATTTTTGAGATACTTTCAGGATATTATTGAGATGCAGGATACTTCTAAGACACTTCCAAGATATTTCTGAAATATAGAACACTTCATAGACACAGGACACGTTTGAGACACATATGATGGAAAATTGATTATAATTAATATTAATATTACATTTATTTGTTAATATTGTATTTTTTAGTAATATTAAATATAAGACTAAAACCTATGGATACATCTATCTCTTCTCTGTTTTTTTATTAATATTTAAAAAATTTATTATTGTTAAAATTTTTTCTAATAAAACTATAAACTAATATATTATTATTATTAAAATTTTATTTAATATAAATCAAATTTTAAGCTAATCAAACTAAATCAACTTTTTTTCCGCCCTGCCCTCGAGCTTTACGAAAATAAACCAATTGCAAAATTTTGAAACTCTAACTTCACCTTTATCTTTCTCTCATCCTCAATGCCAAGAGCTCTTTCCTCCTTTTATTGTCATGCATATCGTGGTTGTCGTGGCAAATAAAATTACATTTTTTTTATTCTCTGACTCACATTGCAAAATGAACCCTAAATGTATATCCAAAATCTCTTCAATATTGATAACGTCTCTTCTTAAGCTGTCATCTTGATCCTATGAGGCTTTTGTGCTACTTATAAATTGTCTATACTTAAAAATTTAAATTTTTTCTATGATTTATGTAGCTTTTTAAATATATGGTTAAGAGGCATCTTTTAAATTTTTAATATTATTTTGTTAGGCACACCACGTGATGTGTCTAATACGGTATCTTTGCATGTCCCCTTGTGTCCATGTGTCTGACACAGACACGCCGTGGTTTTTTGAAGTGTTCATGCTTTATAGTTTTTGCATGTGTGTATATTATTAAAATTTTCAAAAGTTCAAGCTTGTATTGCGGTAAATAAATCAGGAAAACTTGTTGATGGTTCTTAATTATATGTGTAGGTTTAAGTGTGAGATGTTGTTATCTGACCATGGATTCTTTTTGAAATATGTGAAATATATGAAAATTCAGTTTATTGCCTAAATACCACAACTTGCTTATGGTTTCAATGCAACTCGATGTGTCATCATGGTTTTTTATCGAATTCATCATATTGGAATGATTATGTTCGTTATCAGCAGCCTAACCAATGGATTTTTTTTGGGAAGCAAAAAGTGATTGCTTGTGCTTTTCTCGAGTTTCTAAAACCAATAGCATGTAATCACAAAAATGTTATGCAGCTGCTGCTTATACTTTTAGCATAAATATCTCTGTTTATTCTTGATAACGGTATCTTGATTACCCTTCCCTCTATATGTGTTTCTGCCTCCCTCTTGATGAAAATTTAAGTTGCTAGAAGTGACAATTTATCAGTTATAGTCTGCATCCTAGCATTTTTTTAATTTTTTTTTTATTTCACCTCTTAACACCACAAGTTCTCCCACCCCACTCAGAAATTATAGTGATAGTGTGGTTCGAACTTGAAACTCACTAGTTCCCGGGCAAGGTTCTTCCCCATTAGATTAGGAGAACAACACTAATCTGCCTCCTAGCATTATCCCAGTATTTTCTGAGATATGAGATAAATAGCAGGCACAGGACCATGACTAGAATTGCACATATGATGGTACATTTCGTGTTGTTACACTTATGTTTTCAATCTGCGAGCAGAATATGTTGTTCATTTCATTCTGGAGGATGGAACTTTACTAGCTGATTTTCTGCTTTCCTTCTTCTAATATGGGTAAAGGAAAGAAATCATATCACTGTTGAAGATATTGTTATTTACCTGAAGTTATGTTTATCCTCTGAAACAGAAATTTTTTTCAAATCCTGTAATGGCTTTCTCAAGGTAGAAAATTCTTGTGGTGGTCTTGTCCTAGGTGAATGATTAGAGATTGCATTTGTCACATTAAAATAATCTTTCATTCTTGATGCAGAGGATAATGTATTTACCGTTTGAATGTCAATTGTCAGTGCTTGTTAGAATGCTTGTGTTAGATTATCAAGATTGATTCGTTTATGGTCTGTTAGAAATGAAATAAGGATAACATGTGGGGCCGCTTATGCCAAGTACAGAATTGAATGAAATGATTTGGACCTGTTTAATAAAGAAGATATAATCAGCGTGAGGGCTTGAAAGAAAATAGATCAACCATGACTTAAATGTTATTGAGTTGTTTAAATGTATTTTAGTAACTTAGAATCAATCAAAAAAATTCAACTGGTAATAAGATTGCATGTTAAACCAAATTCAAATTTCACGTTCCAGGAAATTGGGATAATATTGGTGAGATTTGTGATGATTAATTTGATGGTTCCTCACTTGTTACGATGTGGATTTGTGATATTTAATGACTAATTTAAATTAATTATTTTCTAATTACTTGGTTTAGTGATCTAATTACAAGGTCATTATATTTCTGTTATTTGTGATCAAGATTGAGTAGTTCATAAGGTTAATGATGGATTAAGTTTGGATCAAATTATGAATTGTTGGAAAACTTGAAGTTTGAAGATTATGTACTTTTTTTATTATTCCTTTTAAAATCTTGTTGGATCCTATTCTTGAACCTGTGTGTTAGAATAGATTGGATGTATTCTGAGCACTTAGATTCTGTTTAGGACTTAGCTATATTTGTTGGTTTTGAGTGGGTCGGTGTTTGCCCAGTTAAATTGAACTTGGAATTTTGCAATCTTTAATTGATCAGGTGAGTAATCAAGTGATGTTGATCAAACAAAAACAATTGACGGTTTAGCTAGATTGATTGGCTGATTGATCTCAAACTAGTGCTACCAAGTGCTATAGCTGCTTTTGATTGATTAGGAGATCGATCAAGTAGCAGTTTCTATCAAGGTTTTCTAAAATTATAGCATTTGGGCTATAACGGCTAGATCCTTGATTGATCAAGTGACTGATCGAGGATTTTTTTTCAACAGTTTTTCTTGTCGTTACAATTACTTATATTTAAAGCTTTGGACTATTTGTTGACTTTTCTTCTTGATTGTTTGACTTCTTACTTGCTCTCAATAACCACACGAAGCTCTCCAGGTTTTAAGTGATCAAAGGCTAATTAGTAGAGATTAATTAAAGTAATTAATGCTATTAAGTGCTCAAAGCTACACCCACTCTTTCTTTTGCACATAAACTCGTCTTTTGTAGGAAAAGTGAGTTATTTTTCCTTGTGACTTCATGTAAAATTTGAAGTTGTCTCCCTTTATCTTTAATACTTATTGAGCTTGTAAAAGGAAGTGTTTGTAAGCTATACTTAGTTTGTTAGATTGTGCCCTCACTTGCTTGTGAGGAGGGCTTTTAGCTGGGTACTAGAGGAGGTTGTACGAGATTCTCTGCTTTTATCCAAAAGAGTGTTTTATAAATTAGGTTGGGGTGGACGTAAGCTTGTGATTAAGCCAAACTACATTATATTCTGTGTTCCCTCTTTGTTTTGCACTTGTTTTCTCTGCTTTATTTCTTACTCTATTGGATATTGCTATATTCATATATAATTAAATTTTGATATAGTATGTACTCACCCCCCTCTAGAAGCTACACCGATCCTACATACTTCATTGAATATTTAATCATCCCAAGAAAGTAGCTGATTCACAGCTTCAGACTATTGCTATTGTATTACAATGCTACTCTAATTTATGCAAACAAGCTCTACTAATTCTGGCTATAAGAATTTTCTCTTTATCCCCTTTCCTGTAGTTTTGTCATTTAAGCTTCTACTTTTGTTTGTTTTTTGTAAGTTCTTTTTCACTTGGAGTCATTTATTTATTTCTCCAGTTGCTATTCACGCTACAGCTACTGATTGCTAGTACAATGACGTTCATAATGAGCTTGCTCTAGACTCTACAGGCTAGCAGATTAGAGAGCTTGTATCACAGTATCAGCTGTCTCATTTATGGGGATATTCACGGTGGAAAATCTTGGTATGTATTCCGAAACTAATTTCCCTGTACAATATAGTATTAGGCCTGGTGAAATTTTTGAAATATTATTAATTATCTTATTTTGTATATAACTGTTTGATGACCATTTTTGGCTCTGATTAGCTTGTGTTTTGCAAATACAATTATACTTCATGAAAATAACTTCTTTATAACAATCATTGTGGTTATTTGATCAAGAACTTCTTTAATCAGGTTTGAAAAAAATAATGAGATATTTTTTATTTTTATCTTGGATTTAGTAATGACTCAAATTAATGTTCATTTTTATTTAGTAACGTGTGTATTATATGAAATAAAATTACTTCTTTATTTAGAAATTTGTGTATTATGTGATATATAATTGATTTTAGTGTTAGAGATTGTGTGGGATTTGACACACTTAAAAAAAGGAAATTTGTGTGTTAGTTTGCAAAGGTTAACTTTAACCTGGTTAAAGTTAAACTTGAATGAATCTTTTTCATTGAGAGCGCGTGAAATAAAGTTAATTGTTATAGGGATATGTTGGAGATATGATATAAGTTGTTGTTCTAGTATATGTGTAGGATGTGAAATAAAGTAAATTTTTTATTTTAAATTTGTTTATCATATGAAATATTGTTAAATTTTATTGTTAAAATTTGTATATGACCTAACGTATCAGGTTCAAGTTAATTTTTTGGTTAAACAAATATATCAAAACTTAACTAATCTTGCCGACAATAGCTTGAGCTAACAAACATTCTTGTGATATGCTGTAGGCATATTTGCAAAGTATACTGCTAATGGGAACTAGATATGATTTTTTTTGAAATTGTTTATAAAATTATGAGTTTTATGAAGTCTTTGGGAGTTGATTATTTTAAAATTTTTTCCAGTCTGATATAATTTGTATAACCAACTATTTTTATAAAACTTGTCTTCACTTCCTTGCTTGCATAGACTTAAGCTAATTTCATATAATCAAAGCTTAGCCGATGTGTTGTGCTAATTGTGGATGGCGCTGTACAGCTGCTGCATTCAGAATCTGTTGATGTTGTAAAACACGAACACACATCACTGATTATTCAGCTGAGTTTCTTTGGCAGCCATTTCGATGTTGCTTCTGTGATTCTCAGTCTGAGAGGTAAGCAGTAACTTTTTTCAAGTGAAATTTGATTCCTCATTTTATTTCTTTTCCGCGTGGTGGCTTAAATTCTTATTGTTATCATGATCGTCATCATCATCATCGGAGAATTTGATGTAAATTTGATCAAATTATGTGAAGTAGTAACTACGAGATTTCTAGGGTATTGTTTGGCTTTTGATGGATAGGGTATGCGGCTAAAACTTAACCTTCCTCTATTATAAGTTACCCTAACTGGAGTAGGAGTTATGATAATCTAGAATATTATTTGGTTGTTTAATAAGTTAACTCGTGGTAAGAGTGAGCGGGAAGTACTTTTCAAGTTTTACCCAAAGGTGAAGGTGGAGGGGTAAGGGTAAGCAAGGTTAGGATGGGGAAAGCTTGGTAAGTATTATGAGTTAATTGCATCTATCTTTAAAAGTTTTTGGTGGGTTAACTTAGAGTAATTATCACCAAGTTAATTAGTTAACTTGGGGTACCCCACATTTACCACTCAATCCAAATAACCATTTAGTGGATTGATTGCTTGGTTGCAGTTTTTTTTTATCATGACCAAAGTTAAAATGGCCCCTAATTCTTTTTTGGGCAAATTACACTCAGGTCCTTGAGTTTAATGCTTAATATCACGCAAGTTTACGTTTTTTAAATTATAACATCGGGGTCCATGAGTTTTGATAAATTATCACATGGGTCTGTTTTTTATTTTTTATTATTAATATTTTTTAAAATTACCATTTTACCCTCCCCTCGCTCCTCTCACTCCTCTCGATCATGTGCCGGCGGGTCCGGCGGCACGTGCGCTGGATCAGGAGGAGAGAGAGAGAGAGAGACGACCTCTCTCTCCCCTCCCGATCCGGCGCACGCGCGTAGGCCGCACGGCCGCCGAACCCGCCGGCAGCCGCCCGCGTGCGCTGGATCGGAAGGAGAGAGGGGCAGGGGAGGGTAAAATGGTAATTTTAGAAAATATTAATAATAAAAATAAGAAAAGGACCTAGAGGTCTCCCCGGCCATGCCTCAAAAGTCGTCCCACTTCTCCTGTACACAACTCCGCGACTTTTTTAGGCATTGCAAGGAGGCCCTGGACAGCCTTGACGAAGTTCGTACGATGATGGTTCTCCCTAGTAAGCCTTTCGACTCAAGCCAATAGAGTTGCCTTCTCTTTTTGCAATAACTCTATCTGTGCTGACAGCTCCACTAGGTCCTCCTCTTGATGGGTGCACTTCGACTCTAGAGATGCGATCTTCTTCGCCTCATTGGGCTCCAAATTCCGCAACATCTAAAGGGCCTCATCCAACTTTCGATCAATCTCAACCACTTGATCATCCCCTGTTGCCCTCTTCAACACATGCTCGTCAATCTAGTCAAGTCGGTGGCAGATGATGCGTGCGAACACTTGGGTGGCTGATCCGGAACCCGTGACTTCCTAGGGCGCCAACTACGTCTTTGCTGGTCCACTCAGCTTGGCCATGTGTCTAGCCGAAGGCGAAGGCACCGTTCGAGTCATAGGCTCGGCCGCAAGCGCTTTAGCAACGCCTAGGGGAAAAAACGGATCGTCGCTGCCTCCAGCGTGATCGTATTCTCCATATGGGAGATTGTACGAACCCCTCGCTACAGACACCCCAGAGGGCCACAACAGAGCACAAGCCAAGCCTCTCAAGTTGCCTGCACACACAGTGTCAGGGGAAGGGCGCCCCACACTAGATAAATGGATGCGCGACCTCTTCTTGCTAGTCGACGACCCCTTATTTGGCCTCTTCGCTGCCTCTTTCAGAATGGGAGGCCTCCTGGGATTTTTTTGACGGACGTCGATTGAGAAGGATTTCGTTGTTAGTATCCTCTACTATGTTGTTAAGCAAGACACACAGTGTCAGGGGAAGGGCGCCCCGCACTAGATAAATGGATGCGCGACTTCTTCTTGCTAGTCGACGACCCCTTATTTGGCCTCTTCGCTGCCTCTTTCAGAGTGGAAGGCCTCCTGGGATTTTTGTGACGGACGTCGATTGAGAAGGATTTCGTTGTTAGTATCCTCTACTATGTTGTTAAGCAAAGACATCTTGATCACAAACCGCATGAAGGTTCGCTGGTGGCGGATTCACAAGAGATTTATAGGGACCTCAGGTGGATACGTGGTAGCAACGGACAACACACACTTCAATGCACATACGCTTCTAGAAAGGGGGGCATGTTATGTCTGAGTCCTCGTCGATGCATCTGGAGCTTACATATGGCACGCACACGTGGGGCAAGCATGCGTTCCTCACGTGCCGCACATGGTTGCCACAACTCAAAGACTCCAGTTCGAAGATCCTATGAGCACATCCAGTCGAACCACTCGACAACTAACAGTACACAAGTACGTGGTGACAATCTTCATGGTACCTTAAAGAGGTATTGGTGAGTCATACCATCCGTACAACCAAGTCTACGGAGCCTTCAATGTAGACCTCAAGGCCATCCCGCACTGTACTTGAGGGAATGAGAGCTATACATCTAATGTGACAAATAGTGACAACTATTATAACTATGAAACCCCCATTTGTTGTCAAAAGGAATTCTTTTTCTTTACCTCGTTTAATATATACCTAACTCCACTTCGTAGAAGTCATTCTCTAATGGAATCTCTTTCATGCCGCTAGGCACCGTAGTTTTCCCTCCTAGGCAGTTTCCACGTAAATCAGAATCACTTAGATAAAAAGCAATTCTTGGCAGGGTTTTAGGTGGAGGGGCACATGAATGAATCATTTCAAATCGGAAAGGGATGGGTAGTCTTTAGTTTTGCAAGTGTATAGTGTGATCCCAGATTGTAAGGCATTTTTTAGGGTAAAACCCTATAACTGATGATGAAAAATTCTATAGTTAAGCGTGATTAAGCTAGAGTAACACTAGAATGGTTAATTCTGAGAAGTACTCAAGTCACGTAATTCTCTGAAGTCAAATCAGACAATACCTCTATATTTGAATCGCGTGAAGTTATAAGCCAAGTTGTGGTTGGAACAGTAGTTACATGTGCTTACTTTTTTGGATATGGACGCATTAATGAACTTTCATCTTGATAAAGTCGTTTTTAATGAGCATATGATATCAAATATGTGGATAGAAACTTAAGAATTCTATATCATGCCAGCGCGATTAGTTGACTTTGAATAGTAATAAGACTCAGTCAAAATACTAGTCAATTTTAATTTACAGATAAATTGCATCCAGATCCTTGGGCGGCATCTTTTCTTGTTAGTCCTTTATATTGGAAAAGGCCTCATACAAATCGCCTGCATCACAATTTGGTTTTTTTAAGGCCATGTTCTTTAAATGATCTGAGCATTCACCGAGTTGCTTGTTGCTTGCTCCACTTCTCGATGAAAGTAGGTTTTGTTCATTCGTAAACCTTAATAATTAAGCGTCAGCAAATTTTTTAGTGCTCGACTTAAAATGATCAAGCTTTAACATATTAATATTTCATTCATCTATGTCCATGGTTAATAGAAGATCGTGAGCACATTTGTTTAAAGCTTGATAGTTGCTCGTTAATGATCTTCAATAGTGTGTTTTTAGTTTTGTAATGTAGTTTTATCACATTCCTAATTTGGTGTGATGGTTTGCAATGGATTTTTTATTTTCTTCCATAAGAAGCAGAATTTACTGATTTATGAATAATTTATGCATATGAACTTGGTTTTTTTTTTTTTAAATTTGCTTGATATGGCCCTTTTAGATAGCTTAATAACAAGCTTGGTTCGAGACTCAATAATAGTTTGATACAGGGCTCGATTGTTTTTTCATGTTAAATGAGCTAGTTAAATTTTCTTATTTCATGTGCCCATCTCACCTTTGCTCGATTTTTATTTACAACTTGTCATATAATGTTCATGTGGAAGACAAAAGATGTAATACCTAAGGAAGTTCTCACAAGCTCAACTTCCTTTTTTTCCCATGTTCACCACTTTATTGTTTCTCATGTGGAAGACAAATTCTTGATTGTTTCTCGTCTTAACAATTTGGTGCCCTCACGCAGGATCAGACCCGATCCCTTCAAGACACCCATGGAAAACACTCATGGCGAAAATGTTCCACCACCTGGCAAACAGGCAGCACCCCTACCCCAGGACGATCTACCAGGGACGACCGACAGCTTCAGACACTGACGAACACGGTTGCCACCCTCACCCAAACGATGAACACCTTCCTTGACAACCTACCGACCCTCCTCTAGCTCTGCCCCTCGAAGTCCCGCTCCCGCAGCCGGGCGCGGAGCGCGTCGAACTGCCCACCGAGGAGACCAGCACCCATGCTGCCGCCAAAAGTCGGCCCGAGGTGTACCCTCCGGCTCCCCCGGTCGATACAATTTTCTCGCCCGCCATAATGGCGGCGCCAGCGCCGCGCGCCTACAAGGCCCCCCGAGTCGGCGACTACAACGGCCTCACAGACCCGGCCCAGCACGTAAAATGTTTTGAGAACACTCTGGCAACGAGCGATCTTGTCTCAGACGCCTACAAATGTCGTCTATTCAGGAACACTCTGACGGGCCTGGCATTGGATTGGCTCGACGAAGTGTCCCAAGGCTCCGTCCAAAACTTCTTGCAGTTCTCCGAAAAGTTTCGTACCAGATTCGGAACATCGAGGACTACCTTCCGAACAATCCACGAGCTATGGCAGACACGACAGGCTCCGGACGAATCACTCCGCAACTACGTGGATCGGTTCTCGAAGATGAACGCCGAGACAAAGGATACTACAGACGATAGGTCGACCATGATCTTCGTCCACAGCATTCTGCCCGGGAAGTTGTACGAGTTTTTTGTCGACGACATGCCGAAGACGCTCATGGAGGCGAGGGCCCGGGCCGAAAATCGCATCCACCTGGAAGATGCAAAGGCCCTCAAGGCGAAAGCCAAACAGGAGATCGCTTCGCCCCAGGCCAAGAAGGGCGAGGCTCCTAAGGCGGACCCGAACACTCCCAGGAGGAGCTTTCGAGATCGGAATTTCTCACCCTCCTTCGGGAAGCGCAAATTCGAGGGTGAGTCCCCACGTCCCGCCACTCCGGTCTACATCATCGAAGAAATCGTTTCGATCCTCAGTGATAAGGGTTTCATCAAGAGCCGCGGTAAACGCCAGCCACCGCAACCTGGTGAGGACCCCACGAAGTTCTGCAAGTTCCATCAGCGTTACGGCCATCTTCTCTTCGAGTGCCGCTCTTTTCGAGCACTCGTCAACGAGTATATAGAGAACGACTACCTCTCCGGCTACAAGAGGATCGAGGGGCCCCTGTCGAAAGCAGTGCGGCCGCTCTTTCCGCGCGATGAGCCCCAAAGGATCACCCTTTCGGCCCCAGCCACATCGAAACCCGACGGCAAGAAGGTCGTTTTTTCAATCTTCAGTTACCACAATGGTCTCAGAGCTCGAAGACATCAGGAGGCATGCACAGTCGAACTCCCCTCTCTGTTGCCTGACATTGTCTTCATCGCAGGAGACCTTCCCAGAGGTGGGATAAACCGCGATGACCCCATAGTCGTCATCGCCGAAATCGGAGCTTGTCATGTCCACCGAACCTTGGTCGACACCGACAGCTCAGTCGACATACTATACCTCTGCGCCTTCAATGAGATGGGAGTCGGCCTATGCAAGCCTCTTCCTTCGTCCATGACGATCTCCAGCTTTTCCGGCGACGTCTACCGACCCGCAGGATACGCCACCCTGCGCGTCGCTCTCGAAGAGGGTCCTAGAAGACTAGAAAGGGAGATCGACTTCATCATCATGGATGCTCCCTCTGGCTACAACGCGATCCTAGGACGCCCTGCAATGGCGGCATTCCAGATGGTCGTCCACGTACCACCTATGTGTGAAGTTCCCCACGTTCGGCGTCACAACTATCAGGGGGGACAAGGCCGGCGCCAGCAAATGTTTCGAGATAAATGCGCACTTCCACACAAACCACATGGACCCCAGAGACCACGCCTTACCACCAGTTTAACAAAACGACCATGTAACCGTCGCCGACGGAAAAACTGTACTCATTTCTAGAGACTTTCCTGATAATGAAAAGCTCGCCCTAGCGGCCCTACTTTCTGAGTATTTCGATGTATTTGCCTGGGAACCTAGCGACATGCCAGGGATAGCTAGGGCCGTAGCCGAACATTGGCTAAGTCTCAAACTGGGAGTAGCTCCCGTAAGACAGAAGAAGAGGAGCTTCGGTGGCGAAAAACAACTAGCGATCCGAGAAGAAGTCGAAAAGCTCCTGGCCGCCGGATTCATCAAGAAAATCACCTACCCGTTATGGCTCGCAAATGTAGTGGTGGTAAGAAGAATTCTGGAAAATGGCGAATGTGCGTGGATTTTACAGATCTTAACAAAGCTTGTCCGAAAGATTTCTACCTCTTGCCGAAAATAGACAGGCTCGTGAGTCTTCGACAGGGTACTCAATGACGAGTTTCGTCGATGCTTTTTCAGGCTACCATCAGATCCGAATGGCCGAAGACGACGAAGAGCACACCTCATTTATCACCGACCAGGGAACCTTCTGCTACAAGGTGATGCCTTTCGGCTTGAAAAACGCAGGTGCGACCTACCAACGCATGATTGACACCGTGTTCAAAAATCAGAGAGGACAGAACATAGAAGCATACGTCGACGACGTATTAATTAAAAGCAAATGTGTGAAGCAACACATCGAAGACCTCCGTGAAACGCTCGACACTTGCCGAACTTACAACATCAAGCTCAACTCCCTCAAAAGCATATTTGGTTTGTCATACGGCAAATTCCTGGGACATATGGTGTCGGCTAGAGGCATTGAGGCGAACCCTGAGAAAATTCAGGCCATACAAGAGATGAGACCACCTCAAACGGTTCAGGACATGCAGAAATTGAACGGAAGGGTCACGACGCTCAGCAAGTTCATATCGAAATCCGGCGAACGCTGCCTCCCTTTCTTCAAGATTCTTCGAGGAGAAAACCAGACGTGGAGTGATGACTGTGCGAGAGCTTTCCAGTTTTCTAAAGAGTACCTGTTGTCACCACCGCTGCTTTCCGCCCCAATCCAAAACGAAGATCTCCTCTATCTCAGCGCAACTGACAATTCGGTATCGGCAGTTCTTGTTCGAGAAGAGGCAGGCCGACAACACCCGATCCACTACATCGGCCATATCCTCCACGGCGCTGAAGCGAGGTACCCTCTACTCAAAAAACTCTCTTTTGCGCAGCTCACTGCCGCCCGCAGGTTACGCCATTACTTCCAAGCTCACCCCGTCAAGGTGATGACGGATCAGCTCCCCCCGAAATCTCCGGAAGGTTGCAAAAGTGGGCAGTAGAACTCTCCGAGTTCGACATCGACTTCCTCCCACGGATAGCCACGAAGAGCCAGGCGCTCGCCGACTTTGTCGCCGAATTGACAACAGTCGAACAGCCCGAACTTCCTGAAAAACCACAACCTTGGATCCTCCACGTGGACGGGGCCTCCGGCGAGCGCATCCAAGGAATCGACGTCGTCCTCACCAGTCCTTGGGGAATTCGACTTCAAAGATCAGGGAAGATACACTTCCCCGTAACGAACAATCAGGCCGAGTATGAGGCCCTCATTGCCGGGCTCAAGTTCGCCAAGAGACTCGGAGCGTGACACCTCCATGTCTTCAGCGACTCCAAATTGATGGTGAACTAGCTAACAGGATCCTACCAGACAGGATGAAGTGCTCAAGAGGTATTTCCAACTCGCCAAAACTCTCCTCCAGCATTCCGCCCAGATTTTCCTGTTTCACATCCCCCGCGAGATGAATTCGCGGGCAGACGAGCTCGCCAAAGAAGAAAAGGACAACGCACTGAACATCCTGTCCCCCACCTTCGAAGACCCTGAAATCTTCGACATCAACTCCAGCACCGGGAGCTGGATGGATGACATCCGGCATTATCTCCTGACAGGCGAGCTCCCAGACGACAAACATAAGTCCCGCAGGCTCCGGGTGAAGGCCGCCAGATACATCATATCCCAAGGGCAATTGTTTAAGAGATGCTATTCTCTGCCCCTGGCAAAATGCGTCCGCGAAGAGGACTTGAGAATCGTACTTGAACAGATCCACGCCGGAGACTGTGGAACCCACGCCGCAGGACAGAACCTCGCCCTACAAGTCCTACGCCAAGGATATTACTGGACGAACCTCTAGAAGGACGCCAAAGAATTCAACCAGAGATGCCCCCAGTGCCAGATCTACTCAAATATTCCTAGACAACCAGCAGCTCAGCTACACCCCATAATTAGCTTTGGCCCTTTTCGATGTGGGGCCTCGACTTTTTGGGACCGTTCCCGAAGTCCGGAAAGAACCTGCGCCACGTACTG
Organism: Apostasia shenzhenica; assembly: GCA_002786265.1. Lineage (NCBI taxonomy): Eukaryota > Viridiplantae > Streptophyta > Magnoliopsida > Asparagales > Orchidaceae > Apostasia > Apostasia shenzhenica. The sequence goes on along the minus strand of KZ451969.1, from coordinate 9,554,466 downwards.
CTGGCAACAGACTACTTTTCGAAATGGGTTGAGACGAAGGCAATGGCACAACCAACGGGCACGAGCGTCAGAAACTTCATATGGACACAGCTCGTGTGCAGGTTCGGCGTCCCCCTCTCCCTAATCTGCGACATCGGAACTGCCTTCACCAGCCGAGCCGTTTGAAGTCTATGTTCCTAAAACGGTATCAACTTGAGCTTTGCATCAGTTAAACATCCCCAATCGAACGACCAGGCAGAGGCGTCGAACAAAAACTTCCTCAACACCCTGAGAAAGCGGATTGACAGATTCAGCTCATCATGGGCAGCCGAGCTCCCGGCAGCAATCTGGGGACTCAACTGCACGCCAACAGCAGCAACGGGTCAAACGCCTTTCTCGCTCGTTTTCGGGGGAGAAGCCTTCATCCCAGTCGAGTTGGACATTTACTCCCCTCGGGTCGAAAATGCTAGCAACTTCGACCCACCTGCTCTTCTTGATTGGCAAAAACAAAATGAGAGTGCAAGGATACTCGAGCTTGACCTCCTCGAAGAAGACAGGGAACTGGCAGCATTTCGACAAGCAGAACACAAGCGAAGGATCGAAAAGCACTACAACAAGCACGTCCACAGGAGACCATTCCAACAAGGCGACCTGGTCTTGAAATTTAAAATACCGCTGGCCGAGATATGACATCAGGCAAGCTCAGCTCTAATTGGGAAGGCCCTTTCATCATCCGTAATGTGCTCGGCCCCAACACCTACAAACTATCAAAGCACGACAGGACCCTCCTGCCAAGGACTTGGAGCGGCAACGACATCAGGAAATTTTACTCATAAAGCACTTGTATCACATTGATTTATGAAGACAAGTCTTTCGGCAATTGGCAGTCAAGGGCACTCCCCTTCTCAAAGTCCCGGGTCTATAGTCCTAACTTAGCGCCAAGGCGATTAGCAGTCAAGGGCACTCCCCTTCTCGAAGCCCCGGCCTAAAATTCTAACTTAGCGCCAAGGCGACTGACAGTCAAGGGCACTCCCCTTCTCGAAGTCCCCGGCCTAAAATCCTAACTTAGCGCCAAGGTGACTGGCAGTCAATGGCACTTCCCTTCTCCAAGTCCCCGGCCTAAAATCCTAACTTAGCGCCAAGGCGGCTGGCAGTCAAGGGTACCCCCCTTCTCGAAGTCCTGGGCCTAAAGTCCTAACTTAGCGCCAAGGCGACTGGCAGTCAAGGGGACCCCCTCTCGAAGTCCCAGGCAATCAAACCAAAAAAAAAAGGTCTCAAGCAGAAATCTTACGCAAAATGAACAGAACTTTGCATTACAAAGATTTACTTTACAAAAACAAGTTACAAAGATTTTACAAGTCACTATCTCCCCTCGAAAAACTCGGAGTCAGAGTCCACTACCAAGTCAGCACCAAGAGTTCACGGCACATCCTGCAGTGGATCCCGCGAGCGAAGTGGAGAAACGACCAAGGGGCCTTCCGAAGTCCCTTCTCCGCGAGAATTTGGATCCTGCTCTGGAACTGGAACCCTCTCAGCGGCTCCCGCCATTTCGGCTTCAGTAGGGGGGATGACCGCCTTCATATTTGAAACGAAGCCTCTCAGCCGACATCTCAAAGAAGGGACACTGGTACGAACGGCTCTCAGAAAGAATGCACTCTATCATATCCAGCCCTTCGAGATCCTCACGCTTCACCAGTCACCGATCGAGGAGAGCAAAGCCAAGCATGTTCACCGAACTCTCCAAACACCCCCTTGATAAGCGCCTTGAACTCAAGGGACTGGCGAAATTTGACGACCGCTTCCTCGCGGACCCGCTCAGACTGATCAAACGTCTCCTCCACAAGCTTCTGAAGTTCGGCTTCCCGACGACTGGACTCCTCCAGACCTCGCATCGCCAAACGAAGGCGCTTTTCGGCTAGGCGACGCTGACGCTCCGACTCCAAGTAGAGAAGGCCATTCTCCTTCGCTTTCCTCTCCTGAGCCATAGCCTCCTTGGTGAGTTGCTCTACTTGACGCCTCACCATGTCCAGCGTATCGGCAACCCGAGCGCCTAGTCGGGTCACCGAGTCCGGCCTCCCTTCGGGAACAACCCTTGGGGGTTCGCCCCGAACACGCTCCTCGGACTCCCCAACACTGGGACCAGCAGAATCCGGTCTTTCGGTGTCTGAACCTATCCCGCCTCCACTCCTCCCGAGCGGTTCTTCGGGATCATCATTGACCTGCACGTCGTCAATATATGCCAGGTCATCAGCCCCCTCATCAAAAGCAAGGGGCGCCGTCGAAGAAGTTCCTTCCTCCGACGCTCCAGACACGGCATGCCTCCTCTTCGCCGGAAGACGAGAAGGCCCCGGCCGATCGTGGGGAACCTTGTTGTTCCCTATCTGTCGAAGGCGGAACCATCCCAGTTCGAGCTCTGGCTGGCTTGCAAACAAACCAAAGCAGAGAGAAAAAAAAAAGAGGGGAGTTGCCAAAACCCACCTGTATAAACCCGCACGTCGACTTCAAACTCGCGCAAGTAATCCTTCGCGTCATGCACACGTTTTCGGATTTCGTCCACTTCCCGAAAATGTGGGTCCTCGAAACCGATCCCTGTGCCAAAAATCTCGCCTCACCTACCTTTCGTGGCTCGACAAAACACACTCCACAGGGCTCGGTGAAAAAGAACCTCCTATACCAATCTGCAAACCCGGTGTCCCTAACCTTGAACACCTGGCAGTACCTACCCTTCAAAACGAAACATCCATGCAGGCGAGGGTTTGCCTCCCATCGAAAGACCGCCTTGAAGATTTCAATGTCCCAAGGGATCTGTCGGCGCCGTAGCTTCTTGGAGAGGCAGTAGATCATAGTAACGGCGTTCGACGGGAGTTGCATGGGGATGATGCCGAAATGATTGAAGATGTTCACGAACTCCGGCAGGAAGGGAAGAAACAACCCGCCGCCCAGATGGTGGAGGCATACTGCTATCTTCCCTTTCGACGAGCTCGTGAATGTTACACCCTCTGACGGATACTCTAATCAAACGTCCGGGTCCCTCCCCCACACCTGCAACACCTTCGTCTCGAAAGTATGCGGAGGAAGGACACAAAGCTCACCTCGTAGAGCATGGTAGTCACCCCACATGTCTTTCGCTCTGCTGCGCGACTTCTTAATCATCTTGAAACACCAAGACAGAGGGAAATGAGTGGGAGGGACCCATGGTCGGTCCCTCGCCCTTCTTATAGTCCTTGGGACCAACGGTTCCGTTTCCCGAGGGCAACACCTAGACCGCCTAAAACTAAGTTCAAACCAGCCTGGCGCACAAACCTCACATCGTTTTTTCCAACAGACACATCAAGAAACAATGATATAAACAAGTCCCATACCTCGAACTTTTCCATTAAAAATATTCTTGTACATTTGGTTAAAAAAAAAGAGGGGTGATTTCCCTCATCTACGGAGAGAGTGACCCCGACTCTGCCAGTAGGCCCCGAACCGCCCGCGCAAATTCTCTTCGACGACGGTTCTCCTCCTCCAGCTCTTCGACTCGGGACGTCAGCAGGGCCTTCTCCTTCTTCAGCTCAATTTCGGCGACCACCATCTCCAGATCGCCCTCGAAGCGAGCGCACTTCAACTCCAGATCCATGATCGTCTTCTCCGCCTCAGATGGCTCCAATCTCCAAAGAAGAGAGAGAGCCTCCTCCATCCTCTGCTCAAGGGATGCCGCTTGGCTCCTACTGGCTAACTGTTTTTCGACCTAGTCGAGGTGCCAACAGATGCTACGCGCAAAATATTGCGTGCTTGAACTGCTAGATCCAAGCCCTCTCTGACCGCCCCTTGACGAAGTCTCCGGACCAGCAAAAGGGCCCGAAGGAGAAGAAACGGGGGTTAGGGTACTTCGCTCCCGCAGCGACGCATCCTGGACTTCCGGAGCCGGAGCGGAAGGATGTTTCTCTGCGCTCTCTTTTCTTGGCTGCACTTCGTAGTCAGCCACCATGATGGCATTCTCCACCGGAGAGGCCGCCCGTGTGTCGCCTTGGGAAGATCTAGGCGCCGCGCGCACGCCCTCCCCTGCATTGGAAAGGCGGATCCTCGGTTTCTTCGGCGCTTCCTCACTAACAGATGGTCGCCTCGCACCCACTTGATCCAATTTAGCTGGAAGCCCAGTCTCAGGAATCCCGTCTCGAAGGCTCCCAGCAACGCCTAGGAACATGTCCATCGCACCAGTTTTCCTCGGGTCAACAGGAGACCCGACCAACGCTTCACAGGTATTTATAAACCCCTCAGACCCACGTGGCAACTGGGGACGCGCATCAATGTGCTTCACGACTATCAGGGGGACATGTTGCATTTGGATTCACACATCATCATCTGGACCGTCCACGTGGGAGCTTACGTGGCGTCAACGTCACAAGTCCTCCGCGCCAAACAAGAGATATACCACCCCGAACAGCAGACGCCGAAGAGATGGAGACGAAAAGCAGCGTCCAGAACTGACCTGCGCCTGACAGCAATTAAGGACCATCCTGCTTTCAAGAGGCATGGGCTCTCCCGCCGTCAGACCGTACCATCCGTACGTCGTACAACAACAAGCAGGGAGTGGCCTCTCTCCTTCCTCTACGGACATTAATGGGCCGTCACTACAACTGTAGACCGTTCGGCTGAAAGACTGGACAGAGTAGACCAGAATATAGATGACTCATTGTAACAGCCTTCAGAAGGGTCTGGACCAAAGAAAATCCTTGGAGCTCACTGTAACCCAAGAGTGATTCTAGTGATTTTTAAAGCCTCCCGAAAGGAGCTGTGGTTTTTTCGGCCTAGCCGGTTTCCCACGTAAAAAATCTTGATTGTTTCTCGTCTTAACAGTGCATTCACAGTTGTGGATACCAATCACCAAATGTCACGTTTGCACTTCGACTAGCTATCTTTTTGCAATCATCTTGTATGAAGAACATTGAGGGGAGAGAACAACTGAGAAGATGGATAGAGAGAAGAACGTAGGTGCAAAATAGATATTTTATTAGGCTTTGTTTGATTCGAATTTTTTTTTATATAAAAAAAAAATTTAATTTTTTAAATTTAATATTAGAAAATTTTATTTTAATATTAGAAAGTGTGTAAAATATAAAATAATTTTAATTTTAATATTCGTATTTATATTTATTGTGAAATAAAGTTAATTTTTATAGTTTAAATTTGTATAGGATAAAAAAATAATCTCGAACCAAACGAAGCCTTACAAGCTACCAAATCGTCTTTGGTTGATGAAAAGATGTTTATGCGTACTTCATGCTATCTATCCTACAGGATTTGTATAAACTTGTTTGAAAATTTTGGGACTCGTATGCAGTGCTTGGCCAAATCTCAGTACCTTCATGTAATTTACCAGAAATGGGACTGTGCTGGCCCGCCACAATCCATTATTGCGTTCAATAATTGAGTTCATTGGTAGGTCCGCCGACCTTTCATTTTCTGAGTTGTCTTCCACTTCGTCGATGACTTTGCGTGACGACTTCACTGATTCTCCATCTTCCATTTGTCTCTTGCTCATCACGTTTGATGACCACTACGTTTATTTACCTGAATTTTTTTTTATCATAATTGTTGTACCATTTGATATATAGATTTTCAAATATCGAATTATTTCATATAAAATAACTACATTATATAATACATTTATGATGTACTTATAAAAATATTTTTTCCTTAAAAAATTTACTGTAAAACTCAAATTGCTCTCTCTTTTCCCTCAATCTCCTTTCCATCGGCTCTGCGGTCAGTCGATGATCTGTCGTCGGGAGAGTGGCAGAGGAGCTGGTGCTGGCGAGGGGTGGAGGGACCCTCTCCCTCCTGCTGAAGGTTAGCTTCTCCATCATTATGTAGTTCATGTTATTTTAAAATTTATATATGATTTAAAATATCTTGAATTTAACATCATTTTTATTATATAAATAAGAATAAATTTTAAATTACCCTTTAGTTTATTATTTTATTAATTTTATTTCTTATTAATATAAAAATATTTCAAATATAAATGTTAATATTAAAATAAATTTATAAATTAATATATTTTTATCATTTTATAAAAAAAATGTTTACATACAGAACACGAAATTTACACGAAATTATGCATTTCAACATCAATTCTTAAATATTATCACTATCACATCATATTCATTTATAGGCTTTGGTTCATTATATAAAATATAAAATATTTAAATGAATATGGTGTGAGAATGGTAATATTTATAAATTAATATTAAAATATGTAATTTTGTATAAATTTTATCCTATATGTAAAATTTTTTTTTATAAAATGAATTAGAATTTATAAATAAATATAGTGTAATAGTGATAATATTTACAAATTGATGATAAAATGCATAATTTTGTATAAATTTCATATCTTTTATGTAAAAATCTCTTAAAAAAATAATGATCCAATCGAACAAGCATAATAATAGTGGCCTATATTAAAATCAAAGATAAGTTACAAGTCTTTTCAAGCTATTAACATAAAAAGCAATAAAAAATTATAGCTTACGTCTTGAAACATTATTGGTCCCAAACAATTGCCACGTCAAGTCTTCTATATCCAATGGCAACACACATGTTGGGGCTTCATGCAAACTTGATGACATTAATATCTATTATTAGATTAGTATGATCTCAAATCTAATAGATATTAAATTATATATGCTAGATGTGAACTTACAGCACAATCATTGGAAGGTAAAGTTTATTTTAGCAATTATTTTAAAATAGTTTAAATTTAAATAATTACTTGAATTTAAATTTCATTCATATAATTTTTGAGTTTTAAATTTTAAATGATTTTTCAACTGCTCAAAATATAACTTTTAAATTTTGAGATGTTTCAAATATATTTTAAAATTTTAAATTATTATTAAATAAAATTTTATTAGATTTGAGCTCTACTTATCTATCAGTAGAAAATAATGCCATCAAGCTTGCATGAAGCCCGCCGCGTGCTGTGCGCACTGCCATTAGATACTGGAGATCTGACGTGGCCCAATAATTTTTTGGACCGTTCAGCCTTTGTTCACTGGGGACACGGCAGCCGCTCCCCTGTACAGAAACAAAGCATAAAAGCTGCCGGAGACGCTCACCGCCGCCATAACCCAGACGCCGGCGGCCACCAACAGCGGCATGATCCCGGCAACCCGGTGGCAGAACAGTACCGTGAGCAGCGAGGCCAGGAACCATACGGCAGCCCGGAGCACGTCCTTCCCCTTTGGACTCGCGGACTCGAACTTGTTCAGGCACAAGAAGAGCAGGATCACGTCGAGGTAGGAGACGGCGACGAAGATGATGTTGCTAGGTTGGTCGAGCGATTTCGCGATGGCGGCTACGGAGTTGACTGTGAGGAACCCGAGCCCGATCAGCGAAGCCCACGAGCCATCCAGCTTCGCTAACAGCTCGGTCGCCCTCGGGCGGCGCTGGTCGACCCGGCCTGGCTGTTGAACTGCCCTCTCAGTGGGTGCCGCGTCCATATCAGCTGGTTCAGCCCATCTGCTTTCTCCTCTCCTCCGGTTGCAACTTTATATAGATAATTGACATAAATGTCTGCTGTGCCTGCGTCACAACTTAAATTTCTCAGCTCCTGTGGTAGGTAGGTAGGCCTATCACCCTGGGAGATATAGATCGGGTTATCACGGACTCAAATCCAACCCCAAAATATTTTGATCAGATCAAAAATTGGATAGCATCGGGGTTGACCCAGATTTAATTTATGATCTATAACATTCCATAATCTAAATGTAGAGATATTTTTTATTTTGATTTTAGAAAAAATGTATTACTTAAATGTACTTTTTAGAAGGTCACTCAACTCAGTGCCATTGCAGCGTAAGTACGTTTAAGTATGGAGTTTCCTGTCATTAGTCTTATGATTTTTGTCTAAAATGCACTTCTACTATTTCAAATCATGTTATTTATTTATACAGTTTAGGATCTCTCTTCTTTTTCGATGTGGGACGCTTTATTTTTGTGCTCCTCTCACCATTTTTTATTGTCTTAGAAGCCTGTCAGAAGTTGCACTTTATCTCAGTGATTCCTTTCTCTTAGAACATCATCCGGCGATTACTTCTCGCCTTCTTTGGCCACCTGCGTCATAGGATTAATGATGGGAACTTCGTAGTTAAGCGTATTTGGGCTAAGGTAGTACTGGGATTGGTGGCCTCCTAGAAAGCACTCAAGTCATGCAGTTCCCTAAAGTTGAAGCGAACAATATCTCTACATTGGGATCACGGGATATTACAATATGGTATTAGAGTTGACTTTTTGTAATACAATGCGGTTCGAGTATGAATCAGGTGGAAGCTGGTGGGCCTGTGATGCCTATGGTCTAAGAGGGCGGGGAGTAATCGCTGAGTGTTGTCCTAAGAGAAAGAAATGAATCACTGAGGCAAAGTGCGATTCCTGACAGGCTTTTAGGCCGATAAAAAGTAGTGGAAGAGATACAGAAATGAATTGTCTCATATTCAAAATGAATGAAAATTCTGAGCTGTATAAGTAGATAACATGCTCTGAAATAGTAGAGATATTTTTTAAGAAAAAATTGTGAGACTAATGGAAAATTTTATAGTTAAATATGCTTGGGCTAAAGTAGTATTGGGACGGATGATTCTTGGGAGTACTCAAGTTACACAATTTGTCAAAGCGGATGATAGTTTTACATTTGAATCACGAGATATTACATGACTCATGACCAATTGAGTTTATCAGATTAAATTTTGGGTCGACCTAAAATTTATATTACTATAATTTATTAATTTAGGTCATTGAACCTGAAATTTATACTAACCGTAAGTTATTTATTTAGGTCATTAATTTTCTTTAAATTGGTGAAAATTTTTTGTTAATTTTAAATTTATATTTACATTAATGATAATATTAATTAGTTTATTATTCAGTGTATATCAAAGTATCAGTTTTAAATATAATATTTTTAAAAATAAATAAATAAATAATATGTATTTTATATTTTTTTATTAAAAAAATTAATTTTACTATATTTAACATAAAGCCTTAATATATATTTTAGAATTATCGAAAAATCTATAGTGTTATAAATGAAAGAAAATATGTAATTTTTAAAACAATATTATAAATGAAAATTTATAAAATTTAAATTTTAATAAAACTAATCAAATATAATTAAAATTAATATTAGTTAATAACTATTGTATCTAATAAAATTTTATATCATTAAATATAAAAAAAAATTAAATTGTAAATTTTATATTTATTTAACTTAATAAAAAATTTATAATATTATTGCAGAAAGTTAGATTGGATATTTACTGGATTGAGTTAGTGTTGACTCAGATTTGATTTATAAAATTTGTAAAAGGAGCTGGTTAAATTTTGGATTAATATTTTGAGTTAAAAAATTGTTCCTGTTGATAGCATAATCTCGTCGAATTATATAATCTAATTCATTGTCGCCTAGTAGACTTTGAAAATAATTGAGGAAAATATCGTGCACCCAAAAAGATTTTCCTGATTTTCGAATAATAATTTTGTACATTAGATAATTATTGTATGTTTTGAATGCATGCATTTAATAGACAACGCATTGTCTAAAAGTTTTAAGATGTTTTAAATTATTTGTTGGGGGTGTATGGTATTGTATATAATTAAAATAGTTATATATGTATTCAATTTTTTCAAAACTATTAATTGTCTATATAACAGTAATAATATAGTAGATCTTATTAAATAGTTCAGTTTTTAACAGCAAATCTCAATAATAATTTACTAAATAGAAAAAATAGTTTTATATGATAGCAATTTGTTATGTACTTATACAATATGATGTTATTTTGTATATTGTAATGATGTTATTTTGTATATTGTAATGATGTTATTTTGTATAGTACAATAGTGTCATATAGAGCTTAAGATTTTTTTTTTATTAGAGCTAGAAAATTTATGCAATATTAAATATTAAATATTAATTTTATTTTATATTATACATACATTTTAATATTGAAAATTACTTTTAATTTTTGTTATATACATTCTTTAATTAAAAAATTAATTTTATTTACAATTAACCTAAATTTTAATTATAAAAAATATTTTTTATTTTATGTTATAATATTAAACAATTTTTTTTAATTTTAAAGAAATAAATTTTTTAAAAATATATTCTAATTAAATGTGGCCTAAAAATTATATCCGTGTGCAAGACAGTTTCAGGAGATTCTCTAAATTCTCTTTCACGAATGTCCTTGCTAAGAATCAACTCTCAAACATCCCGAATCTTCATCTTTTTCTGACTAGATGAATTACTTATCGCTGTGACTGTAGTGCTCTAACTCTCTGGCAAAGAAGATAACAAAATAAGCGCATTTACTTCATCATTAAAATTTATGTCAACCGAATTAAACTGTGTTGTGATATTAAATTCGTTGATGTGATTTATGACAGAAGATCCTTCGGTTATTTTTAGATTGAATAGACGATGCATTAGATAAACTTTATTTGATACTGAAGACTTTTCATATATATTGCATAAAGCCTTCATCATCCCCCCGTTGTCGTCTTCTCGTTGATAATATTGAACGTCACATTTCTCGCCAACGTAAGTCTGATCATACTTAGTGCCTGGCGATCCATAAGATCTCATTCTTCTTGCTTCATCAATTTTGGCTTTTCACCCACTAAGGGCAAATATAACTTCTTTTGGTAAATCAAATCTTCTATCTATATCTTCTAGAATTCAAAGCCCTCACCGTCGAATCAATCAATCTTCACCTTTGCATCCTCCATCGCGTGCTCCCACTATTTCAATCAACCAAGCCATATGAACTTGGCTCTGATACAATTGTTGTGAATATGATCTCACTTGACAACACAAAGCTCAGGATAATTTCCTCAACAACGCATAAAAAAATAGATCGAAATCACAAGCTACACAGAAGATCCGATGCAAATCTCAAAAGAAAGAAGAAGAAATAAGAGAACACTAATTTTATGTTAAAAACCCCAAATCTGAGGAAAAATTATGGCCACACCAGAGAAAATTTTCACTATTCTTTGAAAGATCTCCAGAGAGAGTACAAAGATCTCTCAATCTCACCCTCTCAAATCCTAAAATAGCTCACAATGATCAGACTTGATTAAGATTGGGCGTACATGAGGTATTTATAGAGAAGTCTTATAACAAATATGAGATAAATTTGAAAATCTCATAACAGATGTGAAATCCCATAACAAATATTTGTTATGTCAACTATTTTCAATTTTCATGCTGTAGAAGATGTAGACTCCACACTCCTATCAATCTCTCACTTAGAGACATGATCTTCGATGTACGTAACTGGTACTCATTTTTATGTGGTCAACTTCTTCAGCAATCTTCATCTTCATCTCTAATATGGCACCGCCTTCTCTCAATTAATATGAAGGCCAACTAAGGCACTACATAGCCTCAGTTTCTTCATAGAGATTACCTTGATAAGCATGTCGGCTGGGTTTTTTGTACCAAGAATCTTTACTAATGACAGCATCCCATCATCAATCATACTCCTAATATAATGATATTTCAGTTATGTTTTTTGATCTTGAGTGAAACACTGGATTATGAGCTAAACAAATGACACTTTGACTATCACAGAATAGAACATTGTTATCCTGTTCTTTTCCTATCTCTTTCGAAAAACTTCTTAACTAAAATATTTCTTTCCCAGCTTCTGAGATAGCAATGTATTCAGCTTCCGTGGTTGATAGTGTAACACATTTTTGAAGCTTTGACATTCAACTAATAGTAGTTCCTCCAAGAGTAAAAACTTACCCTGAGGTGCTCTTTTTATAATCCAGATCTCCACCAAGATCTGTATCTACATATCCCTCCAGGATAATCTTGTCTCTCTTGTAGCAAAAAGCTATGCTTGCAGTTCCTTTGAGATATCTGAGCAATCATTTGACAGCTTCCCAATATTCTGAGCCCAAAATTTGCCATAAACTTGCTCACAACTCTCACTGCAAAAACAATATCTAGTCTCGTACTCACCATGGCATACATAAGGCTACCGACCGCTAATGGATATGGTACCTTCGCCATGTGTTCTGGTTCCTTATCTGTCTTTGGTGACTGTTCTTTTGTCAGTTTAAAATGAACTCCTAGTGGTGTACTCCTGGGCTTTGCATCATTGACTCCAAATCTTTTAAGTACTTTATAGATGTACTTTTTCTGAGATAATTTAAGAGTTCTATCAGATCTATTCCTTGTGATTCGCATTCTAAGAATCTGATTTGCAGCACCCAAATCTTTCATCTCGAATTGCTCTGATAACTGTTGTTTCAGCCTGCAAATCTCCCTTATACTCTTACTAGCAATAAGTATATCATCTACATGTAACAGTAATATAATGTAGCAATCATCAAAAAACTTGAAATAGCAGTAGTGATCCATTTCACATCAAGTAAAATTTTTTTTACACATAAATGTGTCAAATTTCTTGTACCACTGCCTAGGAGCCTGCTTGAGACCATACAAGCTCTTTTTCAATTTGCATACCAGATTTTTCTTACTAGATATTTGAAAATCTTCTGATTGTGTCATGTAGATATCCTCCTCCAAATCACCATGGAGGAAAGCAGTCTTCACATCTAACTGTTTTAGGTACAAGTCTTCTGCAGTTGCTTTCTACTGAAAGTCTTTCACCACCAATCGTGCATTGTATCTCTTATTATTATCAACATCTTCCTTGATCATGTATATCCACTTGTTTTGAAGAGCTTTCTTCCTATCTGGTAACAGAGATAACTCCCAAGTTTTGTTTTTCATTAGAGAATCAAACTCATCCTGCATGGCTAACTCCCACTGATGAAAATCAAACTCATTCTGCATGGCTAACTCCCACTTAACAGAATCTTTTACCTGCTTTGCTTCACTATAACACTCTGGTTCAGCAGAATCAATCAATAGCAGATAATGTAAAAAATGGGGAATACCTCTGAGTAGGTTTTGGGATCCTACCCGTTCTCCTCAAGGTGGGTATCGGAGAAGTCACCTATGGTCCAGATTCTTCCTCGGAATCAACAATAGTAGGTTCAAGTTCACCCTTTTGAACTGCTTTTAAAATTTCGTCCAGCTCTATCTCACCGAACCAAACCAAACCAAACCAAACCGAACCGATATTTATTTGGTTGGTTTGGTTTGGTTTATAATATAATTTGATTGGTTTGGTTTCATTAAATTTAAAACCGAATCCAATTTTTTTTTTTGGTTTGGTCACCAAACCAACCACTTAAACCGAATGCACACCCCTAGTCTAAATCTTCTATAACATAAAGATTAAAAATAGTTGGTATAAAAAATATTTATTATGAGTATTTCACATCTGTTACGAGATTTTCACATTTATCTCGTATTTGTTATGAAATTTTTTTATAAATACCTCATATACGTTCAATCTTAATCAAGTCTGATCATTGTGAGCTATTTTAGGATTTTAGAGGATAAGATTGAGAGATCTATGTACTCTCTCTGGAGATCTTTTGAAAAATAGTGAAAATTTTCTATGGTGCGGTCGTAATTTTCCCCGAATTTAGGGTTTTCTATGTAAAATGGTATTCGCTTATTTCTTCTGAGATTTGCATCGGATCTTCTGTGTAGCTTGTGATTTCGATCTATTTTTTGTGCGTTGTTGAGGAAATTATCCTGGACTTTGTGTTGCCAAGCGAGATCATATTCCTAATAATTGGTATTAGAGCCGAGTTCAGATTGTTTGGTTGATTGAAATAGTAGGAGCACACGATGGAAGATGCAAAGGTGAAGATTGATCGATTCGACGGCAAGCACTTCGGATTTTAGAAGATGCAGATAGAGGATTTGCTTTACCAAAAGAAGTTATATTTGCCCTTAGTAGGTGAAAAACCAAAATCGATGAAGCAAGAAGAATGTGATCTTATGGAACGCGTCATAATCTTCTTATAATAATATTAAATATTACTATATTAATATCTAAATAATAATTTTAATATAAGAGTAATTTAGCACAATAAGTAATTTAACTTAATAACTCGATCACATCACTAAAATAAGAGTTATCACATTACTAAAATAAACTATCAAATATATATTATCACTGATTCACTTCAATAAATTCAAAGTCAATACTGTAAAACTTCTCAGTCGATCAAATCAGCCTTCTTTCTCGCTAACCCGTCTATGAGCGAACCCAAATTGGTAAATTGCCAATTGAACCGGCCCAATATATATACGTGGGTTATTCGGTTAATTCGGTTGGTTTGGTTTTCAAACATGTGAAATCAAACCTAAACCAATTAATCGAAATATTCAAAATATCAAACCATCACTAAACCGCTAGATTCTAAACCAAATCAAACCGTTAAATTTAAACAGTTCGGTTTAATTTTTCGATTTAAATCATAGTTTGCACGCACCTAATTTAGACTTCACACTTCTATCAGTCGACATGACAGCTGTACAGTGGGGCCCACTGCCATGTGGTGCGTGCGGACTGGGCCACTATCGTACGCTGATGGGACTGGATAATTTTTTCACACGTCCGAGCGCTTGCCGACTCAATAATTTCTCCGGCCTGGTGAGCTGTACGTATCACGTGCGCTGGAACCGTTTAACAGTGAGCGGAAGGAGCAGCGGAAACTCATGGAAATTTCGCGGAAATTTCCTCCAGCTTTCATTAAAAAATAAAAAATAAAGATAAAAAAATAGCTGGCCGGATTCACATGTTCGGGACATGTATGATATGCATCAAAAAAGTATTACAAATTAATTTTATCTTTTAAAAAATTTAATTTTCATTTTTAAAATTATGAAAAAAATTAAAATGTCGATTTTTATTAGCCTTTCTTAACAGAAAATTTTAAAATTTTATTTTTTATTGATCAATTTTAATTGTTTATTATCTAAAAGTTTAAGATTTAAAATTTAAAAAATTAAATTTTACTATCTCCTGTTTATTGATTTCTTTTTTATTGGTGTGATTTTTTTTTCATAAATTTAAAATTAAACTTGTAAGAAAAGTTTTTATTGAGATTGTTTTTTATAGAGGGAAGGGAGATGGATGGACAAAAATTATATTGATACAAAAATCATAATTAAAAATTAAGAGAAGGCATAGTTGGTATTTTATATGTTATTCATAAAATAAGATGTTAAAACATTTAATTTGTGGATCTAAATAATATTATGTTATAATCTTAGATATTTAAATTTAGTTTATCTAAATATAAAATTATAAACTAAAAAAATATCAATATTAATATTTTAAAAAGTTAATAATTAATAATAATTTTATGATATAATGGTGAAGAATTAACAATTATATTTTAATTAGGATGAAAAGGAGTCATTCTCACAACTTCAAAAACTGAAATCGAGGTGTTCAAAAAGTTGAGATTAATTTCTAATGACTTTTTGATTTCGGGAGCTTGAATGTAATTTTTTAAAATTTGTTGAATTTAACTAAGTCATGTTTGCCGGTTGACCTAACCGGTCTATTGAAAAAAAGTAAAGACTTCGTTGTGTTGTTGGAAGAACTACTGGAGAGAAAGACACCTTCGGCTTTTCTAATTTTTCTCGAAATGAATTGAGAAAGTAGATAAGAATAGAAAATTGAGCTCAAGGTGATCTATGGCTTGAAAAAAAGTTTCCTTGGCATGGTAAAATCGATGCAATTTGAGATCAACTTGAATTATTATTCATCGATAAGAACATGTGTCTACAATTGTGTACACACTTAGGGCTCGTTTAGTTCACACTTTTGTTTCAGTTCAACACAAATTTTAATTAGAAAAATCAAATTTATTTCATATCCAACACAAATATGAATATAAAAATTAAATTTATTTCACATTCTACATATTTTTTAATATTAAATTATATTTTTTTTATTAAATTTATAAGATAAAATATTTTTTCTTTTTGTTTAAAAAAAATAGTATTTTGATGAAGAATATTACATAAATTGTTGATTTAAAAACTAAGGTGTAATTAACTTGAATGAGTTTTAATTAAGATCGATTAAAATCATAATTTGTTTGGATATCAGAGATTTTCTGGTTTAAATATTAAAATTTTGAAATTATATATTCATGTGATACTGTGTCTTAAAATTAAAAATTCAGATGTAATTTGCTTTTATTCTAATATTTTGATTTATCTTTTTTGCTTTTAAAAGTTTTTATCAAGTCATGGAGTGGGTTCAATAATGAACATTATTTTTCCATAAAAAAAATAAATGAACATTATTTTATTTATGCTATGATGACGTCGGATCAGCTTCCCAGCTCATCCCTTCGTCATTTATTCTTTTTTTAATAAAATAAAAAAAAATCCTTGGTCTTGATTTCTCTCGAATCAAAGAAAAACTATATTTGTCCCCTTTTTACATGGCCACAAATAATAAAAAAAAGTAATTTTATTTAGGTCTTTAAGGTTTACTCGACTTACTAGTTATGTAAGTCTATAATTTTAAAAATATGTCGGACAAGTCCTAAAATTTACTGTATAGATTATTATGGTCTTTCGGTGATGATATCCGTTAAATGCTGTTAAAAAATATTCTTTTTTACCCTTCTATATTTCTGATCTTCGGCTGCCCGCCGCGCCGGTGCCCCGTGCAAGCGGCGCCGATGTCCGCTCTTAGGCGGCCATGTGCGAGGACTAGTGCGGACGTCTGCTCGTGCGAGGACCAGCTGGGGTATAATTGTAATTTTATATTAAAAAAATTATGATTTTTTAATTAAAATTTTGATTTAACAAAAGTTGTTTAATTGGATCTTATTGGATAGTTTTTATAAATATTAAGGACTATAATGGCCTATACAGTAAATTTTGAGGACCTATCTGATATATTTTCAAAATTATGAATTTGTGTTGCAAGTCGAATAAATCTCAGGCCTAAGTAAAATTACCTCTACAAAAAAATTTATGCGAAAAAATTTAAACTTTTGACCGGGCTTAGTCTGATTTTCTTATAAGGAATTAGTCTTCTCTCTAGAATAAACTATTAATAACTATAAAATTATAAAAATAAAAAAATTTTACTTTTTCTTTAGCCTTTTTAAAATTTATATTCACAGTAAATATTATTAAATTTTTTAATAATACTTATAATATGATTATTTATATTTTCTACGATGAATATCTGTTAGTACTGAATTATTCTCTGACTCAATTTTTTCTAAATTATTCTGAATATTTTTTATATCTATATCCAAATATACTTAAGTTAGTTATATTTGCACTCACAATGTTAATAATAATATTATTGATTATAATTTTTAAATTTATAATTTTATTACTATTTTTCTCGACTTTTATTACATCTATCTTAAACTCTTTGGCAGCTTAGATTAATGGGATAATTACCTACATGCCATATAAATTAGTTTTATTTATATCTTATTCATCTATTTTTAATTTATTATACTATACACACTCAAAATATTATAAAATCTTATATACACATACTTTAACTTATTTCTATTATAACGAATAATTATAATTTTTCAATAATCTAATTATAATTAAATTACAAAAAATTGGAGCCGTTTGTCATATTATTTTAAAAATATTTAAATATATTTTTAGTGAAAATTTTAAAATCTTAATATTTAGGTGGCGGCAAAGGAAGAAGACATCCGCGATGTAAATTGATTTTAGGATAAATCGGCGCTTTAGTGTGGTATTGAAGAAGAGAATAATATGTATCATTAAGAGTAAAAATATAATTTTAATGATTTACTAACAGAATATTTTTTTTTCAAATAGATTTTGATTAAGTTTTAACTCAAATGTGTGTATGTAAGATTTTGTAATGTTTTGAGTGTGCATAGTGTAATTAATTAAAAATGAATGGGTAAAATATAAATAAAATTAAATTGTATGGCATGTAAGTAATTATCTCAAAAATTTAGCCAGGTTCGGGCCCACTGGACCCAACAAAATTTAGGCTTGGGCAGAAAATTTGGACCCGAATGGTTATTTTAATCAGACCTAACCCAACCTAACTAGATTTAGTGCGGAGTTAGGTGCAAGTTCACCAACACTATTAAATCTAAAAATAATCATATTTTTTAAATTAGTTTATATTTTTTGAAATATATTATGATCATGTTTTTGTTATTTGAGAATATTATTTTGTTATTCTGACAAAAAAAATTTTTTTAGCTTATTGCTATGAGCTGTTAAACATTACTTGAACCATTGGCCTAACGTGGTCGGGCTTGAGCACAAATGTTATCGATTTGAGCTTAACACAACCCGATGTTCAAATCGATTCGATCGGCTTTTGCACCTCGAGAAGAAAATATCTTTAATTTGTAATGATAGTGACAAAAATTATTGTGTAAATTGTTCAACTTAATAGAAAAATGAAGGAAATAAATATGGGCAATAAATCAACAGTTAGTCGTTGGAACGAACTTGTCAAATTTGTTGGCCAATTCATACCCTCATGCCTTTAATTATTTCCTGACCATAGTTTTTTATTTAATATTTATTTTAATTTCTCTAGAATTGGCTTCTAGAGAAATTCAAATTTTGATTTTTAATAAAATTATAACTTGAGACGACCTTGAATCATTATCGTCTTACGTAGTTGAGTTTGAAGTCGAGCGTGAATGCTTTGTTGGTCCACATATTTATTTTTTCTAAATTCATAAATACGTGCACAAAACTCTACATATATGTTATAATAAGACCAAGTATGTTTATGAGGCTTATCGAAAGAAATATATAGATTTTGTCGATATAAAATTTTAACCAGTAAATCAAACTAAATTTTTTCTTTATATGTTGTTCTTGGATATCATAACGAGCTCTCACAACAACTATGTTAAGCTTAAATAAAATATTTCGCTCAACATTTATTTAAATTTGTTGAATTTTTCGCAAATGTGAACTTTGAATATTTGACTAAACAATTAAACTTCTCGATGGAATAGTGTGCTATCACGGGGCTTATTTGAAGAGAGCTGCTCGATGACATTTACATTCGACGTTAATATTTATGCAGTATATCTCTTTTTGTTGTAACATCTATCTTTCTATAGCTTAAGTATAAAATAAAACTTTTCTTTAACTAAAATCATCTAAACTTTTTTCGTTGTCATCTTCTCTCAAATATCTCCGCTTATACGATGGAGATCAATGTCGAAATTTTAGTGCAACAAAAAAGTCGGATACGATTCGGATCAAATCGAGCCTATAAAATTATTCAACAATCAAACCCATTTTTATAGGCCCAAAGCCCAATAGTTATTTGTTTATGTTAAATATAAATCCATAAAGACTATTCTTTTTCTTCTAGCCCTTGTCAGCATCTATTACTATTCTTTTTATTTAAAACATTGTTTATTGACAGATAGTGATATTTAAAAACACACATCTAACCTTTTTAATGATTGTATGCCGACAAATTTATAAACAATTCGATATAGATGTGGATACTCGTATTCATTTAATTTGCCCTAACTCGCTCCTAATAGGACAGGTATTAGTCCTACAATTATAGTAGTGACCGTTTCTCCTAGTTATGAAATGAAGTGCATTTGTATACGGCTAAATTATATTCGCCCTTGGCTCATAAGCTGTTAGTAATTAATATTATTATTTAATCTTAAAATTTAAAAAATTAATTAGATATTATCTCTTTATTTTTGTTTAAAATAAATCATTAGTAATGATTATAGGGTAAGGTAGGGTAGGGCTGGGAGTATTGGGGCAGGCACAGGTAAGGCAGAGCGGGTATGAATTTTGGAAGAAATAAAGTGGGGGCGAAGCCGAAGCAGGTACGAGTGAATCATCATTATTGTATATATATATTTCTATTAATTTTTATTTCATTTAAGTCTCTCTATTTTCCCTAGTCTCTCTCCACCGTGAGGTAAGCAAGAAAATGGAGAGGAATAGAAAAAGAGAAGCCTGCTGCCAATTTAGTATTGCGTAGGTTGGACATAGAAGAAGATAAAAGTTGAGTATTATGTTACCGACATTTCGAGGTTTGCTCGACAATACCATTTTCAAAAAAAAAAAAAAAAGAATTTTTAACTTTAACGATACTACAATTTTATCGAGAAACCCCCCTATAAAATTTAGAGAATGAGTGATTTCTTAAGGTGTAGAGATGCCCTGTTGAAAATTGCTCTCTTAAAGAACTTTCTCATATGATGATCTCGTCTAATCTTCATTCGCAAGTTTCTAACATCAAGATTTCAAACCTGATTCCAATCCTTCGTCGACGATTTACTTCGTTGACCGTATTTTAAATATGCAATCCTTGTCGATATGTTTTGAAGAGTTTTTTCGATGTATCTTTCTGATATTGTTCATTCATCCTCCTTATAAGAGTCATAACTAACATATTTCAACTATTTTATGTATCAATTAAACTCGATGTTAATAAATTGATTATCAAGTAAAGATTAATATTTGTATTATTGTATTTTTCCTGTTTTTGGGAGTGGGTACAGTAGGTAATGAGTCATGTTTGAGAGAATTGACCTAAATTTGAACTTAAGTTTTTTGATTTGACATATTTTGGTTCAACTTAAATTAAAAATTTATATGATCTTTTGTATTAATTATCACATTTGTGTATAAATATGTACATAATATTTTAAATTGTTCTTTTTCCCATTTTTTTTATACTTTTTTACTTTAGTTGCATATAGTATTAGTTAGTATAAAAAAATTATTTACAGCTTGTGGACGTGCCGGAGTGGTTATCGGGCATGACTAGAAATCATGTGGGCTCTGCCCGCGCAGGTTCGAATCCTGCCGTTCACGAAATTATTATAATTCATTTTTAGCCTCGTTAGATTTTGAGATGGGAGAAAATTTTTTTTTTATTTTTAATTTAATAAAATATTTTATTTTAATATTAAAAATTATGTAAAATATAAAATATTTTTAATTCTAATATATATTGAATGTGTAATAAAATTAATCTTTATAATTAAAATTTATGTTAAAAAAAATTATTTCAAATGAAACGAAGACTTTATTTATTTTTTATCTAGTAATTGATATTGAGTCGTGATTAATTTAAAAATATATTTTTGCAAGTGGATAATTTTAAACATAAATTAAAATATTTTCAAACTTTATACCCAACTATTTGACAAACTTAATTTTTTCATTACTTTTTAATATTTTTCTTATAAATGTACGCAAAACTTTAATTATATTGCTGGCTAACAGATGAGAACCACATCATCCGTAATGATTGGGCCCCACTACTGATGTGATCTCTCTATTAGCCGACTAAATGTTTGACTTGTCGAACCCAATAATTATTTATGTTGAGAAAATCATTTATATGTTAGACGTATTTTTACTTTTTTTTATAATATAACAAATACCGATTAAATGTTAATTTCACGCTCACATTATTTTCTATAAGTTCTAAGAAAAGCAAATTTTATAAGCAAAATCCATGAGAGAAATGTAAAGCCATGCAAGTTAGCCAAAGACTTTTATCTCAAAATTTTTAAATTTAAGTTGAATTTGATTTGAATTATCTAAAATCTATTTGATTTTGAGTTGAATTCAACTTAAATTTTAATTTAAATATATTTATAAAATATATTAAATGTAATTTTTAATTAAAATAAGATGATTACATATATCCTTTTTTCTATAATGGTGAGAGTTTTGTTGCGAGTGGGAGGGAGAACTCCCTTCATATCTCGATTCGTGTTTCCATTGATGGGCGGGTTGCTCTTAGATGAAAATTTAACAAGAGCGGCCAGGGTGCAAGCAGTTTCCCTGGTTCTCTCATTTTCATTGTATTAGATCCCCAACTGAAGAGCTTTTTCCCTCTCTCTCCCTCTTTTCTTTCCTAAACATTGTATTAGCCTTAACGACTACCTTTTTCTTTTAGTGAAACTTCTTCGCTGATCGCTCGGTGGACGTAGGGGATTTCCTCCCTGAACCACCTTAAATCTTTATGTGCTGCTTTGGATGCCCCGAACTCTCTCTCTCTCTCTCTCTCTCTCTCTTCCTCTCTCTCTCACTTAAGCCTCCGCTAACAGACTTATCTCTCTGCGCGCCGCCGTCTCCCGGAACTCTCTCTCTTTTTTAGTGTTTCTTGGGATCCCTTGCATCCTATGTCAACATCTTCTGGTGCTTTCATTGAGACTCTGGGAAGATGGTGGTCAGAACGCGCCAAACCAACTCCGCTGCTTGTAGTATGCACGCGGGAGAACCTTCCGTTCAGGCACCACACGACAGCGCTTCAGCCTCAACTTCTCAGCGTCACGCCGAATCTACTTCCTCCTTAAGGGGAACCCGTGTCTCAGAACTTCAAGGGATGCTGGCGAATCTTACTGACCTAGTCAGTGGCCTCACAGCCCAACAGGCCGTGATTCACAAGCAGACTCAACCAGTATGCACAGTACTTTCTCTCTCGCCAATCACGGCAGTTCCTGCTCCTATTCTGCCAGTCGCGGCGGTTCCTGCACCTCTTCCGCCGGTTGCGGCGGCCCTAGAACTTCTTCTGCCGGTTGCGGCGGCCCCTGTACCCCCTCCTCCGTTTAATTGCCACCTCCTAGCCAACACTTTGAAAGGGGCGGCATTTAGCTGGTTTATCAAGCTGCCTAGGGATCACATCTCCTCCTACGAACACTTGAAATGGGAGTTGATCGCCCGTTTCATCGGTCAGACCCGGATGATCATCTCTGACATGGTGCTTGCCAACATTAAGCAAGGCGAGAGAGAAAGCCTCCGGAATTACACCAACCGCTTCTTCGTCGTTGCGTCAGAAGCTGAAGATGTCGACCCGGCGGTGACCATGCATAATTTTTGGAGGGGACTCAAGGTTGGGGATCTGTCTAAATCTCTGCAGCTGGCCAAGCCTTGGAGTTACCCAGAGCTGGTGGCTAGAGCCAGCCAATTTATGCTTCTCGAGTGCTGAGTCCTCTCCCCCGATGTTTCTGGAGTAAAGCAAGAGAAAGAGGAAACATCGGAGTGATGAACCCCCGGCCACGAAGATACACATGGCCAAGAATCGTGATCGAGATGAGGGGAAGCCACGACACATCCAGCACCAGAAGCATTTTTCTATCGGCCGCTTCCTGAAGTCTATGCGACGGTCGTTAAACAAGGGTGGGTCCGACCTGCCGGACCCAAGCCATCGTCTCCGATCGGAGTGGATCTCGACAATTATTGTGAGTTCCACGGGAACTATGGGCACAAGCTTCACAAGTGTCGTGGTCTCAGAGCTCTGCTTGACAAACTGGCAGATTAGGGCAAGCTCGAAGAGTTCATGCACATGGCGCCGACCTTCACTGCTGCCCAGAAAGGAAATGCCCCCAAAGTCGCTGGAGCTCCTGCTAAAGCCCTACTGTCTCCAGGTCCCAGCCAACAAGGGCGTTCTTACTCTCCTATCGCCAGGACGATCAATGTCATCTTTAGCATTGACCCTGCTACTGCTCGCCACCAGGAAGCCGAGGTCGGCGGTATCTCTGAGCAACATTCTTCATCCATCCCACTTACCTTCTACCAGGAGGATCTCCCACAGCAGGGCAATATACACAACGATCTGATCATAGTCGTTGTCCGCATAGCTGATTTCGATGTTCGACGAGTGCTCCTCGACTCTGGGAGTGCCGCCGACATCCTATTCAAATCTGCCTTCCTCCAGATAGGGCTCAAGGAGGTAAACCTCCTCCTTGCTGGAACCACCTTACTCGGTTTCTCAGGGGAGAGGGTTCAACCTTTGGGATTCCTTGCTTTGCCCGTCTCGTTCAGCGACGACAACGGCTACGCCATGAATATGGTAAACTTCGCTGTCGTCAGAGCTAGGTCAGGCTACAACGCCATCCTTGGAAGAACAACACTCAATTCCTTCGGGATGGTGATTTCCACGCCCACCTTTGCGCGAGTTCCCCACCTCTAGCGGTGTTGTCACCGTCAGAAGAGATGTCAGGCAGGCTACCCGGTGTTTCCAGATCGCCGCACAACTCGTCGTCGATCAACTGGATCCCAGGGAGTCTCAACCCATCGTGCTACAGGAGGGGGGTCATCAATCTAACCTTGGGGGGGAGGGGGGAGATTCTTCCAAAGTTGTAAACTTGTCCTCTTCCATGAATGATAAACAGCAGACGGAGATCACTGCTATGCTTTCTGAGTACATTGATGTCTTCGCATGGTCTCCTGAAGATGTTTTAGGCATTGACAAGGTTGTCTGTGAGCACCACCTGAACATATCTAATACTGCCTCCCCTATAGCACAAAAGAAAAGGGTGATGGCAGGGGAGAGGCAGGACGCTATCAAAGAAGAGGTCAACAAACTACTTGGAGCCGGCTACATCAGGGAAGCTCAATATCCCCAATGGCTCATCAACATTGTCATGGTGAAAAAGGCTAATAAAAAGTGGAGGATGTGCGTAGACTTGTGCACACTAAATCAGGCCTGCCCTAAAGATACTTACCATCTCCCATGCATTGATACGATGGTAGATCATATTTTCAGGTACAAGGTTATGAGCTTCCTAGATGCTTTCTTTGGGTACCATCAGATTCGGATGGCCAAAGAAGATGAAGAGAAGACTGCCTTTATCACTGACTTCGGCACATACTGCTACAACGTCATGCCCTTTGGTCTCAAGAATGCCGGCGCTACTTACCAGCGCATGATTGATGCCGTCTTCAAGGATCAAAGGGGGAGAAATCTTGAAGCATATGTCGACGACATCCTAGTCAAGAGCAAAACCTTGGAAGGGCACCTCGGTGACCCAGGGAGACACTTGACACCCTCCAAAGGTTTAACCTCAAACTTAATCCTACCAAGTGCACCTTCGGCACGGCCTCAGGGAAATTTTTGGGTTATCTAGTCTCAGCCAAAGGAATAGAAGCCAATCCAGATAAAATCTTGGCAATCCTAAGCATGCCCTCTACTAAAACGACAAAAGAAATTCAGAAACTGGCAGGACGGATCAACAGCCTGAGCAGATTCATTTCAAAAGCAGGGGATCGATGTTCGCCATTCTTTCGATGCCTGTGGAACAACAAGGGGGTCAATGGACCGACAGGTGCAAAGCCGCTTTCACAGAACTGAAGAGATATCTTACCTCGGCCTCGATATTAGTGCGCCAAAGGAAGGGACGGTCCTGTCTTTATACCTGGGAGTGTCTAACACTGCAGTCTCAGCGGTCCTCATGGATGATAATAAGGGGGTACAACATCCAATCTTTTATATCAGCTACATACTCCTAGATGCTGAAAGCCGGTACCCCACACTGAAAAAACTTGCTCTAGCTTTCCTGGTGACGACGAGGAAGCTACGCCCATATTTTCAGTCCCACACTATCCAGGTTGTCACTAATCAACCGCTCCTGAAGATACTGCACATTCCTGAGGTCTCGGGAAGACTGCTTAAATGGTCTATTGAGCTGGATGAATATGACATCAAGTATGTCGCACGGACAACAATCAAGGCTCAGGCACTGGCAGACTTCGTCGCCGAACTTTCTACTTCAGAGCCACAGCTTGCCAAACATCGGACAAACCTCTGATCTCTTCATGTCGATGGTGCATCTGGATCGCAGTCCCAGGGGGTTGGGATTCTCCCAACCAGCCCAATGGGAGCCACCTTACACCAGGCCGTGACATTTCAGTTCAAGGCTACAAACAATCAGGCGGAGTATGAAGCTCTCATTGCAGGGCTAAACTTTACACTCAGCATGACTGTGAAGTATATACAGGTATTCAGTGACTCCCAACTGGTCGTCAACCAGGTGAATCGAGCATTCGAAACGAAGGATGAGGTTCTGAAAAAATATTTGCAACAAGCCCAGTCCTTGATCTCTCAGTTTGAAGATTTCACCCTGACGTATATTCCCAGAGAAGAAAACCAAGTGGCAGATCGACTCGCAAAGGTGGGGCTCCCCGACCTCCGCCGAACTCAAGTATTCGAAATACCCAGTTCGAATGCGCAGAAATCCACTCTGAAGAGCATCCGCCTTGCTGGATGGACAAGATCCTCAATTACCTGAAAGATGGGGCCCAACCTGACAACAGGCAAGAGGCGAAGAAGTTGAAGCTTGACTGCGCCAAGTATGCCCTCATCAATTTGGAGCTCTACAGAAGGTCTTATGCCAAGCCCCTTACCAAATGCTTGAGGCCTGAGGAAGCCCAAGAAGTCATGGAGGCTGTGCATAAAGGGGAATGTGAAACTCATGCTCGTAGCAGAAGTCTAGTTATGCGAATCTTACGCCAAGGATTTTTCTGGCCAAATATCCACAAGAATGCTCAGGTGTTTGTGGAGAAATGCTCTCAATGCCAGTACTATGCTGACATGCATAGGCAGCCCGCCGGCTATCTCAAACCTATCAATTCATCTTGGCCCTTTGCTATTTGGGGGTTGGACTTCCAGGGCCCAATGCCTACGGCCATGAGGAACTACAAGTGGATACTAGTGGTTGTTAACTACTTCACAAAGTGGATTGAGGCTAAGCCACTTACTCATCCTACTGCTCAAAATATCGAGAATTTTCTATGGGCTAACATCGTCTGGAGATACGGCATACCGATGGTGATTATCACAGACAATGGTACCCCGTTTGCTAATCAGCGAATCCATGGCTTCTGTGGCAAACATCAAATCAACCTCAAGTATGCATCCGTTTGGCACCCTCACACCAATCGGTAGGCAGAAGCCGCTAACAAAAACATCCTGAATATCTTGAAGAAACGTCTTGACGACGCCAAAACCCGCTTGCTAGAAGAAGTGTCAGGCGCTCTTTGGGCTTACAATACAGCTCCTTCCGAAGTTACTCAGGAGTCTCCCTTCTCCCTTTTGTTCGGGATGGACGCAGTCATACCAATTGAGCTAGAATACTCCTCCCCCAGAGTAGAAACCGCAACCAACTTCAATCTCAAAGATCTGCAAACCTGGATGGGTGAAAACAATGATTCACGGTGAGTCGATCTGGACCTCTTGGAGCAGAAAAGAGAGTTGGCCGCACTCAAGCTCCTGAAGCACAAGCGCCGAGTTGAAAGATATTTCAACCGCAAAGTTAACCACAGGACTTTCATTCAAGGAGACTTGGTACTCAAACAGCGGCTTCTTGCTGGCAGCAATTTAGGGATTCCCAAGCTTGAACCTAACTGGGAAGGCCCTTACATCGTGCGCGAGGTTGCTGGACCGAACGCATATCATCTAATGACTTCTGAAGGCATCCAACTCCCTAGAACTTGGAGTGGGGATGATCTAAAGAAATTCTACGCCTGATCCCTAGCAGCAGTTCATCTTTATACTTCCTATACAATATTCATTTGTACAGATTCATTTAGGAATTTATTACACGGATTCAATTGACAAGTTCTGAGACATTCTTTACTAATAGACATCTGGGTTCTTCCAAAGTATATCTGGACTTCTTCATACTGTCTCAACGGTTATATCGTGAACTCCAAAGTTCTTGTGACAGTGAATCTTACACCTGTTAAACTATATTGGGGTATTCATATCAGCCTAATATCTATCGCTCAGGTATGATTTCAACCTCAATTCTCAACCATCGTACCCGAGGCTCTGGACCTCGTACACGATGGTTCGTCATAACTAACCTTTCATATACGGAGGTCACTGAGCCTAGTTACGCCTGGCAGGCGGGGTCTCCTACTTACATCTGGAACCCTTCCATAAGCCCATCCGGCTAGCGGAAGGTCTGAAGGCCTGCTCGTAACCTTAGGGCAGTTCCTGCTATCCACTCATGATACAGGTCCACCCTAAGCAGAGTGCCTTCGCTTTCCACTAGGATCTGCTGCTCTAACTGGGGTTAGCCCTTGCCTCAAGTACAAACATCGGCCACGATGTTTCAGACGATCAAGTCCTTTTGACATTGGGTCAGATAACTCCTCCTAGGCAGGATCTCCACTACTATTACTACTTCTTTTCTGTGCAGGTGCATAAAGGAGTATACTCTTAAACTCAAATTCAAGAAACCCCCGGGGTCTGCCCATGCCTTAAGTACTAACATCGTGTATGATGTTTCAGACACTTTGTCCTTTTGACATTCAGATATTACCTCTTAGACGGGATTTCTCCTATTATCATTACTTTCTATGTCGACTTACGAAGTTTCAAGGTTCAAACTGGGGGTGCTCTATATGATTCGAAGTCCTTCATTATTAAATTATTATGAGGGGTTTTCTCAGTCATAATCAGAATTTCAAATTTCATACAGAGGTACCTGTACATTTCATATATATCAGAATAAACAGGTATGTAATAAACAAGTTTCTTTTTCATTCTTTTTTCAAAAATTACAAGAGGGTTCATCACTCATTTTATAAATTAGCAAATTAGCCTTCATTGACTCCATCCAAAAGATCAAAAACTCGATTGATAAGATCGTCAGTCAAGTCAAATCTCTCTTCTTTATAAATGGGATCAGAGGCCATGCAAGGAAAGGGATCCACTTTTCCAAGATCGGCAGCAGTAATTTTGCCCTCCTTGGATCAAAGTGGAGGTCAATCCTTCCCAAGTCTGCCTGATCCCATCTAACCTCTCCTGCCTGCAAGGTAAGCTAGTCTTGTAAGCCTCCACAGCAGCCGTAGACCTCTCCGCAGCAATGGCCTCCTGGTTTCCGGCGACTTTGACAAGCTTCTCCCGTAGAGCTTTATTGTCAGCTTTCACCGCGCCCAACTCCTCTTGCAGTTTGGCCTTTTCCTCTTGCGCGACATCAAGCTGAGAAGACTTCATTGCAAGCTGGACCCTCAAGGCCTCAACTTCTTTATCCCGTTGATGAAGCTGACGTCCTTGCTCCAGCACCTGCTCTTCTGTCCTCAGAGCCCTGTTCAAAGCCACTAGCAGGCGAGCGAGTATCTGTAACAGGAACAGAGTTAGCTCATGAGAACAAACGGGAGAGAAAACTTAAGAGAAACCTTACCGTAGCTATCCTCTTGGCAAAGCCGTAATAAAGCTCTGACGTCGAGGTTCTCTCCAACTTCTCCTCCAAACCCTTCGACACCAGGCCGCTTCCCAGGGCCAGACCTACCTCTCCTTGGTAGACGCTGCCTTGATTCGCAGACGGCAGGGAGATAACGGTCAACCTTCTCTGATCTTCTCTTGTTCTCACCGCGATCCTTGTATCTTCATCCCCGAAGATCCCGGTGAGATTGGTGCTGTAAGGGGGCTCGACGCTTTGTTGCCAATCATGACCTCCCTCTGCAGCAAGATCTTCCTCTGCCCTTTCCCTTTCTTCGCTGAGGGCTCTGGGCTCTTACTCTTGGAGGGACCCCTTCTCTTCTTGGGAACCTCGCGGAGAATCAAATCCAGGCAAGGTCCCTCCGTCTCCTTTTCTTGGCCTCCATCGGCCTTATTCTCTTCCTTCCTTTCCCCTATAACAACCCCTTGGGCACCTTTAGGGATTGTCTGGGGCTTGGCGGCTGACACAGGTCCTTTCCCGTGTACCCCAACTCAGCCAAGGTTTTTCTGTCGTCTGCGGCATCCTCAGGAGAGGATACCACATCGACGGCGGTTTCGCCGCAGACCGGCTCCGGAATCTCTATCATCTCTTCCTCCTCCACCTCAGTTATCTCTTTACTAAGCTGGGTGGCAGGAGGCTGCCCCCTCCTGGCCCTCTTCATCAGAACCGTGCCAGGAGGTGAGGTGACTTCCTTGAAGATGGTGTACCCCAACGCCTTGGCGTGCAGGGATACATCATTCCTCACATATCTGAGGAAGTCCTTCAGGGGTCAGCTCTGCCCCTTCAGCCTCTCCAAATTCTTCAGGGTGTCTGCACCGGCCATCCACTTGGCGTCGTCGACGAATTCAGGAAGGCAAGTGCCGGGCGTCAAGGGGATCCCTAAATCCTCTCCGACAAAGAAGTAGTAGTCCCTCCAGTCTGAGTCGGAACTACTTGCCCCTGAAACATTGCCTTCCTTGTCTTTGACCTTAGGGCCAGACATCCTCCGTACCCTGGCACCGCCATCCAACTGAACAAGGTTCTGAACAGCGTCAGGGTCCACGGTATCCCTTGAGCCTGCAGCAGTTTCAGGAAGGAGTACGCGTAGGCCACGGAGTTGGGGGAGAGTTCCGCCGGGACGATCTGAAACGAGTTCAGGATTTCCCTGAAGTCCGGCTGCGGCGACAACATTAGACCATACTCCACCTGCGTCCGGTATACGCATACCGCTCCTTCAGGGATTGTCTGTTTGGTCGAAAATCGGCGGTGGGGGGGGATGACCATTAGCCCAGGGTTCCCTCTAAACCCTCTGGTAATGTTGAGCACCTCGTGCTCCATTAGAAGACTCTCCTGATAGCTGGTGTCCTTGTGGAACTGATCGGCCACTTCGGCCCAATTAATCTCTCATCCTCCCATTGCTCAGTTTCGCGGCGAACAGAGCAAGGGCTTCTTTTTTCTCTCTTAGGATTAGAAGACGGACAAGTACTCCAGCTTCCCTTTGGGAAAGCCTTTATGGGAAACAGCTGTGGCTTTTCGTCTTCTAACCGTCTGATTTTATCGATCAGTGCATGGACGCAATCAGACCGTCCGTATCTTCTGATAAGTTCAGAATTCGAAGCGGCGCATGTTTATCGAAGTGTCACCTCCCCCCGTTTCATCGTACGTCGTGCACGATACTTCATAATTTTGCCTGACGTTTCGAAACGATGGGATGTGTTGTTGTTATCGTTCGATGTTCTATGGTCGTGCACGATGATAACCGCTTTCATTCTTTTAACTTAGAATTTATCATTAATTTTATACTTTCACACTTCTTATTCTCTCTTTTCTAACCTCGTGGTACCTGTTTCAAACACGAAAGAAAAGACAAACACAAACAGAATTCATCTAAAATAAGTTTTTGAAAGAAAAAAAATGTATTTTATTAATGATAAAACTTGTTACAATTTTATTTTCTCTGTTCTCTTACATGTTTCTCTCATGAGTACAGGAAAAATAAAGAAATTACAAGGCTTCAGAACTTAAAACATCCAGTGTAATAGTATTGACCTCAGGAACAAGGGAACCCCTCTCTCTGAGACCAATCTATTACACTCCTGACACTAGGGAGCAGATCGCCCGGGAGCTACTAGAACTCCTCTCCTCAACTATGGCTCCTTCAAATATTATGTTGATAATGAGGCTAAGGAGATAGGAGACGAGGGCGAGTCACTTCTGGCTCCCTGGCTGATCCTGCTGCTGGACTTCGGGAGAAGCACTTCGGCCTAGCCATCTGGACTCGAGGGGAGTAATCTGGCCCTCTTTGGGACTTCTGCATAGGAGAGGTAGGTAATATCCCCAGCCAACGTAGGACCTTGCTGGAGGAACCTCCTCTGGGCAGTGGCTGCCAGCGTCGAAGAATCTGTTTGGTCCCTTAGAACCACAGAAGGGAAGGACAACAAGACTTCTGATATTCTCCTGACTTAAGATGCTTACATCAATCAATGTCTGCAGGAGGATATCAAAAGCCGCCTGGTTCTTCACGTGGTGACCCACCAGCGAGGCGCTGACGATGTTCACCACCCTTCTCACAGATCCCGTGGTTCTTCACGTGTTGACCGCCCGCAAATCAAGGATCCTCATGCTCCAGCTGTCACGAATCCTTAGAAGTGGTACCAATATTAAAAGTTAGCATCCTCTTTTTGCTGCTTTTGGTCCCTTTGGCGGCCAACAAACTGCTCGAACCCAGAGCTTGTTCACCTTCTTTTCTTTGAAAAACCAGGATAAAGCTGCACCATCCGCTGCCTACAAATACCTCTAAACAGTCTTCATGCAGACGGGGAGGGGGGAGATCGAAGATCACAGATCGGAGATCAGAGAAGAAAGAATCAACAAGAGCGGCCAGTGTGCAAGCAACTTCCTTGGTTCTCCCATTTTCATTATATTAGAGCCCCAACTGAGGAGCTCTTTCCCTCTCTCTCCCTCTTTTCTTTCCTAAACATTGTATTAGCCTTAACGACTACCTTTTTCCTTTAGTGAAACTTCTTCGCTGATCGCTCGGTGGACATAGGGGATTTCCTCCCTGAACCACCTTGAATCTTTGTGTGCTGCTCTGGATGCCCCGAACTCTCTCTCCCTCTCTCTCTCTCTTAAGCCTCCGCTAACAGGCTTACCTCTCTGCGCGCCGCCGTTTCCCGGAACTCTCTCTTTTTTGGTGTTTCTTGGGATCCCTTGCATCCTATGTCTTATCTTTTTGTTCAATTGGTTTCTTTTTACAGTTTTCTTTCATAATATTACTAACATCGTGCTGTGAACTTTTTTTTAAGTTCTTTGATCAATTTAGCTTTTTGTTAGTAATGAAATTGTTCCTTTTGGCCTATTCTTCGCTAGTATTTGCTACCATTTTGAATCGTTGGTTAAAATGTGAATCTTAATTATCCATTATAAAAATAGATATGAACCATATTGTTGACATAAAAATATGTAAAGTAGATCGAAAGGACGAAATTTTTTACGAGGAAACAGCCTGAGCGGGAAAACAATAGCGCCTGGGCTTCAATGACCTAAAAATTTCCACTAGAGGGGTTGAGTTACAGGATGGAGGTTGTACATTAAAAATGTTCTTAAAAAAAAAGATCTCGTCTTTATAACAAATGAGGGTTTTATAGTATCAAAGACATATGTCACCACCTACATTACCGCACCTTCATATGATCATGATTTATTGATCCACCCTCTTAATGGGTTTGAAAAGCAAATATAAATAATATAACAACATTGAAGCGGACAAATAACAATTGGTAGATAACACGGACGTCTAGATAAAGTTGATGTTTAAGTAATATTAACATTTAGATTACATTGAATAAAACAACTGAGTTCTTGAAGTTGAAGTTTTTCATGTTGGTTCATGATTTTTTAATGCTCTCACTTAGGTCTTTTCCCACTTATTTTGATTTTGGACCAAGTCTCTGAGCTTCTTTATTTTCGTTTTCATCAGATATTTAAGGATCGCCTTTGAAGTGACCAAAAGTGTACCTTTCAACAACAATTGACATCACTCAGTCATTGTTAGCACTTGGATGTTTGTTCTCTTGGATATGTAGTTTGGCGTGAAAGTGGATCTTAAAGCAAACCAATCTGCTTTACGACGCAGCCGACGGCGGCGTCGCGCTGTCCAGCGACAGCGCTCCACGGTCGCGCAGCCGGGCGCCAGCCATCCAATGTGGCATTTCCTTTTTGCATATATACTTTACTGTCACAAAGTTGTTGATTAAAGTTTTTGATTCATGATAGCATTATTATCTTTATTATGTAGAGTAGGGTTATAGATTTGGGTTCACACGAACTAGATCCGAAAATTCAGGAAATTCGCCAACTGGCTATATATAAAATCTTTACGGAAATTCCATATTAGTAAAATAAGGAGAGATGTTTTGTATATGAAGATACACCCTTTGCCCCATAGATGATTTTTAAAATCACACGCCCACAGGCCAGAGTAAACAATATCTATATGGCAGGGCTATTACATTTTATATTAGATTAATTCCATCTTCCCTATTGGGTGATAATGGGGTAAACCTCAGCGAGGGCATTGAGTCTTAAAAAGTGGGTGTGTGGAACAACTTTAGACAAATTTCATATCAACAAAATATAGAAGAGATATTATCTATATGTACAAACACTTCACCCTTGTAGATTTTTAAAAACTTCACCCTTGTAGATTTATTTTAAACTGTGTGACCCACGGGATAAAATAGCTCAAGGAAAATAGCTAAAGATTGAGTGCTGTTATCATGATGGTAAACGTCTTATTTTTGAAAGCCATTTTTTTTGTAATCGCCTTATTGAGCATAAAAAAAAATCCTAAGAAAACTCAATAATCAATGAAAAAGGGATTAGTATCTTATATCTTTTTTATAACTTGGTCAGGATGAATTTTTTAGTTGACCTAAACCTTTCCTGACCCAATCCCAAAAATTTTGGGCCAGATGTAAGTTGGAACATCAGGTTGGGTCGAACAATTACATTCCTTGTAGTAAACGTTTCCTGTCCCGAAGACGAAAATTTTGGGTCGAATTCAAGTTTGATTATCTGGATGGATACAACCTTGACACTGCTTAATAGGAAAAATTATTAGGTGCGTACAACGCATCGTTCGGACGTCCAATCAGAGGGTGCCACGTGTGCCCGGACTCAGCTGTATGGCACATGTAGCGCCCTCTGATTTGATTCCGGACGGTGCGCCGTCCGAATCCAATAACTTCTCGCTTAATAGAGTCAGTATTATATGCTTATAAGTTTGACATTCTTTGAACCAATATTGTTGTTCTCTAGGGAACTTTCTAAGAAGGCACAAAAGGCAAACAAATGGTGGAGGTTAAGTGGGATCTTGGGGGATCAAAACTGCTATCTTCAGAGTAGCTACATTAGCCTTAACAGTTCCCATCTTCCTCTCCTACAAGATGCATGTCGTGTTCCAGATTCTCAAGGTTCGTGCCACCATTTGGAATGGGGGAAACTTTCTTCTTGAGGTCATGCCAGGGCATGTTATTTTCAAAGAGAAGAAGAAAATGGAAATGAACCCCATGCCCCGAGCTGCCGCCAGACTCGACAGTGACAACAAATCTATCGGAGCATCTTGCAGAAGATCCGTCTGTGGAGAACAACCATGATTCATCCAACTTGCAGGAAAGTTCCTAGCCACAATGTACAAATTCTCTACCCTAAAGAATTTTAAGAGCTCTTTTGTAGAAGTTTCAAAAGAATTTCTTTAAATTTTTTTCTTTTCTTGTGTAAAAATTGTCTTATTTTGTCCATATCTCTGTGTGTTATATTTCACTAATATGATTTATACATGTTTGTCTTAACAAAGAAGTGAGAGTTTATTAGGAGAATGGTGAGCATTCATGCATGCTGGATCTGTGCAAAGTTAATGCAGCATACAATAGACGCGAAAGATTTCATCTTATTGTCTTACATTTCCTTAAGATTTATAGATGAATTTAATTCATATCTTGGCCACTTATGCATGTGATGCTTGATGTAATCTTCCTATCAAATTGGCATATGATACTGTGATCCATATTTTAGTGGAATGAAGTATTCCTATAATTGTTGCTCACCATCATCATCATTAGTACATGCTAATCATCTATGGAAGCTTTTACAGTTCTGATATAATGCTCATTGACATATATATATATATATATCTAAAAGTATG
The DNA here is from genome assembly GCA_002786265.1 of Apostasia shenzhenica. Taxonomy (NCBI): domain Eukaryota; kingdom Viridiplantae; phylum Streptophyta; class Magnoliopsida; order Asparagales; family Orchidaceae; genus Apostasia; species Apostasia shenzhenica. The sequence continues at coordinate 9,519,362 of KZ451969.1, read as the reverse complement.
TTTTTGTTAATTCTTATTCGTGATCTAATGTATATTCATGTGTGTAGGATTGATGTGGTCGTCTAGCGGGAGGTGAATAGACGATTTGAAAGTTGTAAAACTATTCACACAGCAAAAAAACAAGCTACCACTATGAAGTTGGAAATAATACGCAGAAGTGAAAAAGAAAAGAGAGGTAGATGATTTACATGATTCAGTGCTAATCTATGTTTACATTTATAACCCGAAGGCAACTTAATTTAGTTCACTAATCTCAATCTTCTTTCACTCTTAGACAATGGAGTTATGAAGCACGGACACAACATGAGGAGATGGGACACGACACGACATGGCGACACGATGATTTTTCAAAATATAGGACACGGACACGGCATGACACGCTAAATATAATAATAAAATGAACAATTCATACTTAAAAAAATATATATAATATAATACAAGCTTAAATTTTTAAGTATAAACAACCTGTAAGTAGCACTAAAATCTCATACAATCAAGATGAGAATTTGAGAACAAACGCCGTCAGCATTAAAAAGATTTGAGATATAAATTTAGGGTTCACTTTGAATATGAGAAAATATAATTTTACTTATTAGGACAATCACAGTAAGCACGACAATAAAAGAAAGTAAGAGCATTCGGTGTTGAAGATGAAAAAAAGATAAAGGTGAAGCTAGAGTTTTAAAATTTTTGCGATTGGTTCATTTTTGTAAGGCTTAAGGGCAACAAAAAAGGAAAAATTTTGATTTAACTTGGTTAACTTAGAATTTTGACTTATATTAGGTAAAATTTTAACAATAATAAGAGATATATTTTTAATTTTATTAAATAAAATTTTAACAAAAAAAAGAGAGATATATCCATAAATTTTATTAAAAATATATAATATAAATAAATAAATTTAATATTAATATTGAATATATTAATTCTATCTTATATATAATAGAAGTGTCATGTATCTCAGAAGTGTCCTACAAGTGTCTCAAAAATATCTTAGAAGTGTTTCAGAAGTGTTCTAGAAGTGTCTCAGAAGTGTTCTAAGATGTCCCAAAGTGTCCTCGTGTGTCCAACAAGTGTCCTTTAGTTTTTTTTAATATTATTTTATTAGGACATGCCATGTGGTGTGTCCGACATGGTGTCCCCGCGTGTCCTCATGTGTCCCCGAGTATCCGTGTGTCTGACACGGACACGACGTAGCTCTTGAAGTGTCCATATTTTATAGCAATAGAGAAAGAACATTATATCGCTGCACAACTATCTTCCTCCCTTTTAGATTTTAATCATTTGGAAGTCATGCACAATTACACTTTCACTCTATTCTTTTAAAAATAAAAGAAAAATGTATTCTTATAAAAAAACAAGAGAATGTAACACTATTATATTATCGATTTCTTCGTCTGAGATTACAAGGAGCTAGAAGGTCACTTTCAAAATCTTTTGCCAAACATTTACTGAAAATTGAAAATGGTAGCCATGCTATTTTGATTCATTTTTTACTTAGAGGTTCCAAAGCTTTATTTAATGGCATAATAGTACTTCTGGATTTGGGTAATTTCTTGGCTTCAGAGTCACAAGTAACGTTGTCAATCTTTATATCCCCACTCTCTTGTATGATGGAAACAAGAACTCTAAAAGAATCATGCTCAAGTATTTTATGATTAAGTTCAAAGATTTTATTAAAACGTGTTCAACTAATTCTAGCACTAGTCTTCTAATTGTTTGGTTTATGTGAATATTAAGGAGTATTTATGTATTTTGGAAACTTAAATATTGTAGCTTAAATAATTGACTAATTATTATTATGTTTTGCCTATCTTTTCACATTGTTTAGTTGAGGGGCTATAAGGGAAGTTTAAATTTGAGAGCGAGGGACCTTTTTATTGATGCACACAAGACGTGAAGGAAATGTTACAGCTCATTCTCTAGCGTGCCTTCGAGGAGGCGGAGATGTGACCGGAAAATTCACCCCCTTTTATTATTAATATTATTACCATTAACGGTGCACATAAATGATGACAGCTTGTTGGGTGCTAAACATCCCACGCGTTGGGATATCTGCAGCCAATAATTTCTCCAATTCTATTTATTTGTAATTATTTTGTTTCAAATATAAAATTGTTATTTTCTGATGTACAAGAATCAAATTGAAGGAATAAAGTGATCATAAGGAGATGAATATATGATTCAACTCGTGAATTTGACCAAAACTTGAATCTAGAATTTAAGGTATGAGTCACGAATTTTGAGTTAAACAGGTCGGTTTTGCGTTGGACATAATCAGGTTAGGTTTAGTTTACCCATTTGCAGGCACTTGTTCTATGAATAGGTCAGGTTGGCATATTGGCAAGTTGATTTGATCTGTTTATTAAGCGAGTTGGGTGAGTTATCCATTTGTCAATATTTGTTTTGTGGATTAGTGGGGCCTGACCTATTTATTAATCTGGTCGGGTAACCCATTCAGTGAATGAGTTGAGTTCGGGTTGAGCTATTCAAGTCAAGTTGGATTCAGGTTTGAGTCGAGCCCAGCCACTAACCATTTTGCCACTTCTAAAAATACTTAGCTTCTTTTGGATTTCATGCAAAATGAATGTAATAGAATTAGAACTTATTTTATGTGGCTACAAGTGAGTTTAGGTCACTTTTTACTACCCAAACTCAAGTCATTTTTTATCTGTCATTTTCCCTTCTAGAAATTATGAAATAGATTATCTTGTGACAGATATATGTAGGGATCCCTATGCCAACACTACATGTTATTAAATCACTTTAAACATCATTATTTTATATTGTCCTTAATAAGGGTTTTTCGAATAATAATGGCAAGTGATTGATGGATAATAACACGAATCAAATCTTTTGTTCCCTCTTATGTGTGTTCATGCTTTCTTTAGTGAAATTGTTGTGCTGATAACAAATATTTCATAGTTTTTCTTTTTCCTACCAACTATGAGAAATTAAAGATTGACTGATATTTATTAGGTTCTAGTTATCAACTAACTTAAAACCTGAGCTTATTAGTTCATGTTTAGGAATAACTTCGGTTTCTAACACTCCTTCATAGCATGGTCATTTTTGCTAAAAACTTGAGCTTGAATGAAACTTAGATATTGGTATTATATTTGTAATCAGACTTCAGGTATCTAAAAATAATTTATGCTAAAAATCACGTCCCTGTCTCCGTTTTTTGACTTTCCCTACTTCTACGCCTTCGAAAATCTATTCATAATGGCGGTGACATCTAGACGTTGCTTGATTTAGAGTGGCGTCTAGATTCCTCGCAGTTTTATAATTTTTTTTGCAAAATTATAAAACTATACGCTATTAAATCAAATAATTATCTTCTTCAAATAACATGAAATAACATTTCAATATTATCATCAAACATTCGAACCCAATGCTCCCTTAGTCGTAATATATTTCTTTCACTCTTAAAATAATGGTAGATATACCTTGGATTTGGGCTGTCTTTGACCCTTTTCTTTCCATACTTTCTCCACTTGTATCCATCATCTAATTTCTCAACTTCTGATTTTGTTATAAATGCAACTCTTCTGCTGCTGCTTCTCTCCTTGTTCTTCTTTCTCTGCACGCTCTCATTCCTGTAGCTTCCACAAAAGAGGCTTCGATCAGTTAAACCATCAGCAGAAGTAGAAGAACTGATGATGCTCTCCTGCCTTATGGCTGTTAGAAATTAAACTTGATTAATGCAGGATGCAGTTTCAGAAATCAAAGGTCATGTTTTGGCTTAATTCTGGCATTAAATAGCTGATTAAACTCCTTTATATTATATATTGATGGAAAGGTATTGAAGTTAGAAGTTCAATGCAGAAAACGGCTCTACAATCAGAAATTAGTAGAGGGAGTTATGACTACTTTAGTGAAGACTGTTCAGCTACTCTATAAAATCGAAATTATGTGTTTATTAGCTTTAAATGAGTCTTGTTAACCTAATGAACGTTTGGAAGTTTAAGAGTCACTTTGTTTAGTATAAATAGTTTTTGTAATCAGCATTTTAAGTATGAAAAAGATGACAAGTTAAAATTTCTTTCTTTCTTTCAAGTTTTCTCTTCTACCGCATTATATTAGATAGTATTGTGGTTACCACCTTCCAACAATGGCATGATCATGTTGTGCTTGCAGGACATGGCTCTGCTCTCCCTCATGCTCTCCGTCGAAGAAGACGAAATGCTCCACGGAGTCGAACCAGCCGTTATTGATCATCTCCTCCATGTTCGAAGAGGGAAGACTTGAACCAAAGAAAGAGCTTCTGAATTGCAGGAAATGCAGTACTGAGCTGCTGCTTTGATTGATATAGGCGTGAGCTCATGCAGAATTTTCTACCTCAAGCTCTCTCTCTCTCTCTCTCTCTCTCTCTCTCTCCCGCGTTTTCATGGAGACCAACTTATCTCGTGGGGGTTGACTGAAGCTCTCCATGGACGATCTCCATTCAAGTTGCCATCACAAAAAGATATGTCCCGACTTGCCCCTAATGAGACCGGTATGTGTATTAAAATTTTATTCGCAACCCGCATTCCACCCCGTCCCGTTATGAAATGGGGCGGGTACGAGTAGGGGTGGCAATATATGACCCGACCCGTGAACCCGACCCGAACCCAACCCGCAAATTTCGGGTATGGGTCACGAATTTTGACCTATTTATTAAACGGGTCGGGTTCGGGTTGGGCATAATTGGGTCGGGTTGGGTTCGGGTTGAGCATTTATTAAAAAATACCCTATAAACGGGTCGGGTCGACCCGCCAACCCTGCCCATTTATTAATCGAGTCGGGGTCGGGTTATGAATTTTGACCATTTAATAAATGGGTCGGGTTCGAATTGAAGCTATTTGGGTTGGGTCGGATTCGGGTTCGACCCGAACCCGACCCGAACCCGACCCGCTAACCCATTTTGCCACCCCCAGGTACGGGTATGAATCAACTATACTCACCCCGCGTAGTCCCGCCCCGTTATGTATATATTTTATCTATTTTTATATAAGCTTATATAGAGTCAAATAAAAAGAGTACATTGAATACAAAAAATATAAGGTCTTATTTTCATAGTGTAATATTCACCATGTAACTACGATTTTTATTGTTTCAAATAGAGTAAAATAATTCGTTTTTCATTAACATTAGTGAGGAAACGGAGGGGCGGGGCGGGGTGGGTACGAGTTTGTGAAAACTAGAATAGGGGCTGGGCGGAAACGGGTATAGGGCAGGTATGAGTATTTATAAACTCGATCCAAATCCACTCTGTTGTCATTCCTACTAATTTCATCTATGTCTCTTGGACTTAAAGAGGTAATTTATACAATTATATCCCATGTATAGACTAAATTTAACATTGATAAGTGAATGTATGATTTTACTCAAAAATTTGAGGTATGAATCATGAATTTTAACCTGTATGTTAAATAAGTTGGACTCGAATTGGATATAATCGAGTCAGTTTAGTTTACCCATTTACAAACACTTGTTCTATGCGGATTGGCAGGTTTATTTGACTCATTTATTAATCAAGTTAGATTTGAGTTAGCAGTTTATCAATATTTGTTTCACAAATTAGTGGATTAACTTGACGTTTTTTTTAATCTGTTTGATTTTGGGTCATTGATCTTGACTCATTCGATGAATGGGTCGGGTTGAGCATCTATATCTCTTGAACCTAAGAGGTAATTTATATAATTACATCTCATGTATACACCAAATATAACATTAATATTTTATGTTAAAGTAGAGCAGATTATTAATTAAAATGTGAATTGTTAACAAATTAGTAATCAATTTCCTGCATGACTCATCGAAGTGACCCTCAGGTGGTCCTCAGTCAATTTTTATTTACATTATTATTATTATTATTATTATTATTATTATTATTTTATATATATAATTTTAACCTATCTCCCGAGCCGAACCTCAGCCTAATGTGTTAATATGAATCGAAGATCGAAAATTGAATCAATTTTAGATTAAATTGAAATTGAGTCGATCTAAATGAGCTAACTAACGAGCCAAAAGTTCGGCTCGGTAATAATTTTGAGCTAATTTTGAGCCGGGTAGGTTCGGCTCGATTCAGCTCAAAATTGATTCGAATTAAAATACATTTTATATTATAATACATATATAATATATATATATTATAAATTGAGCCGATCTCGAGATGAATCGAGTTGATCTTACCCAGCTTGAGATCGGCTCAAAAAAATTGAGATTTGATTTATTTTCGAGCCAGTTCAAAAATAAATCAAAATTGATTTGAAGTTAATTAAAATTGACTCGAGCGGACTTAAAATTGAATTCAATTTTGTATTGACTCAGCTCGAAATCGGAACAGCCCTAGGCTCCCCTCCCTTCGTCTCTCGTCTCCGTCTTTTTATTCCTCTCCCTGTCGCCATCGCCGCCGCCGAAGATCGCGTCGCTGACGAAGACAAAGCCCCGAGCTCTCTCTCCGCTGTTCTCTTCCGCGTCGCCGGCCTCTTCCTCGCCGAATCATCTGCTGCCCTAAAATCCTCGGACGACGACTGTGACAGCATTTGCTACGAAGCTGCTGAGCTCCATCACTGTCATCTTTTCCTCGCCAAATCTCGCAGCCACCGCTCTAGCGCTGCCGACGATATCGCCTCACTGACGATTGCGTTGTCACCAACTACGAAGCCTTCATCACCTCTGTTCTTTCTACAGTAGTGAAGATCCCATCACTTTCGGAGATCTAAGCTCAGTGATCACATTGAAGGTCGATTTTCTGCCCTCTACTTGCTGTTTCTTTGATTATCTGTAGATATTCATTCTAGAATGGTTTCCCTTTGAAGATTAAGTATCCATACAAACTCAACAAAAAAAGATGGAAGAGTTTTTACTAAAACGGAAAGGCATTCGGTAGCATCAAAATCCACCTTAACTCTACAATCATGTTTGGTTTGTCCGCTAGATATGTTAGTTGGGTGGAGGCAAGTTCGGGTTATTTCATTTAATCTTCTTCTTTCTTTTTCTCCTTTCTTAATTTTACTCTTTTTAATCCACCAAGATATAAGGGTACACATCCTGCATGCATTCATTAATTTTTATTAGAAACTCATTGTTGACGGAAAGAAGTGGGAAGTCCCGAGAATCAGCGGCACGCGTAAACACTCATTTTAGTATATCAATATATATATATTTATGTGAATTGAAACTAAAAACCTTCCAAAGTAACTGTAAGGTATTTCACTGCTTTTTCTTTTTCTTGATGAAAGATATTTCACTGTTTGACTCATTAATCAAAGGAAAATACTTTGGAGCCCAAAAGGATTCTACAACCAATGGATAAAGGTTTTTTCCAAGGATCCTATGCATTATACAGTGGATAGTTTTCTGAATAAAGCTTTAGTCTATGGATCATAGAAAGATTTTGGTCATTTAATGGGGATCTTTAGGGGTATTTGATTAAATACTATATACATATTCGTATTATCCAAATATCAATATTAACTAAATATCTAGTTATCTCACATAATTTTAGGTGACATCTAGATGTCATATATCATTTTAGTGTGGCAATCCTATAATCTTCAAACCAAACACCCAAATTCTCCTAATAACATAACAAAACATAGAACGCCTTTAATCAAATTACTGTAGAGCCATTTTCATACTACTGAATGAAATCTCTAACAAAACAATATATACCATCTTTCAAGGTAATCAAAATATAGATTTGACCATTGGGAAACAGCATACCAATGGTGGAACAATGAACATCTTGCCCCCTTTTCCTTTGTCGGCTACTCTGCCGTCTCAACTGAAGTGAAGTCGCCAGCACAGAGATGATAGGCGCCACTGTAGCAGAGAGAAGAACTTATAGTGGCAGAAAGGAAGGGTTCTCGCAGCTTTCTTCTACTTTGTTGAGACGGCGAGCTCGGCTAAGTAATTTTTTTAAGTAAAGCAGAAATATGTCACTTTCACTAATTCCATTCAACTAGTTGCCCGGCGAGGGAATGAACGCATTCAGCTTGAAGAAATTCAGTTGCTAGCTGGAAAAAACTGTCCAGCCAGTTGGAGAAGTTTGCCAGTTGTCTAATCCATTCAATCTCATATTGCGAGAAATCCATGAATTTCTGGTGCGTCAATTAAGCTTGTTGCGGCGAAGGAATAGCGACGTCAGGCGAGGCCGAGACTTCCAAGTACCGAGATTCCCGTTGATAGTGGCACGGTGGATTAGGGCTACGGAAGGCTAAAGCTGGAGTTGGAAATATCTGGTCCGGTTCAATAATTTGCCAGTTAAACCGTTTTGATCTGGCCCTGTATGTAAACAAATTTTTTTTGATAGAACTGTATGTAAATAACTTTATATCATAAAATCAGACCAAATTGGGCCCTGATCGGACCAGTCGAATGTAGGTCCATCAACTACACCGTCGATGAGAGGGAGAGATTTTTATTTAACGGCTAATTTTTATTACAATTTTTATATTTTCAGTATCTTCCTTAGTCGACGAAGCCTTAAAGCCCTTCGTCTCTCTACCGCTGTGCAGACACAACAACCACTTGCTAAGCGATCGAGAACGATGGTGTGGTTCCAATGCGAAGATTGTGGTGAGAACCTCAAGAAACCAAAACTCCCCAACCATTTCCGAGTCTGCTCCTCCTTCAAGGTTCATTTCTTCCTGCATTTCACTCAAGTGTCTCGATCTTAGTTTCTACCTCGATAAAATTTGTGTTTTCCGTCTGCAGCTATCTTGCATCGACTGTGGGGAGGTTTTCACCAGGAGCAGCGTTCAAAGCCACACCCAATGCATGACTGAGGCGGTCTGTTCCTTGCCCTTAAATCTTCTGTTATAGCTGCTTCTTCTCCTAGTTGATCCTGTTTCTATTGCTTTTATGTTTTGGTTTGTTTTTCACGAGGAAAGTTATTATCTTTGAACATGAAATTGGAGGGCTGCCATGCGTGGTTATTGAAAATGTATTCTTTTTGATGCCTTTTTTTGGTTAAGTGGTGCATGCAGTTTTGCTGATTTTTGAGCTTGTATGGATGCTCTAGGAGAAGCATGGCCCAAAGGATCAGCTAAAATCTTTGCAAATTTCGCAAAATAAACCTGAGAAGTTGAAGAAAAATGCAGATGTTGATATAAATGTTGGGTTATCTTCGCGTCCTCCATGGCTTTGTAGGTAGGTTTTGACTGGTTCATTGTTGCCTTGGCTATTTTATGTTTGTAGAACACGTATGTTGAAGTTGCACTTGAAATTTTTGTGTTGTTTAACAAGATTGAGAGATTTTCATCCTTATACTTTTTAATGTTTCTAAACCATGAAAATTTTATATTTGTAATTGAATTTTGAGAACTTGTCAAGGTCAATAAGGTTGATCTTACTAGAGCTAGTTGATAAAGTTTGATGAAAAAATGACAATTAATTTAAGAAAATTTTCATATAATTTCATATATGATGCTTTGTATTATCATATTTATAATGTTGGACATCTATTTTTTAAACATTACATTCTACGCATCAAAATTTTTTAAATATTATATCTTGCACGTTTTTTTGGCTTGTGGGATGTAATATTTAGAAAGTTTCTATAAGCACACTTTAATATTTAGACAATAAATATGAAATATGTAAATATATTAAAATAAAGTGTTATGTATGTAAATGTCCTTTTATTTTTTTATTATTATTGTTGATGAGAGCGCTAGTAATTTTATTTAGTAATGATCGGATGTTTTGGAACTTGGATTCACCATTCTTTACTCTAAATAGTGTAGCGTTATAATATTGGTGATGTTCAAATCGGGGATCAGGACAACTTTACAGCCCCTCGGTGAAAACAAGGACTCCAAAATATCCTCTATTATGAAAAGAAAAAGGGGGGCTGGTTGTTAGATTATTGTTGCAATGTGCACACTGTTATTCTGTTAGTTAGATTCCTTTTTATGTAAGCTATTTTTCTTCATCCCAATAGTTTGGGACTTAGATGTAGCTGTTAAAAGAAATCGTAATTGTTAAACTATTCATGAACTATTCAAAATCACAGCCTTCAACCTCAAAAACTTCTAACCAAAAGATCAGATTGATCATGGGTTCCTTTGCAAAGTCTTTGATTCGTCAGCTTCTCTTTCAGAAAATATTTGGATTTAATTTTGGCTCATAGTTCTGAAACTCTTATCTGGTAAAAGCATAGCTAATGGCTAGAATTTTACATAATGATGTACTTTACATAGTTTACTAGATAGTGCTGGTATATCTTGCTTTGGCTTATTTTTGCTGTTGTGCTTTAAAGTGACCTACTTCTCCTGAAAGTGGTTGGTAATTCTTCACTGGTAGGCATTTAAAAGCTTGTTTGACTGCCTGACAGTTGCTGTTGATATCATAAAGGACATTTCATTTATTTCCTTAAATTATTAAACTTGACAAATCCATTCTATTCTATAGGTAATGTCTCTTTTGATCAATAGTGATTGCCAAAACCGTTCTATTCCATTGGTAACGTCTCTTTTGATCAATAGTGATAGCTTCTTGTCTTTTTATTCCAGTAATCATTTTCTCTTTAATATCTTTTTACTGATGCTAGTTCTAATTCCCGATTATTTACTTATTTTTCTATGAAGTCAATATGCATGCAGGAGGCGTGCGTTTTATCTTTTTATTTAGTTTTTGTGCTTTAATCATACTTTAGCACAATTTCAGTTTGACAATGTTTGGGCTTGATCTTCTTGGTTGAAGACTTGATTTGTATTCTCTATATTTATCAGTACCGTTGAAATTATAGGCATTGCTGCTATCAAAAAAAAAAAAAAAGAAATTATAAACATGCTAAAACTTTGCCATATTACCTTGGTACTACCTCTAAAACAATGTTTACATTAAGCTAGTAGACAAAATGATTTTTTTACATTTACATAGAAAGGGAAGTATTGTGTGTAAATGATGTTGAACTAATATCTGTGGCAGCCTTTGCAACACACAAACAACTAGCCAGCAAACATTGCTATTCCATGCTGATGGGAAGAAACACAGAGCAAAGGCTAAAGCTTTCCATGCTGCTCAGAAGCAACCTGATCAAACTATTGAGGCACAAGATTTTGAGCAGAGCAATGAAGATGCTGCTCAGGAAAAATCAACGGAAGCAGATGTTACCAAGGTAGATAATCTGAAAGGAAACTCCTTAACAAATATCAGATTAGATATAGAAGAGCTGCGATTTAGATATCTGATGAGTATTGCATGCTCTCAATTTAAGTCAATTAGTAGGCGTACTCTTAGAAGACATACCATGATACATTATGTTAAAGAAAGATAATGTCACAAATGAGATATCAAAAAGTAATTGTTGTATCCTTTAACTTTTAATAATTGGCACAATACGACAAAAAATATGAGTTTGTTTGCATAACAGTTCATGGGATTGACTAAAATTGGGAGCTTCAAAAAGGGATTATAGTCTTTAAGGCTTTAACTCCACCTTTTGATGGACCAACATTTTAGATGAGCTCATGACTTCATGTTTGACCCAGTGGAGAATCGAAGATAGGTTATGTATTTTTTTGGATAATGCCTCTTATAATGATTCAATTGTCACTTTATTTAAAATAAAAAATGCTAAGAAGGCACTCTTATGTGATGGTGTGTTTTTTCAACTTCGATGTTATTGTCATATTATTAATCTTATCATTCAAGCTGGATTAAAGCTTATAGATGATATTGTGGGGGAGATTAGAGATGGATTCAAATACTTGAATAAGTCTATTCCTAAATTAATTGAAGGTTTGGACTCAACCAGCAATGGAAAAGGTGAAGTTAAACAAGAAGAGGAAACATGATGGTGGTGCTGGTGATTTAAGCAATGGGGAAGTGATACAAGCTGAAGCAGCGGATGAACAAAGGCATTTTAAGAAGAAAAATGAAATGGAAAAGTTGTTAAAGTCCGACCATGCTATCAAACATGTAAGCAATGTAGAAGGTTTCTCAAAGAAAATAAAGTGGAAGAAACTAATTACCGCCACTTTGAAAATGGTAAGCATGATTTTTTGATTTTTTTTCTAAGCATTTTGTTTTAAACTTTCTCTTTAATTTTTTAATTAAAGAAATTTTATCCTATTTTTTGAAGTTTAGCCTGAGTTTATAAAGTTGTTTCACGTATTTACTATTATTAAAACTCTTGTTAATTTATCCTAAAATGCTCATATTACTCTTCAGCATTCACTCGAGGTATGGTAGGAATGATGAAAGGAGGGAGCGAGGAGGAAGGAGTATTTTAGTCAATTGCTTTAGTTAACTAGTTAGATTTTTGACCATATGAAACGTAAGATAAATGTCAGGGATCCTAGTATAATTTATCCATCTAATTATGTATAGTGTTATGAGGAAAATCCTGCATCAATTTCTATCCTTTTTTTTTGTTGTTTGAATTTTATGCAATCCAGTTTCCAAAGAATGTAAGCAACCCTCAAGAAGCTTTCCATATTTTTAAGCAGAATCCTGATGGCTTCATGAAGATAAAGAAATTGCGAAAGGTCATTCTTAAGCAACTGAATGAATCAGGTGTTACTGGAGATGAGAAAGAACTCTTTGCTGCAATGATGAACAAGGTCGAGTTTAGGATTCCCCTTTTTCTTCTTCGTATTTTGTGGACTTTTTAATTTTCATTTCGGTTGATATGCATTGCAGATTAATACAAATTCTAGATTTGTCATCGATGATAAGCTCATTCGATTGGCATCACAGACCGAGGAATCCTAGCAAATGCTATTGCAAGAATCCGCGGCTCGTGCAAATGTTATTAATGGTAAGTAACTGGTTTCAGACCTTTTAGTTCTCGAGTTTATGGTCATATTTAATATAGTTTCCTTCCTGCTTTATTTAGATTTTTGATGACAAATAGCCACCATCATCTTTTTTTCTTTTTTCTTTTTATTCCTGTAATGTTATTGATGGTAGGAGAAGATTTTCAAACTGCAATTTTGTCAAATTTTGTGTCTTGTTTGAGAACAAGACATTCTATGGAGATTAATTTTCTCTTATATTTGTTTTTCTGCAAATTATGTGTTTTAGGAGAATTACACAGCTGTCCTTGTTTGGCGCGAGGATCAAAACAGGACTAAAATGGTACTAATTTAAAAAATAATGATAATAATAATAAATAAATATTTTAAATTATTCTACACAAATTCAAATATAAAAAAATATTATTTTACTTTACATACTCAATAATTTAAAATAAAAATATCAACTTTATTTCACATTCTAGACCAAAATATTCAAATCGAGTATTTTGATCTAAGATGTGAAATAAAGTTTATATTTTTATTAAAAATTATTGAGTATGTGAAGTAAAATATTATTTTTTATATTAAAATTTGTGTAGAATAATTAAAATAATTTATTTATTTATTATTATTGTTATTTTTTAAATTAATACTATTTTTGTCCTGTTTTGGTCCTTGCGCCAAACAGGGCCATTTCTTAATCTGTATTCTATTCCGGAATTATCTAATCTCTTGTGTGCAAGAGATGAAGAACACAGCCCATTATAGGATAAATTATTTAAGAACTTAAATATTAAAAATTTAAAATTATAAATTTGTGTGATATTATGTTTTAAATTCGGAGACATGAATATAATTTACGCTAAATTTATAAGTTCAGTGTTGTACTTAATTTGCTGGCTAAAGTTTCGTCGATATCCAGCCCATTATTTATGGAGCTTTTGCAAATAAATTAACTCTATTAATTATATTTTTTTAAATATAATGATAATTAAATAAATAGTGTAAATATTTATAGAAATATTAATATTTAAATAATAATATCTAGTACAATCTCAACCTAATATCTACAACAGCAGGATAAGTGCTCATATATTTTCCCTGCAAAGATTAAAATTAAAGCGCATTTAATTTAATATTATTTTAATATTAATATCATAATTTTTAGATATTATTTTTTTAAGAATAATTTTATAAATTTTTAAAAAATTATTTATACGTGAATATAATATAATATTAAATTAAATAACTTTTAATTATATTAATTTTAATCTGGCAATTCATATTATACGCAAAAATCTCAATATCAAAATTAAATTATTCTCGACACATATTAAATATAAAAGTATATTTTATTTTTCATATATATATATATTAAAATAATAAATTAACATGTTTCAAGATATTAATTAATTTTATATTATAAAAATATTTTCATATAAACTAATTTTAATCTAATTAAAATTAATATTAAACGACAACGCATCAAATCCTCAAATCTAGGTTATTGAAATATTAATTATTATTTTATCATTAAATTAACATGCACCCAGAGAAGAATTTCATATATTATGCCATTAAATGATTAAAACAATTATAAATTGTTAAAACGAATGTGTGTGAGACAAATTTATTTTACGGTTAAAATTTGCAATTGATCCCAAATTTATTTCCAATTTTTTTTTAAACATTAAGATTTTTTAAAAAGTAAATATTAATGAAATTTTAGTTTAACAGAAAAACAAAATGAAGAATTTACAAAATATGAATATGAATTAAGTACAGTTTTAAAATTTTTGAAATTTTAATCGAATTGAGTTTCCTTGTACTCGAATTAGAATTGAACTGAAAAACTCGATTTAGATTAAGATCGAGTAATGTTCCACCTATTGTTTTGTAGTAAATTAAATAAGCAATGTTATACATTAAATTATATATATGAAGAAATTTATATATTTTAAACTACGAGCATCATCATGATACAGATTCAACAAAATTTGTAAAAATATTTTTCACACATATATATTTTAAAAGTTTTGATTATATAATAATAAATTATAAATTTTTTTACAATAAAACTCACATTTAATAAAGTGTGAAAGTGAAATATAAATTATGCAAATTAAAACTAATTATAATTTTATGCACTAAAATATTTATAAATAAATTTTATTTTTAAAAAATATTTTAAATAAAAATAATTATCAAAATTGAGAAATTTTATTATAATTGTGATATAAATTTATGTGCGCAAATAAAATCTTATGAAATTTTGATGTACCAATCGAATAATTTATATTTACACAAATATCAAAAATAAATATTAATTATTAAAAAAAAAAGGTCAAAATTTTTTTATCTGCTCAACTTGAAGTAATAGAAAAATAAAATAAAATTACTGTTAATTAGATATGTTGAAAAATAATAAACTAAAGTATATTTAATTTGCCTGATAATCATAATAATTTTTTTTATAGAAGATAACAATAATAGTTATTTATTATTAAATCGATTACTTGAGTCGATTCTAATTTTTGAATGTTTGAATCGAAAATTGAATTAAATTAATGTTAAGCTTCAAAAATTTTAGAACCGGAGCCCTGTTTGGTGCTAGGACCAAATCAGGAGCAAAGTGATACTAATTTAAATAATAATAATAATAATAATAATAAATAAAATTTTTTAATCATTCTACACAAATTCTAATATAAAAAAATATTATTTTACTTCACACACTCAATAATTTTTAATAAAAATATATAGTTTATTTCACATCCTAGATCAAAATATTCGAATCGAGTATTTTGGTCTAGGATGTAAAATAAAATTAATTTTTTTAATGAAAATTATTGATTATGTGAAGTAAAATAATATTTTTTTATATTAAATTTGTTTAGAATGATTAAAATTTTTAATTTATTATTATTATTTTTTAAATTAGTATTATTTTGATCCTGATTTAGTCTTCGTGCCAAATAGGGCTAATATAGTTATAATTTTTTGCACTTAAATTAATCAATTATTAAGTAGTTATTAATTATCAGATCAAATCATAGATGCCACGAAATAGTGTGAGCGGATTTCACCATTTGAAAATTACAATTTTATGTACTTAAATATAAATAAAAGTTTATAAATCTTTAATCTATATATCAAACAATTTATATTTGAAAAAATATTTAATATTATAAATAATCATTTAAATATTATTAAATTAAAGTGGAGGGACTATATTATAGCTCTCACTGTTCTCTCTATTTTTAAATACTTTTTTAACTTCTTAACTCGTTTATAGTATTAATAAAAGAAAATGAAAATATTGCTAACTAAATTTGTAGAATAAAAATAAAATAAAATATCATCAATTTGTCAATTCTAAAATTCATAAAATTAATAATTGTTAATTATTAAATTAATTATTTAGATTGATTCCAATTTTCTAATTATAGAACTAAGAATTGAATTGAATTATTTGACAATAAAACTTTTAAATGTCATGAGTAAATTATGTGCATGTGTAATCTCATCACTTAAAAAATTACATAATTTTTAAAAAAAAATATAATGAAATAGTCTATATTTAATGAAGAAATGTTTGAAATTATAAATGATTATTTAAATATTACTAAATTGAAATGAAGGAACTATATTATAATTAATCATCACATAGTCGGCTTATTCTTATGTTTTCACTATTGTTTCTCTTTTTTTCTCATTGGTCGTATATGTGGGTTCATTTCAAAAAATTTTAGAGATTAATTTATAGTTTCCTAAGGTGACTGATTAAAACTTTAGGAGTTAAATTCAATTAAGAGGAATCGGTAGACTAAATTATGATATTATAGGAATTTAGGACTTAGAACTAAGATTGACAAGTTAGGGTACCAAATTGTTTTTTCTCATGACATAACACCAAAATTTAAAGAAATTAAAAGGCTAAATTATAATTATAATTATAAGAATTTAGGTAGAATCAAGACTATGAGAAATTAAGGCCCTAGTTGCGTGAGGACCAAAATAGTACTAATTTAAATAATAATAATAATAATAATAATAAATAAATTTTTTTAAGCATTCTATACAAATTTTAATATAAAAAATATTATTTTACTTCACATACTCAATAATTTTCAATAAAAAATATCCACTTTATTTCACATTCAAGACCAAAATATTCGAATCAAGTATTTTGATGTAAGATGTGAAATAAAGTTAATATTTTTATTAAAAATTATTGAGTATGTGAAGTAAAATAATATTTTTTTTATATTAAAATTTATGTAGAATGATTAAAAAAATTATTATTATTATTTTTTTTTTAAATTAGTACTATTTTGGTCCTCACACCAAACAGGAAAGTGTTTCAAATTATAATAATTTATAAGGACTTAGTACAAAGACTAAGATAAATTATGAGACTAAATTATAAATTTTTTTATGAACAATTAGGATGAAAAATTAAGATTAAAAAAAATTAGGAGAATAAATTATAATTTTATCGTTATATAGATCTAGGATCTAAGACTAAAATTGAGAGAAATTAAGATATCCACTATCAACTTATAATTTCTTAGGATGTAATACTAAAATTAAAATAAATTAAGGAACTAAATAAGAATTTAAAACTAAGAACTAAAATTAAAAGACTAAAAGAATCTTGAGACCAAATTATATTTATTATTCTATAATTTAGGATGTAAGTTAAAAACTAAAAGAAATTAAAATACTAAATTATAATTTATGAGGGCTTAAGTCAAAATGTAAAGTAAATTGTAGACTAAACAATAATTTAATAGGTAATTAGGATTTAAAATTAAGACTAAATAATTTGAGAAGCTATTTTTTAATTTTTCATTAACACATCCCCAGTTACGTGGGTCCCAAGAAGCCCACAAATGTTCTAAATTAAAAAAATACAAATAAGACAAATTTTTTTTATACCATTTTCATACTTTTAAAATGTATTTAGCGTGAGAATCAAAATTAGTATCAAAATAATACTAGTTTAAACTAATAATAACAAATAAATTTTATTATTTATTTTACATAAATTTTAATATAAAAATATTATTTTATTTTATATATTTAATAATTTTTAATAAAAATATTTACTTTATTTTACGGTAAAAATATTTTGATATAAAATATAAAATAAAATTAATATTTTTATTAAAAATTATTGAATATGTGAGGTAAAATAATATTTTTTATATAAAAATTTATATATAATAATTTAAAAAAATTATTAATTATTATTATTTTTTAAATTAGTATTATTTTAGTCATCTCACAAAACAGGGCCTTAATATAGTATATATAATATAGGGATAGAGATATAAATAATAATAATTTAAAAGTGGCCATTGATTACCAGCTGATAATTTGTCATTTATTATTTAATTCTGGTCAATTTGGTGCTGCTCGAATTAGTCAGAATATTTGCATATTTCATTATTAAAATGATAAACTTATTACACGTTCAGAAAAATCATAAATATGATCGCGTATCTCAAACGTATAAGTTATTTTTTTAGCTTAAAAAAATCATAAATATATAAATCTTATATTTAATAAGTCTGCAAAATAAATTATATATCATATAAAAATCTGATATATCTTGTCGCGTAATATTAATTGCGGTTAAAATAAAAAGATATTATTAGTTACTGATAAATTAATTCTTTTAAACATTTTTAAATAAAATAAAATACATTATCTATTAAGAAACATTTATCACGCTAAACGCAGTATTCAGCAGCCCATGGAGGTCTAGCGTTTTTTATATTACACATATTATCTATAATGATAATCTTATAAAAATTTCAAATTAAATTTCATTTTCAATAATATAATTTTTTTCAATTTTTTTTAATTTATATATATATATTTGAAATTTATATTCATAAAAATATAAGAAAATAAGGGGTTTTTACATACAGGACATGAATTTTATACGAAATTACGCATTTCACCATCAATTCATAAATATTACCACTATCACATCATATTCATTTAAATTTTACGCATTTCACATATTTCACACCATATTCTTTGATGGTGAACTTCACATTTCTAAATTGGCCTTGATCTTAACTATATTATTAATATATTAATTAAACACTATAAATATATTAATTTA
>KZ451969.1:9451690-9473548 GCA_002786265.1 Apostasia shenzhenica | reverse complement strand
AAAAAATATCGCCCACATGTTTCAGACGCTCTGTTCTTTTGGATTGGGTCAGATAACTCCTCCTAGGCAGGATCTCTACTACTATCATTATTTTTTTCCTGTGCAGATGCGTAAAGGAGTATGATTTCAAGTCAAATTCGATATTATATTTCTAAATGCACTCTTCCCACTAGGATCTGTCGCCCTAAAGGAGGTCAGCCTATGCCTCAAGTACAAACATCGCCCACGATATTTCAGATGACCTAAGTCCTTTTGGCATCAGGACAGATAACTCCTCCTAGGCGGGATCTCTCCTATTAGCACTACTATCGTTACTTCTTTCCTGTGATGATGCGTAAAGGAGTATGATTTCAAGTCAAATTCGATATTATATTTTCAAATGCACTCTTCCTACTAGGATCTGTCGCCCCAAAGGAGGTCAGCCTATGCCTCAAGTACAAATATCGCCCACGATGTTTCAAATGACCTAAGTAATTTTGGCATCAGAACAGATAACTCCTAGACGGGATCTCTCCTATTATCACTACTTCTTTTTTGCGCAGGATTATAAAGAAACTGACCTAAGTCCTTTGGACAACCAATGTGCAAAGAAATAGTTTCAAAGTTCAAACTAAAGATGCTTTATGTGATTCAAAATTCTTTATTGTGAACTCATTATAAAGGAAGTCTTCATAAAGTTACAGTCAGAGCATTTCAAATTTCATACAAAAGTACCTGTTCATTTCATACACATCAGAGTAAGCAGGTATGCGAAAGAAAACATGCTTTTTCATTCTTTTATTTTCAAAATACAAAATTAATGTTACAATTCACTCATCTTATAAGGAAATAGGTTAGTCTTCATTGTCCCCATCCAAAAGATCAAATATCTGTTGGATGAGATTGTCAGTTAAGTCCAATCCCTCTTCCTTGTAAGTGGGATCAGTGGCTAGGCAAGGAATGGGCTCCATTTCTCCAAGATCATTGGTAGTAATCTTGCCCTCTTGAATCAGAGTGGAAGTCAATCCTTCCCACGCACTCTTGATCCTATCTAACCTCTTCTTTCTGCAGGGCAAGCTTGTTTTGTAGGCCTTTACTGCTACTGCAGACCTCTCCGCAATGATGGCCTTCTAGTCTTCAGTGACCTTATCTAGCTTCTCTCGCAGAACCCTATTGTCAACCTTCAATGCGCCCATTGCAGACTTATAAACTGCAAATTCCTCCTACTATTTGGCCTTCTCTTCCTATAAGGCATCGAGCTGAGAAGACTTTACTGCAAGCTGGACCTTCAAGGCTTCAATTTTTTTGTCCCGCTGATGAAGCTGGCCTTCTTGCTCGAGCGCTTGTTCCTCTGTCCTTAAGGTCTTGTTCAAAAGCAGAGGCAAGCGAGCAAGCGCCTGAAAGATGAAGCGAAGTCAACACAATTTGAACAAAAAATAACAAAGAGATGAAGTTATGAGAGATTCTCATAGCAACCAGCATGTTGGCTACTTGGGCGTAGGCATCTAGTGTTGAGATTTTCTCCATTCTCTCCTCCAGATCCTTGGTGACAAAGCCACCTCCTACTGCCAGTCCCATGTCCCCCGGGGGTGCGCAGTTTCGTTTCGATGATTGTTGAGCACGTTGGGGGAAAGCTGCGCTGGCACGATTTGATAGAAGTTCAGGATCTCTCTGAAGTCTAACTGTGGAGGGAGCATCATCCCGTACTCCACCTGAGCCCGGTAGACGCACACCACTCCATTTGGGGGTCTGTTTGGATGGAACTCAGCAGCAAGCTGGATGACCATGAGGTTGGGATTCCCCCTAAATCCCTTCATCGTGTTGAGCACTTCGTGCTCCATCAAGAATCTCTCCTAGTAGCTGGCATCATTCTCGAACTGAACGGCCAACTCTATCCACTCAATCTCTCTTCCCCCCATGGCAAGGTTTTGCGACGAGCAAGGTCTGGCAAATTTCTCTCTTTGGATTTGAAAACAAGGTTTCAACTTTCCCCCTTCTTTGAAAGCTTTATGGGGAGCAGTTGTGACTTTCCGTCTTCTAGATATCTATTCTTATCGATCAGTGTGCAAGACCAATCCGGCCGTTCATTCTTCTAACAACTTCAGAATTCGAAGCGGCGCAAGGATACTGAAGCGTCTCTCCCCTACATTCACCTTGATATCGTGCACGACGTTTCAAGATGTCAAAACGCGCTGCTCTTTTTATTTCTCTCAACTATCATTGTTCGATGTTTCATGACCTCGTGCACGATGATAGTTAGTTTCATCTTTTAACTTAGAATTTATCATTGGCTTTACACTTTCATATACCTATGGATTCTCGTTCTTTTCTTTTCTGATCTCATGGTACCCTTTTCAAACACAAAGGAAAAGATAAAAGAAAAAACAAGCAGAAACTCATTCAGAACAAGTTTTCAAAAAAATACATTTTATTCATGACAAACTTGTTATAAGTTTTATTTCATTTATATGTTTCTTTCTGAGTACAGGATATACAAAAGAATTAAAGGAAAACACAAGGCTTTAGAACTTGGACAACTGATGTAATAGTGTCAATCCCAAATATGAGGGGAACATCCTTACTGACTGACCTATTACACCACTTACAAACAGCGGGGCGCCCTCAAGAGATTTGCTGCTTCCCTCTCTTCACATCTTCGAATCCTCCATCCCAAGCTGTTATCTATTAGGGAGCGCATGGAGCATATCTCGGACTTCAGCATCTTCTTTCGGTGGTGGTTCTCAAAGGCCGCCTTCTTCGCCTTTGACTCTGCCTCCCTCGCCTCCGTAACTTCACCCCTGAGCCTATTTCTTTCCTTTTCATCACTAAGCTCCTTTATTCTTTTTTGGAGGTCCTTGACATGAGCAGAATGGCTTGACCAACATTCGAAAGGGTGCGGTGAAATTCCCCTTTTGCAACCTCGTTTTTACCAGCCCATTCTGAGTTACTAAGAGCTAGGGAAGCCAACTTATCTTTCAGCCTGTATAACTTCCTTAGCTCCTCTATGTGGTCACCTTGAGAGTGCTTTGTAACCTACAACAAAGTACTCTCCAGCTCCGCTATCCTCTCTAGATAGCGAACTTCCCCTCCCTCCTGACCCTTTAAAGATTTTACCACCTCCAGGACCGGGGAGGTGTTCTTCAGGATCCTCTCCTCTTCCCTCCTTATTTCAGTCAATCTATCCCCCAGGTTGCCTCCTGACACTTTAATGCCAAGGGTAACTTCAACGGCTGCCCACGAAACCTCTTCCTTCTCCTTAGTCACCTCTTTCATCTTACTACCTTCTCCCTTCCTCCCCTTCTCTTCTTCTTCTCATTATTTCAAGCAACCGCTGGAAGAAGATGAGGAAAGGAAGGTCTCTTTACCTTTGGAGGAAGAGGGACTGACTCACCAAGAGGAGCATGACCGCAAATCACTAAGGGCGTCTTCTTCGCACTCCCTTCAGGGGGAGCTCTGAACTTGGGAAGGAGTCGCTCAATGTCTTCATTTTTTAGTAGAATCCTCCTAGGCTCAAGTCTCTCCCCCGCAAGCGTCTCGCCCACCACGATCAACTCCTTCCGCTCTCCGATTTTCAGAGACGTCATGACCAGAGAATCTGAGAGGTTCACCACCTCTGCCACCTTCTCCTCTTTAGCAGCTCCCTGTGCAGACTCCAAAGTCTGCGCCAGAACCTTGGCAACCTTGGTTGCCGGCGCTTCTTCCGGCAGGACCATAGCCGGAGCTCCCGCTTTCACCTTCTGGAGCACTTCGATGGTCTTCTCAGCTGCCAGTTCTGGCGACCTTTCAGATGGTTCCAACACCCTCTTCTACTCTGGAGGAGTCACGTCTACTGGAGGACTGACGGACCTCTTCTTCTTCAGAGGAAAACCCTTCAGAGTCGTCCACCTCTTCCTCTCTGCCATCTCTCTAACAGTCTACTCCCTTCCTTGCAGGATTCGCAAAGACTGGTGGGTGAGGATATGAATCAATTGGGTGCCACCTTGGCTTTATCCTGACAAACTTGGGCAACGCGTCCACCATCATGACGGTTCGCATTCCAGAGCCCATATTAATATTCGCGCCCTAACAAATGCAGGGGGCTGATGTTAACACGTAGTTCCAGCGCTGCATCCCAGCCATACACGTGGCTCCTAAGTGGCATTAACTTCTTATTTTGCTTTTATTCTGGCAGGTCTCAAACCTCGGCCAAACTTCGATCATGCGAGTTCGGTCAAACATCGTTCATGACGATCCAGGACCACCTCTAGCAAACATCGATGACGATGTTCCTCAGCTGCACTTGTTGTAGTTGGCATGGCCCGACCGTGCTGTTTTTCGTACAAAACACTTTTTTTAAACACGCAAATCAAGGACCCGCATGCTTCAGCCATTACGAATCCCTAGAATAAATACCAAGATCAACGAGACAAGCTTTCCATCCGCTACTTCCGGCTCCTCCACGAGCCGACAATAGTAGAACCATCAGCATGGGCTCAGCGTTTGTTTACTTCCTCCCCTTCCAGAAAACCAGGATGGAGCTGCATTATTCGCTACTTATAAATATCCTTGAGCAGGAGGAGGCAGGGGAGATTTTTCCTCATCCCTTTATAACGAGAGCTTGAGATAAGAGAAAGCTCTCTCTCTCTCTCTCCCCTCTCTCTCTCTCTCTCTTTTCTCTCTTTCTTCTGTTAGTTCATTGTATTGGTCCTTTCAACCACCCTTTTCCTTTTTCTAGTAAAATCAATCACCCGGCCACTCAGTGGACATAGGGGATTTTTTCTTTGAACCACTTTAAACATTTGTGTATTGCTCTGGATGCATTTTATTCTCATTTAAGCCTCAGTTAACAAGCTTAACTCACTGCGTGCCGCCGTCTCTTGGGAGTCTCTCTCTGTGTGTTTTTCGGGATCCCCTACATCTCACATCAATAGAAAGTCTAAATTTTGTATAGATTCCTGAGATATTAGAGTTCCACTCCTCTAATTTTTAAGTTTTATTATCATTTAGGTCATTTAATTTTAATGGGCTTATTAATTTTACATTCATTTAACTTATTCATTTGATAATTGATTATTAAATAATATTTAAGTAATTTTGCAAGTATACTATGTTTTTCGTCTCCAATTAAATATTTTTTGTCAAAAACATGAGTCGAGTGAAGTAAACAATAACAGAAGTTAAAACTCAAAGATCTTTTGTGCAGTAGTGGAATTTTAAGAATTTTAATACTTTTAGGAATCTATAATAATTTTATTTTTTTTGAATTTAGATTTTTTTTCTTTTTGTGAATTTAGATTTTGAGATGGAATAGTTAGTTTGTAGCTTTAATTGCAATAGAGCAACCTGTCATAATGTGTATGTTCATCATTTTGATCTTTTATCTTTATCCCAACTCCAATAATTTCGATATATACTATTTAAATCTTTTGTTTCTATCTAGAAAAATGATATGAAGTCCCCAAAATTAGCTCTTAAAAATCTTAGAATATTTGAATATTAGCTAAAGCTAATAGTTTTTTTCGCATTCTAAAATTTTAAAGCCAATCACTGAGGGATAGTATAATGTACTAATCCTTAAATTAGTAGATAAAATTAATGACAAAAAATCATAGAATTTATCTATTCCTTTATAGGCATATGAAATTATAAATCATTTCAGCTTTATTTGTTTGACAATTAAACATTAATTTTCATTTAATTTTAAATAGACATCACATTACACATAAAATTTAATATTAAAATTATTTTTATTTCACAACCTACACACATTATCAAAATAATAAACAAAATGCTTCCTAAATTAAATCTTATGAACAAACAGCTCTTATTGATATCTAAATGTCCTTAATGATAGGTAGAATGGTGGTTGACTTAAAAATATGGCATCTTAGCTCCTCTATTTAATATAAATGGTAAAATTTGAGTTTGGGATTAAATTGATTTGCTTGAAAATAAATTGACGTTTGCCCAAAGTTGTGAATTTTTTTCTTTCACTTGAGAATTGAAAATTACATTTAACATTATATTAAAAAGATTTAGGTAATAAGAAGATAAATAATAAATTTGAGATTTTTATAATTTATATTTTAATTTTTGATAGAATGCCAATGAAAATAAATATTCATCAAAATGAGCTGAGTTAATATGATAAAAAAAAAAATTCTGTTGTTGAAGTAAATTATCCTAATATTAAAATTTATATACTATACATATATCATGCAAACTGTTTAAAATAGCATAGAAGGATAAATATGTTAAACAAAACTTTGAAGCAGGAAACAACTCAGAAAGTCTATTCAAAATAAATTTTAAAAAATATTTAGTTTAATGTTTCTTAATATTGTATCATATATATTGAAAAAAATAATTATTTAATTTGATAATATTTTTTTAGAAATTTTTTTAAAAAAATATGAAAATTATTTAATTAAAAAAAAATAAATAACATATATAATATCAAAATAATATTGAACTAAAATGCTTCCAATTAATTAAAATAAAAAAATTATTTAATACAAACTTAGTTTTTTTTTTTGATAATAATACAAACTTATGTTGAAATAAAAAGTCAGGCTATTTGTGTTTCGAGGAATTACCTCTAAAACTTAGCTTTAATGCAAATTTTTCAGCTTACATACATTACATGATATTAAATTTAAAAACTTAATTTTACATTTTATATTTTTCTCTATACTATTGAAGTTTTATTGATATCCGTTTATTTTGATTTTAATCTTATTGTCAATCAAATAACTTTTGATATTATATAGCCTTAATCTCATTCAAAATTAAATAACATTTTTACTAAAATTTAGAATATATAATTTAATATTTTTATTATTTATATGATAAATATTATTAGGGGTTTTATACTACAGGACATGAAATTTACACGAAATTACGCATTTTACTATCAATTCATATATTACCCACTATCACACCATATTCATTTAAATTTTTACGCATTTCACATATTTCACACTATATTCTTTGATGGTGAACTTTACATTTCTAAAATTGGCCTTGATCTTAACTATATTATTAATATATTAATTAAATATTATAAATAAATTAATTTATATAAATAATAATTAAATATATTATGAATTTATGTATTTTAATTTATTTATCCTATTTTAAAATTTCCAATTTAGGGTGTCGAATTTAAATCCACATGAACTATAATTTTTTAATTTGAAATAAGAAAATTGATGTGTTACAGTAAAAAATAAAAAATATATATTAGAATTTAAATATTAATGAATTTATGTATTTTAATTTACATATAATATTATAAAGTATATGAAATATGTGAAATATATTGAAATGCGTAAAAATTTAAATGAATATGGTGTGATAGTGGTAATATTTACGAAATGATGGTGAAATGCGTTAATTTCATGTAAATTTCATGTCCGTGTATGTGTTAACACGTGGTTCCTGCACTGCATCCTGGCCAAACGCGTGGCGCCTGACGGGTTACTGTACTTGATTGATTGATTTGCTGACTCAGCTTTCCAGCTTTGCAGGATTATTGATCCAGTCAAACCTCGGGCACGAGAGGAATCGACCAAACCATCGTCCACGGACAATCCAAGAATAGATCTTCATAACCTCGGACCCGAGGGTACGAGGTAATGCTTGTTCACAATCAGTTTCACCTAACTCCGCCGTATCTTCGTATAGACGCTCTTCCCCAGGAAAGTACCAGCATTAAAAGATGTCATTCCTCCTCGTACAGCTGCGGACTTACTCCTAGTGACAGTCGGAACGAGCGGCTCGGAGCTCACCCATCACACTTTCCTCCAGAGAAACCAGGTGGAACTACGCGTGTCAACGGCTATAAAAACCATTGAAAACAGTCCCAGCCAAAAAGAGAGAAACAGAGAGAAGAAAACAAAGAAACAAGCAAAGAAGAAGACAGGACTCTCAAGATCCTAGCTTTACTCATTCTTTTGTAACAGAGCCCCAAACTGAGAAGCTCTCCACACCTCTCTTCTTCTTTCACTCTTTTTTTTACAACAAAAGCACTGTATAAACCCTGTTTATAGGGTTACTTTTCCCACTTAGAGTTGAAACCACTTTCTGTCTTGTGTAAGAGAACCCCAACTACCGGATACAAGGCGTGGACGTAAGGGATTTACCTCCCTAAGAAAACCATACTCCTGTAACGGATGTTACTTCTAGGTGCGAATTTGTCTCTTTTTCCTGGTTGCCTTGGACCAGAACCTCTCCCCCTGAAGACCTCTATTAACAGGCTCCCCCATTTGTCGTGCCGCCGGTTCTTCCGGATACTCTACTCTTTCTCTTTGGTAATCCACTGAGTGATTCCCACATCCTATGTTAATCCACTTTGACACACCACAAGAGGGTGAATGAACGGAGATATTTAATAATAAATTAAAAAATGAGTTTTAATAATTCAAACTTTCCTCTGCCTGATTGTTTGTAGTCTTGAACTGAAGTATTACAGCCTGGTGTATAGAGGTTCCCATCGGGCTGGTTAGGAGCATTCCAGCCCCCTGAGATTGCGACCCAGACGCACCATCGACATGTAGGGACCAGAGATTGGTTCGGCGCTTGGCAGGTGGTGGCTCCGAAGTAGAGAGCTCTGCAACAAAATCTGCCAACGCCTGAGCCTTGATTGCTGTTCGTGGGATAAATTTGATGTCGTGCTCACCTAGTTCAACGGACCACTTGAGTAGCCTCCCTGAGACCTCAGGAGTATGCAATATCTTCAGGAGTGGTTGATTAGTGACAACCTGGATGGTATGGGACTGGAAGTATGGGCGCATGGTGATAACACCGCTAGAGGTGGGGAACTTCGCGCATAGGTGAGGCGTAGAAATCACCATCCCGAAAGAATTAAGAGTTGTCCTTCCCAGGATGGCGTTGTAGCCTGACTTGGCTCTGATGACTGCGAAGTTGACCATGCTCATTGCGTGGCCGTTATCATCACCAAAGGAGATGGGCAAAGTGACGAATCCCAGAGGTTGAACCCTCTCCCCGGAGAAACCAAGTAAGGTGGCTCCAGCACGGAGGAGGTTTACCTCTTTGAGCTCCATCTGGAGGAAGGCGGACTCGAACAGGATGTCAGCCGCACTTCCAGAGTCGAGAAGCACTCGCCCAACATCGAAGTCAGCTATGCGGGCGATGACCACAATCGGGTTGTTATGCAGATTGCCCTCCCGGGGGAGATCTTCTTGGCAGAAGGTGAGAGGGATGGATGAGGAATGCTGCTCAGAGATACCGCCTACCTCAGCTTCTTGGCGACGGGCAGTAGCAGGGTCAATACTAAAGATAACATTGATCGTCCTGGTGGCAGGAGGGTAAGAGCGCCCTGGTTGGTTGGAACCGGGAGATAGTAGGGCTTTGTCGGGAGCCCCGACAATCTTAGGGGCCTTGCCCTTCTGGACAGCAGTGAAGGTTGGCGCCATTTGCATGAACTCTTCGAGCTTGTCTTGGTTCATCAGTTTTTCGAGCAGGGCTCTGAGGCCCCGGCACTTGTGAAGCCTGTGTCTGTAGTTCCTGTGGAACTCACAGTAGTTGTCGGGATCTACCCCGACCGGAGGTGCTGGCTTGGGCCTGACAGGTCGGATCCAACCCTGTTTGACGGCTGCCGCATAGACTTCATGGAGCGGCCGTGAGAGAAAAAGTTTTTGTTGCTGAACGCGTCAGGGCTTCCCTTCACCTCTATCATGGCTCTTGGCCACGTGCATCCTCGTGGCTGGGGGTTCGGCACCCCGATGTTTTCTTTTTCTTTTCTCTTGCTTAACTCCGGAGGCGTCTGAGGGAGAGGATTCAGCATCCTCGAGAAGCATAAATTGGCTGGCCCTAGCCACCAGTTCTAGCTAACTCCGAGGTTTAGCCAGCTGCAGGGATTTAGATAGATCCCCTGTTTTGAGTCCCCTCCTGTAATTGTGCATGGCCACTGCGGGGTCTACGTCTTCGGCTTCCGCCACAGCGGCGAAGAAGCGGTTGATGTAATCCCGAAGACTTTCCCTCTCGCCTTGTTTGATGTTGGCGAACACCATGTCTGAGACAACCATCCGAGTCCGACCGATGAAATGAGCAATCAGCTCCCATTTCAAATGTTCGTAGGAAGAGATGTGACCCTTGGGCAACTTGATGAACCAGCTGAATGCTGCCCCTTTCAGTGTGTTGGCCAGAAGGTGGCATCTAGTGGCTTCGTCCGGTTGTTGGTAACGGACTGCAGCCTCGAACCCTTGTACATGTTCACGGGGTCGGTCGCAGCCCTATAGACCTCTAGCCTAGGCGGCCTGAAGTCTTCTGGGATTGGGGCCAGCCTGATGGTATCGGAAAAAGGAGCGTTGTCATCCATCGGCCCGAAGAAGGGGTCAGGCCCGTGATGAGGGGCCTGGGCACCCGGAAAGTGGGGGTCCCTTCCGGCGAGAAAAGGAGGGAAAGCAGGTGGAAAGAAAGCAGGCTGTGGTAATGGACATGGTGGAAGGGAATTCTGGCGAGCTTCCTGGGGGCGAAAAGGGCGTTTGGGCGGTCTGGAAGAACCAGACGTTTAAGCGGAGATTGTTGCTGCTGGGAGCACCGGGGGAGGAGCCCCAGCAATCGAAGGAAGGGGAGCCGGGACCGCCGCTACCGGCGGGAATAACTCTGGGGCCACCGCGACCGGCAGAGGAGGCGCCGGAGCCGCTGCGACTGGTGGACGAGGAGCAGGGACCGCCGCAACCGGCGGGTGGGGGAATATTGCACACACCGGTTGTGTCTACCTGAGAATCACGGCCTGCTGGGCTGTGAGGCCGGTGACCAGGTCAGTAAAATTTGCGAGTATCCCCTGAAGTTTTGAGACACGGGTGCCCCTAGAGGAGGAAGCAGATTCAGCGTGGCGCCGAGAAGTTGAGGCCGAAGCCCTGTCGTCCAGTGCTCGGACAGAGGGTTCTCCTGCGTGTACACTGCGGGTAGCGGAGTTAGTTTTGCGCGTTCTGGCCACCATCTTCCTGAGGTCTCAATGAAAGCACCAGAAGATGTTGACGTAGGATGTAGGGGATCCCAAGGAACACCGAAAGAGAAAGAGAGTTCCAGGAGACGGCGGCGTGCAGGGGGATAAGCCTGTTAATGGAAGCTTAAGGAAAAGAGAGAGGGAGGTAGAGTCTAGAACATTCAGAAGAACACAGAGATTTAAGGTGGTTCAGGGAGGAAATCCCCCACGTCCACCAGGCGATCGACGAATAGATTTCACTAAAGGAAGAAGGTAGTCGTGCAGGCTAATACAGTGCTTTTGAGAGCGAAAGAGAAGGGAGTGAGAGAGCTCCTCAGTTGGGGCTCTAATACAGTGAGAATTGATCCTTTTTATGTAATCCGAATCCCCCTTGTTGGAGACTGTTCCAAGGTATTTATAGGTGATGGAGTGCATAGCTTCGCCCTGGTTTCCCGGAGGAAAGGAGGTGAACAAGCTCTGGGTTCACACCGTTTGTCGCCGTTGGGGGGGCTGAAAGCCGTGAAAGGAGGATGATATCTTTTAATACTGGTACTTCTTCTAGGGATTCATGATGGTTTGCAGCATGCGGACCCTCGGTTTGTGGGTCTGGAAGAAAGTGCTTTGTACGGGGAACGACGCGGTTGGATCAAGCTGATTGTGACAGGCACCGCTCTGTAACCTCGTACCCGACACTACCGAGAATGATCTTGGCTCGTCGTGGATGAGGCTATGTGAACCCTCGTGGCCGGGGTTAGACCTGGTCAGAAATCTGCAAGAAGGAAGGAGTTAGTAAATAAATGAAAGCAACTGGAGGCCATCTAGGCGCCACGTGTACGGCCGAGATGCAGCGCAGGATCCACGCGTTAACACTAACAAAGCTTTTAAATAAAAATATTAAATAATAATAATGATAATTATGGTGATAATAATAGCATGTTAATATGATGTAATAAGAATAACGAATAATTAAACATATATAGTATAGATTTCAATTAAGCTTGCATATAAGATAAAGAAATGTCATAACATAGTATGAATAGTAAAATATTAAACAAACAGAGTATGATTTGCATAGTAAGTATAATATTAGTATGTAAACAAAATTAATAAAAATATAATTAACAAGCAATTTTTTTTATTAATTTGACTTTTATTTTTTGGGTCTGTGATTTCTCGTACTATGCCTCAGCTGTCATTTATACATTTGGGGATTGTCACCCTCCATAAATAGTCCTCCGTAGGCATATTCGATGGACGTTGTCGAGCCAAATATTATGTGAGGACTTTTAGTGGACATGTATCCATAGCAGGCACGTATCTACTTTGGGAATCATCACCCCCTATGATAGTCAGAAACTACCAATGGACGCCGTTACGCCAAGTATCATATCCCTTGCAACAGGAATATGAATTGTTAATTAAATAATGAAATCATAAACCTTGCTTACAATGAAAGTGATAGCACACGTTCAGGCTTTCATAATAACAACAAGATTAACCATAGAAATTCCAAAATTAAGTAAAATTAATACAATAACTCACATCATTTTTCGAAAATGACAAAAAGAACAGAAATAATTAACACGTAAATTTCACATCATCTCTCAAGTTTAATTTGAGTCTCAGGAATAGCCATGCAAATTTATGATGTTAGATGTGCAATAATAAGAGAATCAACTTGAAATAATGAAAAAAAATATAATACAAATTGTTAACATGTGGTTCCAGCGCTGCATCCCAACCATACACGTGACTCCCAGGTGGCATTAACTTCTTATTTTACTTTTATTCTCGCAAGTCTCAATCCTCGGTCAAACTTCGACCACGTGGGTTAGGTCAAACATCGTCCATGACGATCCAGGACCACCTCTAGCAAACATCGATGACGATGTTCCTCAGCTGCACCTGTCGCAGTTGGTGTGGCCCGACCGCGTCGTTTTCCATATAAGACACTTTTTCCAGACATGCAAATCAAGGACCCACATGCTTCGGCCATCACGAATCCCTAGAAGAAATACCAAGATCAGGGAGACAAGCTTTCCATCTGCTACATCCAGCTCCTCCAGTGGCCGACAGCAGTAGAGCCATCAGCATGGGCTCAGCGTTTGTTTACTTCCTCCCATTCAAGAAAATCAAGATGGAGCTGCATTAGTTGCTGCTTATAAATACCCTTGAACGGGAGGAGGCAAGAGGAGAATTTTTCTTACACTTTTGTAACAAGAGCTCTCTCTCTCCCTCTCTTTCTTCTTCTCCAGCTTATTCTCCTTCTAGCATTGTTTTCGCCCTCACGGCTGTTTTTTCCATAGTGAAACCCCCTTCACTGGCACTCGGTGGACGTAAGGGATTTCTTCCCTGAACCACCTTAAATATTGGTGTGTTATTCTGGCTGCATATTACTCTCTTTTAAGCTTTAATTATGAGGCCTAGCTCTCTGCGTGCCGCCATCTCTCGGGACTCTCTCTCTATGTTTCTTGGGATCCCCTACTTCTTACGTCAACATTTTTCTGGTGCTTTCATTGAGACCTGATAGAATAGTAGCTAGAACGCGTAGAACCAACTCTACAGCCTGCAGCACACACGCAAAAGAACCATCTGTCAGGGTGCCAGGTGACGAGGCTTCCGCTTCAACATCTCGGCACCGCGCGGGATCTACTTCTTCCTCCAAAGATACTCGCATCACAGAGTTGCAGGGGATGCCGACGAACCTCACCGATTTGGTTACTGGCCTTACAACACAACAGGCCGTGATCCTCTGGCAAACTCATCCAGTTTGCGTAGCCGTCTTGCCCTCTGCACCTCTCCCGTCGGTCATGGCAGCGCCTCCACCTCTCCCGCCGGTTGCGATGGCTCTTCCGCCGGTCGCGGCGGCACCTCCACCTCTCCATCCCCTTTCTTGCCTGTTGCAGTGCCTTCTATTCAATCGTCTGGCTCTTCTCGGTCGCCCAGACGTCCTATTCCTACTCAAGAGGTCCCTCAAAATCCTCTTCTACCATGTCCACTACCGCGATCTACCTTTTTTCCTCTAGCTTTCTCTTCTTTCCTAGCTGGGAGCAATCTACCCTTTACCAGGATTCAGGCCCCTCCATACGGACCTGACCCTTTCTTTGGCCCCCTAGATGGCAACTCTCCTTTCTCTGACGCCATCCCGCAGGCGCCAGTCCCAGAAGACTTCAGGCCACCCCGACTTGAGGCCTACAGAGGTGCCATCGATCCCCGTGAGTATATTCAGGGGTTCGAGGCTGCTGTCCACTATCGTCAGCCCGATGAAGCCACCAAGTGTCACCTCTTGGCCAACACTCTGAAGGGAGCGACTTTCAGTTGGTTCATGAAGTTGCCCAGGGGTCACATCCGTTCCTACGAGCACCTAAAGTGGGAGCTGATCGCCCACTTCATTGGCCGGACACGGATGGTCGTTTCTGATATGATGCTCACAAATATCAAACAAGGCGAGAAGGAAAGTCTGCGAGACTTCACCAACTGCTTCTTCGCCGTGGCAGCAGAAGCAGAAGATGTTGATCCAGCCGTAGCTATGCACAACTATCGTAGGGGCCTTAAGAGCGGCGATTTGTCCAAATCCCTCCAACTGGTTAAGCCTCGAAGCTATCCAGAGCTGGTTGCCAGGGCCAGCCAGTTCGTATTGCTAGAGGACGCTGAGGCTTCCCCTCCCGACATTTCCGGAGTCAAGAAGGAGGAAGAGGAAACATCGAGGTGACGAAACACCGTCTACGATGATTCGCGAAGGAAGGAATCATGGCCGGGATGACAGGAGGCCGCAGCAGACCCGCGAGCAAAAGCATCTCTTTTCCCGGCCGCTTACTAAAGTATATGCGGCAGCCGTGAAATAAGGTTGGATTCATCCTACAGGTCCCAAGCTAGCACCACCGATCGGAGTGGATCCGGAGAATTTTTGTGAGTTCTATGAGAATTACGGGCACAAACTTCACAAGTGCCGTGCATTAACAGTCCTGCTAGACAAGCTAGCGGGCCAGGGCAAACTTGAAGAGTTCATACTGATGGCACCCATATTCAATGCCGCACAAAAGGGCAAGGCCCCAGCAGACACAGGGGCTTCAGCCCAGGATCTGCAGCCTCTAGGTTCTGGTCAGCCGGCGCGGTCCTATCCCCCAATAGCAAGGACGATCAACACCATCTTTAGTGTTGACTCTGCCGCTGTGCACCGATAAGTGGTCGAAGTGGACGACATCTCTCATCTGCCCTCTTCTTCCATCCTGCTCATTTTCTATCATAAAGATCTCCCCCGCATGGGCAACCCTCACAACGACCCGATAGTGGTCACTGCCTGTATCGCGGACTTCTACGTTTGGCGAGTGCTCCTCGATTCAGGAAGCGCAGCCGATATCTTGTTTGAATCTGCCTTCCTCCAGATGGGCCATAAGGAAACAGACCTTCTCCGCACATGAACTGCTCTGCTGGGCTTCTCCGAAGAAAGGGTTCAGCCGCTGGGATTCATCTCTCTGCCGGTTTCTTTCTCTGATGACAACGGTCACGCCATGAGTATGGTAAACTTTGCTGTCATCAGAGCTAAGTCACGCTACAACGCTATCCTAAGGAGGACAACTCTCAACTCCTTTGGGATGGTGATCTCTACGCCCCACTTCTGCGCAAAGTTCTCTACCTTTAGCGGCGTTGTCACCATCAGAGTAGACCTCCGGCAAGCCACCCGATGTTTCCAAATCGCAGCGCAGCTCGTTGTCAACCATATGGACCCAAGGGAGTCTCAGCCTCTCATACCACAGGAAGGGGTCATCAATGTATCAGTGGGGGGAGAAGGATCTTCAAGAATTGTAAACATATGTTCTTCCATGAATCCAAACCAGCAAGCAGATGTTACTGCTTTGGTTTCTGAGTATATAGATGTCTTTGCTTGGTCCCCTGAAAATATCTCGGGGGTCGACAGGGCTATCTGTGAATATCGTTTGAGCAAATCTACTGACGCCACTCGGCAAAGCAGAAGAAACGGGTCATGGCAGGAGAAAGGCAGAATGCTATCAAAGAAGAAGTAAACAAACTCCTGAAAGCAGACTATATCAGGGAAGTCTAATACCCATAGTGGCTTACCAATGTTGTCATGGTAAAGAAAGCTAGCAGAATGTGGAGGATGTGTATAGACTTCTGGGCGCTCAACCAGGTCTGTCCCAAAGACACCTATCCTCTTTCATGCATTGATATGATGGTAAATCGCACATCTGGATACAATACGATGAGTTTTTTGGATGCTTTCTCAGGATACCACCAAATTTGGATGGCCGAGGAAGACGCAGAAAAAACTGCCTTCATCACTGACTTTGGCACTTATTGTTACAATGTTATGCCCTTCGGCCTTAAAAACACTGGTGCCACATACCAGTGCATGATTGACGCCGTGTTCAAAGGCCAAAGAGGGAGAAACCTCGAAGCATACGTTGACGACATTCTGGTCAAGAGTCGAAGCATGGAGGAGCATTTTGCAGACCTCAGAGAAACTTTTGATACTCTCCGAAAGTTCAATCTTAAGCTGAACCCCACAAAATATACCTTTGGCGCAATATTAGGGAAGTTCTTGGGCTACCTAATATGATAGAGGCTAACCCAGATAAAATCTCAGCAGTCCTCAGCATGCCTTCTCACTCCTATCTTCATCCTTGTCTGCGTCTGGTCCACGAGGAACTGGAAGAGTACTAAAGGGGGAGGAGCAGAAGGCAGTCTAAAGGTCAAAGAGTCTCTCTATCTCATCTATTTCCCTTACACCCGCTGGCGCTGGCTTAGGTAAAGGCCCCTTCTCAGTCGATTTCCCTGCTTTCCGTAGCCCTGGGATGAAATCTTGGGGCCAAACCAATAGCCTGGGGAGATTCATTTCCAAGGCTGGTGATAACTGCTTGTTGTTCTTCCGGTGTCTTCGCCAGGGTAAAAAAAGGCCACTGGACCGATGAATGTGAAGCTGCCTTCACAGAGCTGAAGAAATACCTCACAACTGCACCAATGCTTGTGGCGCCAAAAACAGGTGAGATTTTGTCCCTTTATCTAGGGGCATCAGATGCAGCGATTTCGGCTGTCCTCATGCACGATAATAAGGGGATCCACCGCCCTATCTTCTACATCAGCCATATACTTCTTGATGCGGAAACTCGATACCCTATGCTGGAAAAGCTCGCTCTTGCTCTCCTAGTGCCCGCAAGGAAGTTATGTCCATACTTTCAGTCGCATACCATCAGGTGGTTACTGACCAGCTTCTCCTGAAGGTATTACACACCCCCGAGGTTTCGGAAAGGCTCCTCAAATGGTCCATTGAGCTTGGCGAGTTTGACGTCAAATACATCCCGCGGATAGCAATCAAAGCCCAAGTGCTGGCTGACTTTGTTGCTGAATTTTCTACTTCAGAGTCATCACCCACTGAGAGCAGGGCCATTCCATGGTCTCTCCATGTTGATGACGCTTCTGGACTTCAATCTCATGGAGTTGGAATTCTTCTCACCAGCCCAAGGGGAGTTGCCCTACATCAAGCGGTAACCCTTCAGTTCAAAGTTACCAATAATCAGGCGGAATATGAAGCTCTTATTGTAGGACTCGAGTTCGCCCTTGGAATGTCGGCAAAACACATACAAGTGTTCAGCGACTCCCAACTGGTCGTCAAACATGTGAACCGAACATACGAGACAAAGAATGAGGCTCTGAAGAAGTATTTGTAGAAATCCTAGTCCTTGATCTCTCAATTCGAAGAATTCTACCTGGCACACATTCCCAGAGAGGAAAACCAAGTTGCAGATCGGATCGCGAAGTGGGGGCTCCCCGACTTTTGTCAACACCAACTATCCGAAAAGCCCAGCTACGAGTGCGCGGAAATCCATAGCTCTGAGCAAATACCTTGCTGGATGGATAGGATTATCAATGATCTAAAAAATAGGGATCAACCCAGCAATCTACAAGAGGCCAAAAGACTGAGGCTCGAATGTGCCAAATACGTCCTTATTAGAGACGAACTGTATAGAAGATCCTATGCCAGGCCACTCACAAAATGCCTGAGGCCTGAAGAAGCTCAAAAAGTTATGAAAGCTGTTCATAAAGGGGAATGCGGACCTCACGTTTGCGGCCGAAGCCTGGTCATGTGAATCCTGCGCCAGGGATTCTTTTGGCCAGATATTCACAAGAATGCCCAGACATTCATAGAGAAGTGCCCTCAGTGTCAATACTACGCTGATATGCAAAGACAACTCGCAGGCTATCTCTAACCCATCAATTCTTCTTGGCCCTTCGCTGTTTGGGGGCTTGACTTTCTGGGCTCAATGCCTACCACTATCAGAAGCTACAAGTGGATATTGGTCGATGTCGACTACTTCACGAAGTGGATTGAAGCTAAACCACTTACTCAGCCTACTGCCCAGAACGTCGAGAACTTCCTATGGGCTAACATCGTCTGTAGATATAGGGTTCTCATGGTCATTATCACGAATAATGTCACACCTTTTGCCAATCAGTTGATACACAACTTTTGCAGCAAATATCAGATCAACCTCAAGTATGCATCTGCTTGGCATCCTCACACTAATGAACAGGCAGAAGCTGCTAACAAGAATATTCTGAACATTTTGAAAAAATACCTGGATGGCGCCAAAACTCGCTGGCCAGATGAGCTGCCAGGCGCTCTCTGGGCTTATAACACCGCCCTATCCGAGGTTACCCAGAAGTCTCCTTTCTCCTTGGCCTTCAAAATGGATGCCGTCATTCCTGTCGAGCTAGAGCATTACTCCCCCAGGGTGGAAGCAGTAGCCAACTTCGATCCCGAAAATCTGCAAACCTGGATGAATGAGAATGATAATTCACGACGGGTTGATCTGAATCTCTTAGAACAAAAAAGACAAACAGCTGCACTTAAACGGCTGGAACATAAATGCCGAATCGAACGATACTTCAACTGCAAGGTCAACCCCAGAGACTTCGCCCAAGGTGATCTGGTCCTCAAACGATGGCTTTTTGCTAGCAGCAACTTGGGAGTTCCCAAGCTTGAGCCCAACTGGGAAGGCCCGTTCATCGTGCGCGAGATTGCAGGACCTAATGCTTACTATCTCATGACCTCCAAAGGCATTTAACTCCCTAAAACTTGGAGCGGGGATGATCTGAAGAAGTTTTATGCTTAAACCCTGGCACCTACTTGCTCCCATTCCTTACATATGGGATTCATATTGCGCAGATTCATCAGGAGCTATTCTATATTAATTCAACACAAAGCTCTTTGTTCAAAGCATCTCATATTCTGGGGTTTTTTTATGCTGTTGATCCTGTTGCTGATAACTCATGTCGAAATACTCATGTTATCTAAAGCATAACTAGCCAATCATCTATTGCGCAGGCATTATGCGGCAGGTATGACTCCCAATTTCCAAGCTTCAATCATCGTTGCTGAGGTAATATCACCTCGTCCATGAGGATTCATTATACTCACTCTCTATATACGGAGGTCACCGAGTCTAGTTACACTTGACAGGCGGGGTCTCCTACCTACATTCAGAACCCTTTCATAAGCCCATCTTGCTAGCGAAAGGCCAGAAGGCCCGCTCGTAATCTTAGGGCAGTCCCTGCTATCTACTCATGATACAGGTCCCCCTTAAGCAGAGTGCCTTTGCTTCCCACTAGGATTTGCCCTAATGGAGATCAGCCCATGCCTCAAGTACAAATATCTCTACGATGTTTCAGACAATCTAAGTCCTTTTGGCATTGGGTCAGATAATCCCTCCTAGGCAGTATCTTCTTTATTACTTCTTCCTTATGCAGGATTATAAAGAAGTACAGCTTCAAAGCCCTAAATACTGTATCTACTTAACTAGCATATGCCTCAAGTACAAACATCGTTCACAATGTTTCAGACTGACCTAAGTCCTTTGGGCAACCAATGTGCAAAGTAGTTTCAAAGTTCAAATTAGAGATGCTTTATGTGATTCAGAGTCCTTTATTATGAACTCGCTATATGTTCTCATAAATTTACAGTCAGAGCATTTCAAATTTTATACAAAGGTACTTGTTCATTTCATACACATCAGAATAAGCAGGTATGCGAAAGAAAACAAGCTTTTTCATTCTTTTATTTTCAAAATACAAAGTTGAAGTTACAATTCACTCGTTTTACAAGAAAATGAGTTAGTTTTCACTGTCCCCATCCAAAAGATCAAACATCTATTGGATGAGATCGTTAGTTAAGTCCAACCCCTAAGAGCTAGGGAAGCCAAATTATCTTCCAGCCTGTATAACTTCCTTAGCTCCTCTATATGGTCACCTTGAGAGCGCTTTGTGACCTGCAACAAAGCACTCTCCAGCTCTGCTATCCTCTCTAGATAGCGAACTTTCCCTCCCCCTCCTGACCCTTCAAAGATTTTACCATCTCCAGGACCTGGGAGGTGTTCTTCAGGATCCTCTCCTCTTCCCTCCTTATTTCAGTCAATCTATCCCCCAGGTTGCCTCCCAACCCTCCAATGCCAAGGGTAACTTCAGGGGCAACTTGCGAAACCTCCTCCTTCTCCTTAGTCATGTTTTCCATCTTGCTGTCTTCTCCCTTCCTTCCCTTCTCTTCCTTCTTCTCATCATTTCGAGCAACTGCTGGAAGAAGACGAGGAAAGGAAGGTCTCTTTACCTTTGGAAGAAGAGGGACTGACTCACCAAGAGGAGCAGGACCGTAAATCATCAGGGGCGTCTTCTTCGCACTCTTTTCAGGGGGAGCTCCGAACTTGGGAAGGAGCCGCTCAATGTCTTCATCTTTGAGCAGAATCCTCCCAGGCTTAAGTCTCTCCCCCGCAAGCGTCTTGCCCACCATGATCAACTCCTTCCGCTCTCTAGTTTTCAGAGACATCTTGACTGGAGAATCTAAGAGGTTCACCACCTCCGCCACCTTCTCCTCTTCAGCATTTCCCTGTACGGAGTCCAAAGTTCGCGCCAAAACCTTGGCAACCTTGGCTGCCGACATTTCTTCCGGCAGGACCACAGCTGGAGCTCCTGCTTCCTCCTTCTGGAGCACTTCGACGGTCTTCTCAACCGCCGTTTCCAGTGACCTTTCAGGCGACTCCAGGACCCTCTTCTTCTCTGGAGGAGGTGCGTCGATTGGAGGACTAACAGACCTCTTCTTCTTCAAAGGAAAACCCTTCAGAGTCATCCACCTCTTCCTCTCCGCCATCTCTCTAACAGTCCACTCCTTTTCTTGCAGGGTTCACAAGGGCTGGTGGATAAGGATGCGAATCGACAGGATGTCACTCTGGCTTTATCCTGACAGACCTTGAGCAACGCGTCCACCATCGCGATAGTTTGCATTTTAGGGCTCATATTAATATTCGCGCCCTGACAAATGCGGGGGGCTGATGTTAACACGTGGTTTCAGCGCTGCATCCCAGCCATACACGTGACTCCCAAGTGGCATTAACTTCTTATTTTACTTTTATTCTCGCAGGTCTCAAATCTCGGTCAAGCTTCGACCACGCGGGTTTGATCAAACATCGTCCACGACGATCCATGACCACATCTAGCAAACATCGATCACGATGTTCCTCAGCTGTGTTGAACCCTTTGATTTTGATGACAATAATTAATTTAGTTGCTATAGACTAATCATCTTATTTAGTGTGTTAACAGGTTGCATTATCTCATTTGAGGATTGAGTCCAAATTAAAGTCCAGAGAAAAGCTGGATCTCACTGGAATTTTTATTATTTTCTTTTCTAGGACTATTATGTGAGCATGTGCATTTTTGCCAAGGTTTTTACTTGAGTTTTTTCCTTTTAGTTTTCTAGAAAACCTTATTCTCTTTCGTATTTATCGTGTTTGGTTGTTTAAGCGAAAATCTCTTTCAACTTATTCATGTTAAGTAATTTGAATTGAGAGTGTAGCTCACTCAATCTATTGATTTGAGTTTGAAGCTTAACTCAAAGTTTAATACTTATCATATATTAGGTTAAAAGTTGTTTTAGCTTA
>KZ451969.1:9218410-9449101 GCA_002786265.1 Apostasia shenzhenica | reverse complement strand
AAGGTTTGCTTGACTTTGGTTCCTTGAAAAAGCCATAGGGTTGTATTGGGTTTGTTCGGCTTTTGTTTCCGTAAAAAGTCGGGTTTTTTA
Source organism: Apostasia shenzhenica (assembly GCA_002786265.1). Taxonomy (NCBI): domain Eukaryota; kingdom Viridiplantae; phylum Streptophyta; class Magnoliopsida; order Asparagales; family Orchidaceae; genus Apostasia; species Apostasia shenzhenica. Next base: position 9,449,011 of record KZ451969.1, on the reverse strand, counting down.
GTGAAATTCCCATTCGAGGTGCGTGGGGAGTGGACTAGGCAGAAGGCGTTCACTATAAATCTGTTGTACCTATTGTGTGATATATTTCTGCTGCTTGCCTTTTTCATTTGTTGAATACGTTATTTCTGCACTGAGTCCTATTTCTCAAATTGACCTCATTTCTGCACTGAGTCCTATTTTGCAAATTGACCTCACTTTCTGGTGGTACTCTCTGTTCTATTTCTTCTACTGTCTGATTTGCTAAATCAACCTCTCTGCATCGATTGAATTATCTATTAGTTTATTGCCTTAATTTAAACTCATAAATTTTATTATTCCCAATTCACCCCCCTCTTGGGAAGCCTTTGGGCCAACAAGCTGCACCTGTCGCAGTCGGCGTGGCCCGACCGCACCGTTTCCCGTACACAACACTTTTTCCAGACACGCAAATCAAGGACCTGCATGCTTTAGCCATCACGGATCCCTAGAAGAAATACCAAGATTAGGGAGACAAGCTTTTCATCCGCTACTTTCGGCTTCTCTAGTGGCCGACAGCAGTAGAGCCATCAGTAAGGGCTCAGCGTTTGTTTACTTCCTCCCCTTCCGAAAAATCAGGATGGAGCTGCATTATCCACTGCTTATAAATACCCTTAAACGGGAGGAGGCAGGAGGAGAATTTTTCTCACACCTTTGTAACAAGAGCTCTCTCTCCCTCTCTTTCTTCTTCTTCAGCTTATTCTCCTTCTAGCATTGTTTTCTCCCCCACGACTATTTTTTCTATAGTGAAACCTCCCTCATTGGTGCTCGGTGGACGTAAGGGATTTCTTCCTCGAACCATCTTAAACATTGGTGTGTTGTTCTGGCTGCATATTACTCTCTTTTAAGCCTTAATTACGAGGCCTAGCTCTCTGCGTGTGCCGTCTCTCGGGACTCTCTCTCTCTCTCTCTCTGTTTCTTGGGATCCCCTGCATCTCATGTCAACACAAATCAACATACAAATTAAAAGGAGAACTCATTATTTTCTTGTCAAGTTTTCAAAAATTTTCAAAGTATTTCTATAATACTCACATTTAGATTTAATCTAACCAAGTTAGGATAAAATCTACTTCAAATTCACTATAATTCTAGGTTTTTCTTGAGATCCGAAGAAAAAGATTGCTCCAAAATCACTAGATTCGGTTCAAAGATGTGAGAAAATATTGACAATGCGAAGAATCAGAGAGAAATTGATGAATTAAGGGAGATCCGGGAGCCTCCTCTCTCTCTTCCACACGTTTCTCTCTTTAAGCTTGCGGCAGTTATGAGAGGAAAAAGTTGAATCGGTGTTTAGGGTGAGAAACTCTATTTCTTACTTTAAATCACAATCTGAGGATAATTTGGTCAATTCTATTGAGCCTTAATTTAAGGAGGTGGTTATGAAAATTTAATAGATAATTAAATTTATTAGATTTGAATTTTAAATAATCAAATTTAACTAAATTAAATATTAATTTTAGTCATTTTAAATTTCAAATCACATAACAAATATTTAAGATTCCATATATTTAATTTAAAAAAATTAATTTTATATGAATAAAATTAATTTCATCTTAATAAAATAAACTAATTAAAAATTTAATTTAAATTTTATCAATATATCACAATTGTTATTTAAAAGACTGACATATCAGACATCTAAACTCAATAATTTTTTAATTAATAGCTCAGCCTCTTTGCCAATGGGATAAAGGAGAGACAAACTCTTACAAAAAAGAGAAAAGGGAAATGGAGAGCAAGAGACCAAGGATATAAAAGATATTTTGTATAATTTAATGATAAAATGATGAATGTGCCTACTTGATATATTTTTTGTAATTTAAAGGATATTAAAAAGGTACAAAATTCTAGCTTGTGTATATTATAATCTCAACTACTTGGATATAGAATAATTGGAGCCGAGCAAGCCGTACTAAGAGCAAAAGAGTAGGAAAGAGCAAAAATTACTACATTTAAATCACGTCATCCGTGAAAAGTCCAATCAGCGTGCGCTGCATGTGCGCATAACTCAGCGCAGCGCCACGCGCACACGCGGTGTGCGTTAATTAGGCATCTCAAGAGAGAGAGGCTGGCTTGGTCTCTCACACAAGCACAAGAGAGAAGAGAGAAGAGAGAAGAGAGAGGAGAGAGGGAGAGGGAGAGATAAAAGGATATAAAAGTTTTTTTTAAATAAATTTAATGATAAAAATTATGAAGGGAGCTAATTGATATAATTATTACGTTAAAGTTTAGAAATATAGTCCTATGTGATATTAAAATGTAACCTCAAGTACTTGGATATAATTTATCCTATTCTGTATTGAATAATTTAGTGCCGGGCAAGCCGAGCGGGAGGAAGGCGGAAATCTCGTCGGCGGTTCAGGGCTGCGATGTCGTCCGTGTACGTATTGGAGCCTCCGACGAAGGGGAAGGTGGTGGTGAGCACGACAATGGGTCCTCTGGACATCGAGCTCTGGCCGAAGGAGGCTCCGAGGGCAGTCCGCAACTTCGTTCAGCTCTGCATCGAGGGTTACTACGATGGCACCATCTTCCATCGCATCATCAAATCCTTCCTCGTGCAGGGCGGCGATCCAACCGGCACCGGCACCGGTAATTCCCGCGATCAGTTTCGTCCTTCTCTTTTGGCCGTTTCTTCACTAGACGCCCTCTGGGGTTTCTTTGTTGGAGATGCTGAAGCAGCATCTTTAGTATCCCCGTGTCTCCTCTGAGTCTTTGCTGCCTTTTCCTTACTGTTTTCTTGGAGATGCTTCATGTGGGATACTAATTTTAGCTCCCAAGATCATAATTGTTGGTTGATAGTTCGTGGTTTTCCAGTGAATTTAATCAGAGATATGTATTTTGATCCTGATTTTGGTCTCCGGATCAAACAGGGCCTAAAAAAAATTATTTAAATAATAAAGATATTTGGTGGTGGAAATAAAATATAATAAAAATATTAAAGAAAAAAAATTTGTTATAAAAACTGATATAAATGTAAGAATAAAGAGAACTTGAAAAAAATATAAGGTGACTCAATGAAAGTCCATAAAAATAATTTGTAATGTAAAAATATGCTTTTAAGAATTTATGTAAGAAGCGAGGTATTAAAGAAGTAGAAAGATATATATATAGGCTTATTAAGGTAAGATATAGGAAAACTAAGACTTAAGTAAAATGCATTAAAGATAAAAATCAAAAAGTGCTTTTAAGAAAGAAGATATCTAATATAGATAAATGAGTTACTTTCAAAAGTATTTCAATGAAAAATGTGAAACATGGTTGATCTTACTGAATTTAGGATGCAAAAAGAAATTAAAATTTGCTCTTACATCTATTATATTAGTAAAGTTAAAGTTTGGGAGGGTTTAAGGAAAATTAAGTGTAGAATAGTTGTATAAATGAATGGCATTCTAACAAATGTTTGAAAATGTATGAGGGATGAAAGAGTTTTTTAGTTTTCTTAGTATTTTAATATGATTTTGAAGACTAAGAGGTGCTAAATGAAGTAAAAAAAGTACATTGATATATATTTATAAGAGTAAATGTAATGTATATAATCGTGCTAATTATTTAAAACCTTGGGAGAAGGTGATCAAGCATAGATCACAGAAGCAATTTATTTTTATAGCAAGTTGATCCACTGTGGAAGTTATTTCATTATTGAGAGGTTTAATGAAGATGTTTCAAAAGAAAAAAGAAAATTTACATTTAATTTTCATCGATTTAGAAAAACTTTATAATAAAGTATCAAGAGGAATTCCTTGGAGAGTTTTAGAAAAGAAATGTGTTTGTACTTCTTACATAAGTATAAAGTGATTTTTACTTATGTTCAGATACAATGAGATTTGGCTAAAATTTTTTTTAGTACAATTAGATTATACTAAAGCTTAGCTTAAAGTCTATATCTTTTTTCTTTGATTATGGAGGTCCTAATTGAACATATTCAAGAAAAAATGTATTAGTATATGCTTTACGCAAATGATATTTTTGTTATTAATATGACTAGAGTTGTGGCTAAGGTAAAACTCAAGTTATGGATGAATATCTTAGAATTTAAAGATTTTTATGTTAGTAAACCTAAAACTGAATATATAAAATGCATATTTAGTGAAAATAAAAGCACTTATATTAATGCTGTGATAATTGATGATTAAGTTATTAGGAAGAGTGAGTGATTTAGTTATCTCTGATCAATCATACAATATGTCAATAAATATATGGTGATATCATTAGCAGAATTCAAGTAGGACGGATAAAGTAAAGAAATGCATGTGTGTTGTGTAATAGGAAATTTTTACTTACACTTAAAAGGTAGATTTTATAAAATAATAATAAGACTAATGATATTTTATGATGCTAAGCACTGGCCTATAAAGCCGAAAAATACTATAAAATAAGTACCGTAAAAATATGGATATTAAGTTGGATGAGTCGGTATACATAAAAGGAGATGATAAAAACTGAGTATATGTATAAGAAGCTTAAAGTAGCTTCAGTAGATGATACGCTCAGAGAGCGTCAGTTTAGATAGTTTAGACATATAAATTAACCTATAGAAATTCCAGTTAAAAGAATTGATTTATTGAATCTTACTCATGTAAAAAGGAAAATAAAAGATATAACAGGATATTATAAGAAATAATCTTGCATATTTGAAGTCAAATAGAGATTATTTGATAGAATGTAATGAAAATAAATAATTCATGTAGCTCGATCCCACCTAGTAGGATGATGGCTTTATTGTTGTTGTAATTACTGGTGGGCAAGAAGAAAGTCTTGTATCACCTATTTCATACTAGCTAGTTGTTTTTGGATTAAGGATTGCGAACATCCCGAGTTAAGTTTGTAATAGGCCAACCCATTATAGATATTATCCGTTTTAACTTTTGAGAAACTATGTTGTTGAGTAGCTTTCCGAGAAGGTCAAGCATCCCAAACTACTTTAACTACTTTAACCGAAGCATGCTTAATTATGAAGTTCATATATACCTAGCATCTCTTCTATGCTTTGCTGATATGAGATTTACCTAAAGTTGTCATCTTTCTACAGTTGATTTTGACAAGTGCTTTTAGGAGATTAGGGAATCAGAGACAATTATGTTGTAGTGGCCACGCCAGCTGAGGAAGTGGCATAGTGGAGAAGCTTTGTGAGGGTATTCTTGGTCCTTTGGACAAGAGTGATTACTGATTTTTTCCACTATAAAGGCAATGTAAAGCTCACGAGGGGGTTGTTCTTGCTTTTGCTATTGTGCTACTAACCTTAGCCAAGGAGCGAGAGTACTGTGTGAAAGTCATATCTCTTGATGACGATAGTGAAGTCAAATAGCGAAAACCAACAATGAAGTTAAATAAGCAGTTAGCTAGCGATTGAGAAGTTCAATCTTTTCTAAAGTCTTTGCATTGATGAAGAAGAATAGAAAAGTAGTTCTCTGCTAGCCATTTAGAGCCCTTGAGATCTAGGCGAGGAAGCTATACTACTCTTTAAACTCAGCTAACTACTTGGCTTGTAGCAACCGTGAGAATGTTCTCACGTTAAACTTTGCAAAGTGTTTTATCTTGTCCCTTTTAAGTTGACAATTTCCTAGTTTGAAGAAGTGTTATCTCTCATGTTAAACTCTGCGAAGCATTTCATCTTGTCTCTTTTAAGTTGTACAAGGTTCTGTTTTGATGAAGTGTTATCTTTGTGGTTTGTTGTGAGCTCTGTTTTGATGAAGTGTTATCTTTGTGGTTTGTTGTGAGCTCTTTTGGGTTTGTTTGATAAGTCCTGAGGTTTTATGTTCTGCTTCTGTGAGCCCTTGCATCACAACAAGATCTATGAATTTTTGAAGGTAGGTGTCCACAGAATAATTCGGGACCAGGACCAATATTGTAAAGTATGTTGATGAATGATCAATGAAGTGCCATCTCGATGACTTCTTTTTGTGGAAAAACTTGGCATTCATTTTGATCTACTTTATATGATGCTACTTATTATGTAGATATTAAGATAGAGGAGAGATTGAGGTTGCATTTATTTTTTGTAATTTAGTTCCTATTTAGAATCTACTTGTTATATGTACATACCAGTTTGATTTAAGATGAATTGTATGATTTCCATTATGTAGGTGGTGAAAGCATCTATGGAGAAACTTTTCCTGATGAATTCCATTCACGATTGAGATTCAACCATAGGGGCCTAGTGGCATGTGCAAATGCTGGGTCACCTCATTCTAATGGAAGCCAGTTCTTTATAACATTGGATCGATGTGATTGGCTGGATAGGAAAAATACTATTTTTGGAAAGGTATGGTGTATGGTATTATTTACCTCTTCACTATGCAAATTAGAAGCAACTCACTTCAGTCATTGTAGGTTACTGGAGATTCCATATTTAACCTCTTGAGGCTGGGTGAAGTTGACACTGGTAAGGACGATAGGCCAACATATCCGGTTCCAAAAATCCTTTCCGTTGAGGTAGGTAGATAACTATTTGACCTCCTTTTTGCCCCTCACACGCGATTTTGACTATGCTTGAAAATTGTGTTTTTTTGCCCATCACAGTGCTCATTAAGAACTTTCTTTACCTTTATTGTATTTAGATCTTTAAGATAGTCCTTTTACAATGAAAAAACTGATGAAGTTCCATTATCACTGCTACTTTTTCTATCATTTCTTTCACCCCTAGTTGACTTATTTTGCAAATGACATTGAGATGAGACATTGATGTGATATGATGCATAATCATGCGTACATTTCCTTCATGAATGATCTTATGATCTTGTTTGGTTGGAGTATGTTTTGGAGATGAAATGTTTTTTAAATTGAAAGAGAAAAAATATTTTAATGTTTTGATGTGAAATTATTATTTTTTATTATTAAAAATGTGTTGAATATGAAATATAGTTAATTGTTTTTACTGAAGTATGTGAAGTAAAGTATTTTTAAGATTGGAATCTGTGTAGGATGTGAAATATATTTAGTTTTTAATATTCGAATTTGTATATGATGTGAAATAAATATAAAATATTAATGATAATATTTTTGGAGGAGTTTGAGATTCTTTTTTGGCTCCAACCACACGACGCCTAAAGGTACTTTGAACTATTAGGTAATTTGTCAATGGAGTTTGCTTTATATGGCAATTTTATAGAACCGGTGGCTTTTAAATCGAAACTTTTTTGTCATGAAATATTTATTTTTTGTTTAATGAAAGATATATTTCCTCCACATCCATATGGTTCTCGCATTTTGTCTTAGTTTATGAACTTTAGCTTTTCTGTCATCTTTTCACTCTGGTGTTTTGTTAGGTATTGTGGAATCCCTTTGATGATATAGTCTTAAGGCAAATGCCTGAAAAGCTTCTACCCCAGGCAAAATCTGATGATGCTAAAAAAGAGCAAACTATGAGAGCAATCAAGTGAGTATGTTAAAATATAATCTCCTACTGCGTGATGGAAAGAAGCTATAAATCTACCTGATCTTGTTTATACATGACATACTGGCATGGAACTTGTACTCATAGGAAGCTCAATGTTTTATCCTTTGGAGAAGAGGTTGAAGAGGATGAGAAAGAATTAGAAAACATGAAGGATAAAATTAAGAGCATTCATGATGTTTTGGATGATCCTCGTTTCCTTAAAGGACAACAGACGAAAGATAATTTGGTGGTATGACGTTTTGCATAAGTTTTGTGACTTTTATTAAACTTTATTTTGCAGTTTATGCATTTTTGCAACTTTTAACATTTATTTCTTGTTGCTTCAGTTCATGTGAATCTTTATTGGTGCTGAGACATTGTAGTTAACACTTCTTAGTAGAAGATGAAGAAAATTGAGTTCCCTTGATTTTGGAGAATCAAATTTATAGCGATGTCTGGTTTAGGAGTTAAAATCTATTTAAAGTCTGTGGACTAATTATAGCCGGAACTTCAGACTTCATTCTTACTCAAAACTCTATATATGGTAAACATAGTTCTAGTGTTGTACACACTAGTCAACTAACAATGTCATAATCTTTTAATGGACCTTTACTACACACATTGCGAAATATGTTCAAGATGCCCATTCAAGTAGTAGATTGGATTTAGATTCATCTTGCAGTAGATCCAAATTGTTTACAGTTAAACTGCAATTCTATGATACATAATCATAGATGACCTTATCCAACTATTAGGTTGGCCTTGTGAATCTTTTTCTGCCAATGACTATTATTTGCTATTAATTGCCCTTTGTCATTCTAAGATTCTAGTTTTCATTCAACATGCCTTTTTCCCCTCATTTTAGTATGCATCTCTAGATTTCTGCTGTATAAGCCATTAATTTTATTTTTTATAACCTTATCTCCAATAAATATGAGTTTTAGTATGCATCTCTAGATTTCTGCTGTATAAGCCATTAATTTTATTTTTTATAACCTTATCTCCAATAAATTTGAGTTTCTCTCTCTCCTCAATCCAGTCAGTTTGACTCTTTATCATTTTTATTATTACCATGCATCCTTGTCAACATTTTCATTACACTAGTACCAATAATCTTTATTGTTAACTCTAAGGTAACCTTCCGACGTGAAAGCTTAAGCTTGTATGTTATGGGGCAAGAATTGTTTTATGCTCCTACAAGTCCCCTAACATGTAAGCTTGTGTAAGCTTATGTGGCTTTGCAGTGTATGATAAATACAACTTAAATGTTAGGGGATCCAAGTCAAAATATTAAAGAGAGGAAGGATAACAAGGGATAGGATCATAAAATGTAATTACTTGCACTTACAGAGAGTGTTTGCTTTACATAGAGCTTAATAAAGGATAGAAATCAGGGGTCCAAATTTTGATGTGGGTCATGTATTAAGAAGTATACCTTGGCCCATTTAATATACAATTTACCTGACTTGACCCTTAATCTGTTTATTTTAATTTTTGAGTAATAAAAATTTGAAAAATTCTATGCTCTATATTGTTAATCATTATAATCATTATGTTTAATTAAGTAATTTGGAAATGAATTTTAATTATGTAATATACGTCTAATAATTAATTTCAATTTTGTTACTAGAAACAAAAAATTACTAATTTTAATGAACTGACCATTGGATGGTCGTAAATGGGTTGTCCCGCTAAGCATACCAGCGTCTCTTACAAGGGTCATAATCAGTTTGATCGTTTATGAAGGTTGACCCATTCCTGGTTAGGCGTGGTTGGGTTCACAGGATGAGTCAAAAAATGCCACCTCTTAGAGAAAATTCATGCACTTATTTCAAGTAGTTTAGGATTAAGACATTATTGTCATTGATGTTATAAGATTAACAATGTAATAAAAAAATACTTATGCTGCATTGATTTCATATTTTAAAGTCAAATATGCTTAGTGTAAGGGGCATCTAAGAATACAAAATTATTCATTAAGTCATATAACCCATATGCTTAAGCATTTATGTTAGTTGGTTACTACTTACTAATGATTTAATTAAAGATGATAGATGTTTATGTGTTTCAAAATGATAGAACAATTGGTAGACATCAGGGCTTGAATTCAAGACATTTGGCTTTCATACCATGTTAAAAGTTTTGGTAACTAATTGATCTAAAATCTCAAGCTATTTTTTTATCAAAAAAAAATCTCAAGCTATTTGGTCAAAAAAAATCTTAAGCTGTTTGGTCATGGCTAAGAAATAATCTTACATTCTTACACTTTAAATGAAAAGGTTCATATTGTTGTTTTGTGAATCAGGGTTAACATAACCCTACTAGTTTTATGGTTAAATCAAAAATCTCTATCGAAGCATATCAAGTTTTAGTTAAGTCACAAATCTCAAACTACTAGTGCCAAAGGTGGGAAGTTATGATAAGTATTGGAAGATGATCCCTATGATTTTCTATGCTAATGATATCTCTTAACTCCTAGATTTGGTTGTTAGAGGATGAAACGAAGATTTTGAAGGGGGTTTGATTTTCTCATGGCTTGTAATGCACACTTAGGAGGGGTTGTGAGCCAAGATATGAAATTAGGGCATTCAGTTGGATAGCGAAACCAAGCTGGCTGTGGAACAAATGCATCGACGAAGAACTTATTGTGCCATCAGAGAAAGAAACAAGTGAAAAATAAAACACTTAGGTTGGAACCCTTTAAGTCCCGACGACAATTAGAGCAGAAGAAGCCTTCAAACTATGACATCTCAGTGTTGATAATTAAGCAGGTGCTCTAATAGCATACTCGAATCTAGAGACAATCCCAAAACTTTGAGCCCATCAGTTAGCTGGAAAGAAGACATCTCAAGGTCCTTGAGACATGACATCTCTAAAATTATAGAAATATCAAGCCCTAGCACTTGTCAGAAAGAAGTCCTTGAAGAACTACACAAGAGGAAATCTCAGGAAGTGTCCAGCGTGTGGTGATACTCAGGGCCAAACATCTCAGAAGAAGTCAACCAATAGTTATCCACTTATATCCAACTAGTCAAAATACTATTATCCCTCGAGCTCTATTATGCGGCCAACAAGGCACAAAAAAGGCTTTTAAACACTCGTCCACTATACATGAAGCAAGGTGTAATTGGGAAAATGGGACAAATGGGTAAACAATTAAAATACGAAACCCAACTCGATAAAATGTCTCCTTTAAATTGGTGTATTGAACTTTCAAAAAATAAATAGGTGAGTATCAGTTGACACCTTAAGATTGAATAAGTGAGATTCAATGACTTTTCCGCACTCCACCGTACATAAGTTATAGGCTACACTGGAGTGCATCATCTTTATAAAATAAAGTAGGTGAGGCAGATTTCAGTTGTTTTGTCACCTCAAAAATCTCTTTTCTAACTTAGCCAATAACTTCATTTTCTAGTTGTTTGTCCTTTATTCTGATGTCACACTAATTGTTTGAGAAATATATTGCTTTCAATGCAGAATTTGAAGGAAGCTGAGAAGAATAAAGAAATCCAGAGATCTGTTAGAGATGCATTAAACTCCAAGAGAAATGATTCTAATAATGATCAGAAATTTGATCGGCCTGATGCATTTGACTATAGTGATGATGATGATGATGAGGCTAAATTTGATGCAAGAATGCGTTCGCAAATTTTAAAAAAGCGCAGGGAGCAAGGAGATACACACTCTCATGAAAATCAATTGGCAACTAGTGGAAGTAATTCCTTGTTTTTGATAATCTTCTTACCTCAGTCATGTTTTTCTATCATTCTTGTCATAGTAGCTTTTGTCCCCTCTTTTTTAATAAACATACTTATGACGGAAGAAACTTTGATGAAGCTTTGTTGGTTGAAGAATTCATCAAGTTGGGTAGCTCTTTGTTTGGCTTAGCTTGGTATTTAAACTTCAGATACATAGTTCTGGGATTTAATCCATAACAAGATTTTTTTTTTCTTTGATATCTCGTTCTGAAATACATTTGTTAAGCTTGTTATTGAAAATTATAGTCACATGCAATTAGCCATGCACAGTTCTCTTGTATTTCGGAACTGCAAGTTAATATTTCACAATTGTTGTAATTTGTTTGTCTCTTCTCTATAAAACTTAATTTCGCTGGCAGCTGAAGTTTTCTATATCATTGACGAGATAATATCATTTTCTAGGTTTCTTATTACGTCATTTTCTTGTGTATATACAATCAGCTGTTAAGCTGGTTGTAAGCTGTTGTAGTTTCTTTAGAAGATGACAAAGAAAGGTTTCTGAATATCTTTTCTCAGATTCTTTTTGTTCTCTTTGGCAATCAAAGATTGAAGATGTCATTAACGATTGCTAGTATGGAATTTTAAGCAATGCATTTCCAAATATATTTAATGCATAGTAACACAAATTATATGGTGTAGGAGTTATTAAGCACATTATAGTTGATTTTTGCTTTTTAAATTTATCTTGTTATGCTTTAATTTATAATCATACCCATGTCGCTGGTTGAACTATGCGATACTATGTTTTGCATGTCTCGCTTTGTGCAGTACATACATTTAATAATTATTATGAATCCTCATGCAGAATTGTTATTGATAATTTTGACTTATGTAGTTGCATACATGCTTGGCTTTATATAGGCCTATTATAATCGAAATTCAAATTACAGAAATAAATGCGGAAATAAAAGGGGATTACAACATTCCAAATGCGACCATCTAAAAAGGAAAGGAAACAAATGAAATTATTCCAAAATTTGAAGATTCTCGTTCAAATCAATAAATTGATTTAAATGGAGATTTCCAATCCAACTGATCAGCCACCAATTACGCTTGCTGCTAAATCTGCTGATGTCAATATTTCATCCAAATTGATGCTACATGGTGAGATCTCGGGCGTCGAGTGTAGACCCTGCCTAGAATAAATTGACAGTCCGATGTCGTCGTGTCCCCACCATTAGCGGAGGATGGTGAAGGGTGACAAGTGAGTGCTCAGGTTGATTGTCCCAAGCCGAAATAGAGGGAGAACAACAAAAGATTAGGGTTGGGAAATTATTAAGAAAGGCCTGAATTTATAATAGGCTTGAAATAGCAGAACAAATAAAGAAGAGTTGGGAATATCTTAAATTTTTTAAGGTATTTAAAGATTTTCACCTAAAGCCTCAACTCTTGCCTTCACCGAGATATAACACAATATTTCAAATTCAAATTGATTTCATTCCAGGATTAAGGGCAAACAACACTAAATGCTAGGTTGTAGTGAATGACAGCTTTGAAGCAAATAAGATAAAGTAGCAATATATAACCCCCATTTTTTAATGGATACACAAATTGAGTGTGGTAAATGTAAAAAATGGTAATGTGGATGTTCGGTAATCTAAGAAGAATCATATAATTACATTTGTCTTTATGAGAGAGAGAAGATGAGAAGTAAAGTTATAAAATCCACAATTCAGTTGTGTTGGCTGTACAAACAAGGATTTGAATAATACCTATTAAGGCAGGATGATAGAATAGCTTTGAATGGCTTATGAAAAGTTAAAAGGTAACATTTGTAGATACTGTGCATAAAAGAATACATGCAGTAGTAAACATGAGAGATGTTTTGTAGTATTCAGGATGCAAATCCCATAATGTTGAGATATGGCTAATGATGATGATGATGATCTATCAAGCTTTTGATATTGTTTGGTATTGTTCAGTATTGTTAGTTTACTGTCTGTAAACAAGAATTACGTGGAACAGAGATAGACGTGGGAAATTGGCACTTAAGACTTGAAAAGTGAATGCGATTTGTAGAACTTCAAATGTTAAATTGCACGTGCAAGGGCAAAGGTTATATGGAAATCAGTACTTACCACTTCAAAATGAGTGCTTGCAATTTTATGTTCAGCAATGTACCCTTTTGATCCTTGGATTGATGGATTGCCTCCTCTGGGACTACAAAATTCATCTAACTTAAATAATTTCAACAATAAATCACTCGCATCCATCATTTTCTTGATAATCTTGCACTTAAAATAATTAATCCATGTTTCAAGAAACTATCATGACCTGTCAGCTTATGATTCTCAATATGGATCTAAACTTCTTATTCTTTATTTTTCATCTATATAATTGCTGGACAAGTGAGAGTTATGAATTATTGTATGAGTGTCCTGGAATGCTTGCGAGTTTCTGCCAAAATTGCGCCAGGGTTATTGTTAAGTGTCAACCAAATATTATTTCCCTTCTTTTTTTTTGAAGATATCATATTTTGCATACTCGCAAGGGATTTGGGCAGAATAGACACTCTTTTAAAAATGGTTGCCTGTCTTTCTTCTTATTTGGATTGGTTGAATTATCTATTAATATTTCTTCATATTTGTGTTGCAGATGAATCCACCAAAAAGGGGAGAGTGCCATCTCCAAGGTAATGTTATAATACAATAAGTTTGATCATATTATATCTGCTTTTAAAGTATTCTTTGTTTAAATGTAATGGTCTGCTGGTAGCTATAGTTTTTGTATCAGAAGTGCTTTATTTATGAATGTCGGTGGTTTTGGTATCTCATGTTTGTATTATTTTTTGTTATTTCAATATCTTATTATTATTTGCTAATTTCATCTGTTCAAAACAACTTTCATTTTTGAATTTCAGTGCTTCTCCCTTTTTGGATGCTATTTAGTATAAACCATGCTATGCTTAGGGATTTCCCAACCACACAATGTAATGAACCTTTGAGCTTTGCACTTTTACTTAAAGATTCATGTCTTTGTGCAGCGCATTACTTTTGGGATAATGTGCTTTCTTTTTTTTTGACTTCGGTATAATGTGCTTTCTACTTTAAAGCATTTAGCAATGTTTACATAAATCAATGGTTCAAGACCTTTTGCCTCGTTTGGTTAACTCATTCCTATTTGGAGTTTGCTTGGACTTGGTTAGCCTTTGCAGTTTGGATCAAACCCACTGGATGACATCATTACTGCCCTCTGCCCCATCCCAATTATTTGGGATCAGCATTATGAATTGTTATTGTACAAATTTTGTTTAATTGCATGAAAGTAATCTGCATAAGTTTTGTGATATGAATCCATATTTTCTTTTTAGTACATCTCAATGAAGATGATGATGCTTATAGGATCTTAAAATCATCATTGGTTATTTTGAGAGGCAAAAATTTAAGGCCTTGGTGTTGTTTGTTTATTTTATATAATTGATGCTTGGCTGCGAATGTAAGTTATGAAGCCATCAATCATCATAAAATGCTTTTTATCCTCCTTTCAAAAGTTCCATTGCTACTGGCATAAGATCAACGCTTCTTAATCTCTGCCCATATATCATATTGCCAATGCTGAAGGATATCATGTCTTATGAAGTAATCTAAAACATCTGCAACTCATGGCCATGCAAACATGAGCTCTTATATGTTTAAAAAAAAGAGCTCTTATGCCAAAAAGAAGTAGGGGAAGAAAAACAGGTCAAAAGGATAAGAGAAGAAATTATGGTGAAAATTTAGACAGGAAGATAAGAAAGCAAGAGGACAAGTCAAACATCTCTTAAATGTGGTCATGCAAATCTTGAAATATGGGGCTTTCTTCATTTGTTATTGAGTTATTAATTCATATCCAATGAGTACAAGTCACTAGCAACTCTACTGGTTATCTTGCAATGAGGAGTGTGTCCTCTTTGTAGTTCATCAGTTGCTTCGAAAAAATCTAAGAATTAGAGAGCATTGTTGATTTCTAATGCAAGAATGAATTACTAAATGTTGCACACTACATTTGTGGCTTACTGGCTTTAAAACATGGAATTTATCAATTACTCATTTCAAGTTTAAGGGATATGAATGCTAGTACTCAAATCTGTTTTCTTACTCAGATGCCTGATTCATTTGGCATTCATTTCCTTGCATAAGATCAGATTTCAAAGCATTGCGCCTGTTCCATTTGGAATTTGCTTGTCTAGCTCTCTTAGATACGGAAGTCATAAAAGTATGGATTTGCTCCTTTGCACCTGTTTTAAATACTATGTATAATATATTGTAATTATTTGCCTTGTAATGCGTAAAAAAAGAGCCTTATGACCTTACATATTACTTCTTTCACTTTTGCTTCATACTTGGCCACAGTATTGTTGCCAACTCAAATTTTCTTAGCATAGCCTGCTGGTTTTTGAAAAATATTATTTGATTGTACTGACTATGTTTATATTGAAGCTCAGAATTTTTTTCTCTTGCTATATCTTCCTTGCTTTCTAACTATTGCCTAGTGGGAAGGAGGAGGATGGTGTTGAGGACCAGAAATCGAAGGTGGAGAAGCTTTCTATGAAGAAAAAGGGTACTGGCTCAGAAGCCAGGGCTGAGGAAATGGCTAAAGCAGACTCTGACTTACAGCTGCTGTCTCATGCTGAGCAAGAAAGGCAGATAAAGAAACAAAAGAAACGTCGACTTCAGGGTCGCGAGGAAGAAGTACTTAAATGCTTTATGTGGCTTATTTTATTTTCATACATTTATCTTCAATGATTATGCAGTGTGATGATGACAATAACTTTTCTGACTTTTAATAAAGAATCTATGAGTCTGCTTAAAACAAAACTTTAAAAAGCGTTGGAGGAGATTTTTTTTCGTGGATGTGTGTATGATATGAAATAATGTTAGTTATATTAAAAATTATATAGGATGTGGAATAAAGTTAATTGATGTTTTAAAAATTGTGTATGTGAAATAAAGTTATGTTTTAACGTTGAAGTTTGTGTAGGATGAGATAAAAAATGATTTATACATATATATATATATATATATTATTCAAGTTATCTTTTTTGGCCACGGCTTTGTAGTCATGGCTATGTTTGTATGATTCTAAATGGGTCGGGGCCTGATTTAAGCTAATTCTATATGATAGACCACTGGCAGCGATAATTATCTCATTAATTTAGAAATGCCTTTCTTTAGCTAGCATTTTTTTACATAATTAAATGATGTAGCTTCCATACAAACATTCTTTATGTTTTATTCTTTTTAGACATTAGCAAGGCTGGAAAAGTTTACGAAATCTATGTTCAACACACTTTCTACATCTACCAGTAAAGCTTCAAAGGATAATGGTGCAGAGGATGAATCAGGTTGGATGACAAATCAGTTGACATTTGTTCCCGAGCCTGTGGAAAAGGTACTGACTATCCTTATATCCTTTGACCCGAATAGCCCTTTCTTCAGTTTGATTAAATTAAAGAAAGATTTGTTTTACTATATTTCAGAATACTATGGCTCGGAAGGACGATCCTAATGAATATGTTGTGGTTGATCCTCTCTTGGAGAAAGGTAAAGAAAAGTTCAACAGAATGCAAGCCAAGCTTAAGCGGCGTGAGCGAGAGTGGGCTGGCAAATCTCTAACTTGAAGTTCAAGCTTGTTTGAAGTTAGTACAATATTTGCAGCTGGTAATTAATTTTACATGTTCTGCACGTTTATCTTCTTTTTTGTCTGCAAGATATTATTGATCTTCTTAACTAATTTTATAGTTTTCTGTGCTGGCAATTACATAAATAACAATAACAAAGAGAACAATATATAGTAGACGTTGAATTCTTACTAGCACACTATGGTTTCTTTTGTGTGTTGGGGCTAAGACGTACATAAACAACTGATGCTTGCTATCATTTTTATTCTAAGCACTCTGCTTTTCATTTGGACCTTTTTGTTGTTCAAGGCTTTTTTCATGCATAATGGTGGCTGTATCATTTGTTGATGCTATTTTTGAGCTGCTGTAACTTTCATCATTTTTTTTTTATTGAAAAGGCCAGTTTTTGCGGTACTTTAGTAGGGTTTATTGTATTTTTCATGCTTTCTTAGCTTCATTGTTTCTTTTCCTCTGTATTATGCAATCACGATCATACTTTCGCCACTTAACGTGCAGTTTCTTGCATAATTGATTATTGATACCTTTGTTCTTTTCTATTGGGAAAGTGCACTATTGTTGCCTTTATTTAAGTGCTGCAGAAACTATTGGTTTTCTCTATCTATATTCTCTTTGTTGCACCTATCTTAAACCTCAAAACTAAACAGAAATGATTTGAAGTTCCATACTTTTCTTTTTTTATGAAATACTAGTAGAAGCCATGTGATGCTATGATCTTGAATCAGTAAAATCAAACTCAACTTAACTCATAGGGAGTACTATATGTAACGTTAGCTGATGCGGGACATGCAGAATACAATCCTAAACAGAGATCAATAAATAAAATTAGTAAACAATGTCAAATGTTGCGAGAATAAGTACCAATAATAATTACATGACAATCAAGATGACTTCAATTTTTGCAGGCAAGTCAGCTTTAAATACTTAAAAAATAAGTCCAAACAATATTTAAGTAATTTACCAACAGATTTAAGATAATATCATCTTAACAGATCATAGAAAAGCATCAGTATGAGCAAATTAAGCAGTCCCAATAACAGACATCACCACGAGATCTTGCAAAAAATACTCGAGATAGTCAGTAGGGTTTTAGATTTACATCGGTTTGAGAATTCGTTACCATAGAGACGAATCGCAGCAACCAGTCTGGTGAGCAAGCATGAGTGATGATAGGTACTGTGCAGTGATTGGATGTAGAAGGCAATGATCAGACCTAGAAGGCAGTAGTGCAGTGTATTGGGAAGCGGATTCTTGTGTGGATGTTGATGGAGTGACTGGAAGCGATCGATGAAAGTCGACGTGCCATTCATCGGGAAAGCGAAGGCGGCCGGGGAGCTAAGTGGTTGGGTAAGTGGGCTGCCGAGTGTCGGTGGATTGACATAAGTAGTGAACGAGTGAAGGGGTAATTGATGGCTGACGGGATCACTGGCCGGCGGCGAGGGCGCGATCGTGCGTGGTGACATCAGAGAGGCCACACAAAGAGGCGTCGTGATGTAGGCGACACTGGGGTAGATCGCCGACTGATTGGTATGCGTAGACTACTGTGACGCGACGGGCTGACGAGATGGAGCCTCCGATGGGAGGTGGGGTCGTCAAAGCAGCTTGAACTTGAAATTTCTGATGTTTAGTTGAGTTTGGGTTGTCTGGACTTGAGATTAATCATATTCAGTCCTAGTTTGATTTCTGTTAAGAAATGGCTTTTCTTGAACAAGTACATAGGACATGCTATAAAGTATAAACAAATATGTAATAGAAATTCATATGCATATAACATCATCTCTCACACACTTTGTATGATTTGCACAGGTAATACTCTTCATACATGCATATTAATTCAATCTCAATTTTATTAAAATTAGAGCAGAGGTAGAGTGAATTTCAAGTTTCAAATGTAGCTGTTGCACTGCCTTTAGTAAGACGTATTAGCATGCATTTATATGTTATGTTGAAGGCGTGTTATTTAGATGTATAGCGAAAATTGTTATTCTAAGATAACATCTAGATGTCATTTAAAATCAAACATTTAGATGTTACATCGCATATGAATACATTAATAATGACAGAGAATTAGCAAAGTTGGAATAAAAGGGGTGGGGATCTAATTTCATGATGAGAAGTAATCTCATCATGAAATTATAAACATTCAGATAACATTCAGTTGGAGGCTACGATTTTGAGGTAAAAATTATTTTTCGATCCCTGAATTTTGATAATAATTAATTTAATCAATAACGTAATGATCGAACCAACAAATAAAAATTGCTAGATAATATAAACATTCAGATAACAATTAAATAACATTAACTCTAGATTGCATTGAACCAAATGCTTCCTAGATATGATTTTGCAGAATATGTTGCATAAGTTGAATGAGAACTTTGGCATTTGGATTGTATTATGTATTCAGAGGTAATTGATACTTTTTAATCCTCTCTTGTTTCTTGTCCTATTAACTTATTTTTGGTTTTTGTTGCTCTCTAACATACACAGCATTTTCAATTCAGTCAATTATTCCAAATTAGATCCAACTTTTTTTTTATTCATAATATGATTTTGCTTGTTCCCATTTTACATGGATAATCTACAGATTTAACATGTTGGAAGTTGTTTCATGATCCCGCGATTTCGGCTTTCCTTGTGGTTCCCATTAAATATGTGTGAATTTCTCTGTTGACCCCCCCTCAGGAAGTTGTTTCTTTCTCTCGATACGCAGAGGGGACCCTGTTTCAGGCAGTAACAAGACTCGCAACAAATTTAGCCGAACTGAGACAGCAAGCGGATTCTTCCCACTAAACTAATAGCCTTGGAACCGGCAACAACCACACTTTGGGAGGAGCAAATTATACATCTTTAGTGGAAGAAGCTGTTCTACAATGAATATCATCAATTCAAGACCTGGTCACCATAATCCAAATTAAGGTACAACGTGCAAAGGATTATACGAATGATTAGGCGTACTAACTAGAAAGTAGATGTAAAAATATGGAAATTTAAACACATTTATTTGTATCTTTACTAACACAATTCCAGCTTATCTTAGTATTTCTTCGTTACCACATCTTTAGTCAGTTTGTTTAATATTAAGAATAAAAGAGTCTGCTGACTTGTGCTGCATTTATATAATAAAAGAGTTTACTACAAATTCAATAGATAAATTTAATTTAACCAGTTCCATTTCAACATTGATCCGATGACTTATTGGTGCTTAAACTGGAATTCCTTGTTTCATCATTTGTTTATATTATTTTCTTCCTTATGAGTGACCTTGCAGTGAGGTTTGCTATGTATTTAAATGAATGATTGGAGTGTTATGAAGGGAGGTATTTTGTTGGACTTATTGGATGTGTATTGGTGGAGGGACTCTACTTTATTTGAGTGTATAATTGCAAGGGACAAACCATGTATCACACAATCCACCTTCTATTTGACTCACTAGACTGAGATATGGGAGCATTGGTGAAGAGACTTGACTAGACAGACCATTGGTGAATCATTAAGATGACGCCCCAGCTGCAGCATCCCCTCAAACATCGCCCACGGTGATGGTGCTGCTACCCTTCATACCATCGGCCACGATGTTTGAGCCGCCGACCTGCGGGGTTTAGGATTTAGGAGACCTAACCGAACAGTTCATTCCCGATCATGATGATCGAAAAACGGAGACCATAACACAGCTTTCTTCCATGAGATGGCATCAACTAGAATGAAGAAGAATCATATCCTTCAATTAAGGGATGACAGTGGAGTCATGCACACAATAGAAGAAGGAAAGAAAAGGATTGTTAACCAATACTTCACAAATTTATTTAGAACCTTCAACCCCTCCAAATTTTATGAGATCACGTCACTAGTTGGAAATCTATTATCGAGGGAAAAAGTCTCATTGTTGGACCAAAAATTCACAGAGAAGGAGATTGAATAAGCCTTATTTCAAATTTACTTGACAAAGGCCGCAGGTTCTGATGGACGACTCTAGCATGTTATCTTCTATCAAAGTTTTAGCATATACTTAAGGATGATATTCTCTCATTTTGTCTGGGTTTTTTGAACAACTCTAGATGCTTGAATGATATTAATCATACCAATATTGTATATAAGGCGCAAATCGCATGCTCAATTCAGACCCATTAGCTTATATAATATTTTTTATAAGATTATTACTAAGGTTGTGACGTCCCCTTTCGGGACACCACGATAACAAACTTAATTTAATCAAATAACTTTAACAATACAGAATAATTTAATACTTGTAGTGGAAGCAGTATAATTTAAATAACAAACTGAACTACAGGAAATATATTAAAACACAAGTTTACTTATTTACAGGTCATATCAACAGTTTAATTTATATATCTTACTTTATATAACAAGAAAAATTCAAATTGAAATATAAATCTCTCCTAATTTAGTGATTGTTGTCCTCTCATGTGTCCTTTTCTCCATCAGTACCTGCCAATAAAAGCATCAGTCCATCGACCTTAGGACTGAGTAGGCAATAAGCACTAACTTGCTAAGTAAAAAATTTGCAAGCAAATATACATTATTCTTTCTTAACAGCAATGATATCATATAATCATTGCAATTAACGGTCATAAATATAAATGCTCATGTCATATAAATATGCAATAATAATATGCTGTAAATTTTTTTATTCTTTATACATTTTATCTTTTGGACTTGGATTCTTGGATTATGCCTCAACTGTTTTTTTCATCATCACATATACATAGGATCCTTAGCAATTCCTATACCCCGCAAATAGAGGAGTGTCACATATACAATCATCCTCGAATTTAGCAGGTTGTTTATACATCTTAGCAACCATCTCTGAATTTGGCAGGTTACTATATCATATAGCTCTAGCATAGACAGAGATATAAATACGACAAGAAATCCTTTTTAATTTGTTATTGAACTTTAAAACATCATATTAACTTCATTTAGTTGTTCTAAATCCACAAATCACAACTTACCTTTAAACTTAGTAAACAATTCAATAATACATTAAACAAACATCATTATGCTCTTTAACATACTTTTAGTTTTATTTCAGCATACTGAAATATAAATCATGTATTCTGTTCTACGGATCCTTAAACATACAATTTAGTCAGAAATCATACATAAAATATCATATTTTATAAAATAACAATTTCAATAAATATGAATTTAACTGTAAAACAAGCATTCAATCAAATATGCATTTTTAATTCAACCATACACATAATATCATATAAATCAACTTAATTAACCAATTTAGAAATTTAATTTAATAAATAATTTAGAATTTTTGCTTACCTCTTATATGTCATATTGAAGCCTTGAGGTACGACGAAAAAATAGATGAAGAAACTGGAGAGGGCAGGGAAAACTAACTTCTTTTTTCTTTTCCTTTTTCTCTTCTTCTGTTGTTGTTTCTTTCTTTGGGCTCGACATCACCTTCGATGGATGGAGCAGAGGCGCGAGAGAGAGAGAGAGCGAGACGCAGGAGAGGGAGAGAGAAAACTGAGAGTGAGAGGGAGAGCGCTCGGTGAAGAAAAAAAATTTGGGAAGAGGAAAAATGCTCGGGTGGCATGTGGAAAGGAAAGAGGCGGCGGGCAGTGCTGGCATTGCCCTTATCAAGATTGATGGAAAAATTACAATTTGGTCTCTCAATTTTCATTCTCTTATAAATAGATCCAAAATCCTTACATTTAGGTCCAAAATAGTTTTAATAAACTTAAAATCTTATTTTGAGTTGCCAACAATTACAAAAACAATCCAATAATATGTTTAAAATAACTTTTAGCAAAACATTATATCAAATATTAAATTTGAAAAACCTAGATGTCACAAAGGTATTGGTCAACAGATTAAAACAAGTGTTGCACTCCACCATATCTAAAAGTAATTGCGCCTTCCTCCCAAACCGCTTGATGTAATGGATAACATTATAATCGCCTACAAATTATTCTACTCTTTAAAACATCAGAAACAAGAGAATTCAGGCTCCTATGCACTTAAATTAAATATAAGCAAAGCCTACAATAAGGTAGAATGGGTTTTTGTTGAGCAAATGATGAGAACCACTGGGTTCCCTCATAAGTTTATATCCCCTCATTATGAATTATATATCTTCAGTGTCATACTCATTTATTCTCAATGGGGCTCAGTATGGCAAGCTCTTTCCTGAACAAGATCTTAAACAAGGTGACCCCTTATCATCTTAGCTATTCCTCATCTTCACAGAGAGGTTGTCTACTATGTTGAAGGAAGTCATGAACTAACAAAAAATACATGGGATTCGGCTTAGTACTACATACTTATTTTTTGCTAATGATAGCATGTTATTCTTTTGGGCTTGCACAAAGGAGGGAGAAAAGATCGAGGTAATCCTGAACACTTATGAGAAGGCATCAGGCCAACAAATAAACTTTAATAAATTAGGATTATTCTATAATGAAGATAGAATCACCCTTATGAACATGACAGAAGTTGGAGTAGAGGGAAACTTAGAAAAATATCTCAAAAGTGCCTCCAATGATGGGAAAAGCTAAGAAGAAGGCCATCTCTAATATCAAAAGATTGCATCCGTTATTGCGTAGAAGGATGGAAGGAAAGACTTTGTCGGTGGGACGGAAGGAGAGCCTCATCAAATCAATTGCACAAGCCATTTCTACCTATGCTATGAGTCTATTCAAGCGACCTTCTTCTCTTTGTAATAAGCTAGAACAAATTGTTGCTCAATATTGGTGAAAAGCATCAGTAAAAATGAAGTAACTTTATGGTGGCAGGCATAGGTCCATTGCTTTTGTACACATGATATAATGTATAGGGCAATTGATGATACCTTTACTGATAGAAAGTTGGAAAGCAAACTTTTTCTGAAGTAAGAGATTCCAACTCTCAGCATAACGTTGCTTGCAGCAGCACCTAATACAGACCAATTGTTATTTGGCTGGCTATTTCAGATTTCTACAGGTAAGCTAAGGTTAACCTTTGGTTCGATGCAAGGAAAATTCAAAAGTTTATTTGACAGCAACAGTGTCTCTATCAAACATAGAAGAAGATGAAAATGGTAACAGAAAGATTTTCTGGGTTAAAGATGAGATTGGAGATGATAAGTTTCTCATCTGACTAGCTACGATTCTCTCACGCTTCGCATCTATTGCAGTAGCCAAAGATTTAAGGCTTGCAAAAAGCACTCAACTGTCAACAACTGCTGAATGAACAGATATCTGAGTTTTTGTTCATTCCTTATAGTGTTCATTCATCTTAAGTTTATTGTTTGACAAGGTGTTGAAAGTCAATTATTTACAACATTTACTCCTTTGTTTGTTTGTTTCTTCCATAGCTAACACGCATTGCACCACTAATCTTGGTTTCATTTTGTTGTGAGAGGGATTATTTTAGTTTAAATTCCATTATATGCAATGCTTTGCTGAAACCAATAGCTCATTCCTGCATGTATGTTATTATCTCTTGTGAAATGATGCTGTGCAGGTGCATTGTGCAAGTAGCTCTCTCTGTACTGTGAATGGCAAAGAGGAGTACACCATCAAAGTACGATGGGAATCAATCAGGGGATTAGCTTTTTAAACAGCTAAACCTCGTCTCTAAACGAAACAATTTAATGTAGAAAAGAATGGTAAAGTGGAGAATTCAGAATTTGGAAGAAAATCATAACCATGAATTAGCAGAAGATCAAGAGAAATATTTGCTACGATCACATCATAACTTAGGAAATGCTGAAGCTGAATTGATAGGACCGATTTCTCAATAGTGAGAGAGCATGTTTAGCAAGACGATGTGCGACTTCATTCCCTTTTCGGTTGACAAATTCAATTTTGGCTGAGTTGAATCGTTTGAGTATTGCTTTTGTGATTTGAATGCCTGGACAGATCATAGACATTTCTTTATCCTGTTTTCCTAAAGCTTTAATACTGATCAAGGAGTCTCCTTTGAGGATGACATCACGAATTCCCATGTTATTATTTGTAAGTCGGACAACTTCCATCGCAGCCAAGCATTCAGCATAAAAGGGATCTATCATGGCTTTCTTTGTTTTGCCAGTATTGCAATGGGGTCTACCTTTAATAGCTACTCCAACTCCGATCACTCGTGGTGTCTAAAGTTGCATCACAATTAACCATGATTGTATGATTAGTCGGCGGTTTAAATGTGACCAAGCTCTGAATTGGATGGTCTGAATTACTGTTGTGGTTTTGTGACCTTTTATTCCTCGAGACATCAAAATTAGCATTGTTGTTGCACGTTTCTTCTTTATTAGCTTCTCCATGTTCCTTCGATAGTCTTTAGGAAAGAAGACAATGGTTTCTGGAGTTCGGCCTCTTTTCCCCGTTAACCTCTCATTCTTATTTGCCCAAATCGCCCAAAGGATGATGGCAAACAGTGGTTCCTCGAGCTAGCTGGTAAATTTGAGGAGCATTACATGACCCATTCATTCATAAGGCACTTCATATTTGAGCTAACATGGTGCAAGAAATTTGCTTTAGCCCATACCTTTTCTACGAAGCAACAATCACCGAGGATAAGTTTAGTGGTTTCATCCTCTAGAAAGCAGTGAGGACACTTGGATGGCATCTCGGATAATGTCTTTTGTAAAGGTTTTTGTATGTTGGGATGAAATTCTTGCAAACTCCTCACAAGAATAAGTGAATTTTGCTGGGAATATGAAGTTTCCAAGCTGCTTGCCAGACCAAGCTTTCGGAAACTTCATATGAAAGGCCAATTGTTGCATTTGGATTTGTACCTTGTATTTGTAGGGATGTACGACGAGTTAGTTCTCCTATAAATCTTTTGATTGTGTAGGCTCATGTTCAATTATAAGCTCAAATTCTACAGTCTGGTCCATTTGTATCACAAAGACGGATCTTCGTGATCTCTTGGGCATCTTCCTTAAAAGTTCAGTTGATGATGTCCATTTTCCAGTCTCAATATTAAAGTCAATAAGTGAGCTAATTGTTGCTTTCCTCGGATAGGTAATTGATTGGTGAGAAGATTTTGAACTCTCATGAACGAAAAATTCACTTATTTTGTTCAGAATGAGGGATATAAACTTTCGGGGGAGTCTGGTGGTTTTCATCATTTGCTCAACAAAAACCCATTCCACCTTGTCGTAGGCTTTTGCTTATATCTAATTTATGTGCATAGGAGCCTGACGTCTCTTGTTTTCGATATTTCAAAGAGTGGAGTAGTTTGTAGGCGATTATAATGTTATTCGTTATTAAGTGGTTGGGATGATGGAGCTCTGATTTTCAGTTATAGTGGAGTGTAGCACTTGTTTTAATTTGTTAACTAATACCTTGGTAATAATCTTATAAAGAACATTACATAAGCTAACGGGTCTGACTTGAGATGTGATCTGCACCTTGTATCTTAATATCATTCAAACATCTAGAGTTGTTACAAAAAATGACAAAATGAGATAATGTCATTATTAAGTATATGCCAAAATCTTTGATAAGAGATAGCATGCAGCTTTTGTTGAGTGAATTTGAAATAAGGCTTGTTCAACCTCCTCTCTGTGAAATTTTGGTCTAAGAATGAGACTTTTTCCCTCGATAATCGATTTCCAACTAGCGATGTGACCTCATATAGTTTGGAAAGGAGGTTCTAAATAAACTTGTGAAGTATTTATTGGTTAACAATCTTTTCCTTTTATTCTTCTGTTGTGTGCATGACTCCATTGTCATCCCTTAGTTGAAGGAAATGATTGTTCTTCCTTTTAGTTGATGTCATCTCATGGAAGAAAGCTATGCTACGGTCTTTGTTTCTCAGCCATTCTGATCAGGAACGTTGTCTCCACAGTTCTTCTGATGGATTTATTCATTAAGTTGGAGTTTAAGTGCATCTCTCATTTGTATATAGGTTGGATTTGAGGGGTTTGTTTGGAATTATTCCAGCTGCTGGTTTAGTTAGTATATTTTGCCTTCGTATGTTGCCAAAAGATCTATGATTCCATTGCTTTAGACCCTTTTTATACTTAAATTTTCTTGCCTGGTGCAGTGCTGCTTTGCTCTCTCCAGCCTTGGCCCAAACCTCTTCTACCACTTGGCAACAGTTGGCATCCCTTAGCCACATAGGTTCAAACTTAAAAATTTCTTCTTCTCTGTGCTTTTCTTTAGCAGGTTCAACCCTTTTGAGTCAATTGTTTCTTCCAACTCGGATTGCTAACCGCTCTATCTTATCTTTCGATTATCATGTTCTTTCCCATCCTGACCGCCCATAAAACCCATATCGTGAAGATCACAGTGGAGTAGCGTATCTCGAAAAGCTTCCATATATTTGTTTTGTTTGATTGCTTCTTCTTGCTTTTCTGAGTTGAATAAGATTTCATTGAAGTCACTTGCGCGTAACCAAGGGGTGGTGATGGTTTGGTGTAGTTGTTTTAGGATTTGCCATGAGAGGTGCCTCCTAGATTTTTCTAGCTCTCAATAAAAACCAGTGAACCTCCTCAATTGATTATTTGCCCTGCGTTCAACTATAGCATCTATGTAATATTTTAAGAAGCTACGAAGTGAGATCGACATACCATCCTTCCCCATAAATGCGAGCCTGCTGCTTCTCTTGAAGCTGCTAACCGCCAATTCTGAATCGAAATCACATTTTCTCTTTACCTTCTCAAATTCACAACTGAATAATTTCATCTTCGAGAGGAAAATCAGCCGAGGTTGATAGTGCCTCGGTTGTTTTTTTTATTCAAGAACTACACGGGTCTCTCCTAGTCCCCGACTTTCATTGATCACGGCAGCCCTGGTCCATGCCAGAAGCTGCTGTTAACCGATTTTCAATATGTAGGGGATTACTGCCTTTAATTCTTTTCTAGCTTTCTTCCATTCTTATTGCCTCCTCTTTACCTTCTTTAGTCAGCTCTCTATTCCTTTTGCTGGGATTATTTCTTTGGGGTTTTCGCTGGGAGTTGTGTTTGGGCTATACCACTAGCTAATCTCTTCCACTTTTGAGCATTCTCCAATGAGGACTTAACATAGGAGCTTGTTTGTGTGGGCTTGTCGTTCGGATTTTCTGCATTGGATTGATCCTACGAGCTGGAACTGACTGAAGATGTTGAATACCAATATTTCCCTACCTGCAGAGTAATGGTGTTTTCACCCGACAATCGGGATCCTCTCCACCTGGGTGGTGACGCTTTCATCCGTTCTCCGTATGGGTATAGCTCATGTTGTATTTCTATTTCTTCGCATTCCTTTGCCATGCGTCCCAAACAGCCGCATTGGTAACAGAAATTTGGGAGCCTTCAATTCAATCTTGAGTCGAGATCAGATTGACTCAAAATCAGATTATCAACTTATAGGCTTGCACAGGTTAAATATTGAATCCACACAATTTTAGCTTTGATTTTAACTAGTTGAGTGTGGCTGTGCACACGTTATAAGGCAATGTCATAACCAAAATGAATTATATTTCAATAGTTTACGGAATTTCGGAAAGTTTTTTTTTTGGCAAATTCTATTAGAACAAGTATCTTCTTCTGTAGAGTCCAAGTTATAAATATGTACAAGACTGAAAAGCAATGCAATGTAGAAGTGCCCAAAATATGTAAAACAATAATGAGAATAAATTCAGCCAAAATGATAGAGTGGAGATACAGCTTACCAGAATGTACTAAGAAGTCCTTTGCTTAATCACGCTCTAAAATTATCTTTCACCTGCAAGAGAGAAATGCCGTCGAAAAAAGACTTATGATCCGAATTGATGCATTAGTTCAGGATTTTATACCTTGCTGGGATTCAGAATTGAAATTAGTTTGTCTGCTATTCTGATCAACAGTAGAATCATTAATCACTTCACCACCAACTACAGCTGCTTTTCCTTCCAACACTTCACCATTTTCAGCTACATTGGTAGCTTCAGTATTAACTGAAGAGATCTTGGGCACCCTCAAATGGGCGACTGTCAGTAGCTGGCCTACCCCATTGAATGTATTTTTTCTTTCCGTAATCAAAGCTGCTCCATTAGGGTAACAGCGGCCGAAGCACGTTGCACAGTAAGGATATGCCACCTGTATTTTCAGGGAAATTAAAGCTAATTCATGAGTCAATTTATCATCATCAAAGATCTAATAACAACTAAATGAAGCCAATATTATGATAATTTTAGTGATGATAAACTCTTTAGATTCTTATTAATGCAATTTTTTTTTGACATCTGATTGAGTAATTTGCCCTAGCATTTTTCATTCATTTGATAATAATGTTTAACCAAAAGTCACCACTCACATTTTATTTTTGAGAGATTTACATATCTCACCCCAATTCACATTCGTTACTCCCAAAATTCACATTTATCATCTCTTGAAAAATTTATTAAAAGTTTACATCTATCATCTCCCGAAAGATTTATTAATTACATTTTTCATCACTTTGGGGGTGAATTATAATTACTCATTCAAATTGGGTATGATAGATATAAATATTCATCTTTCGGAGTTAAACGAGCGACAAATAACGCATGTAATTATCCTTTATTTTATTTATAAGACAAGAAAAGAGTGATTCAACCATACCATCTTGTAGTTGCATTGGCTTGAAACAAGAAACTTATACTTGCTGCACATTCCGGCCTACCAAATCCAAGCTAACTCATCTTGTGTCGTTAGAAATGTAGTTGCTTGAAACCCCAAATTCATGAAACGTATCTAGTAAAGTACGAGTTCAATAGATCTTGTTCATTAGAAAGAAGGATATTCTTTGCTCATTATCAATCACTTCTTCAATAACCTTATGTAGGGCCAAAAGTTTTCATTCCCTATCTCCCCATAGAAAATCCTTTTCTTTTGCTTAGCCTTGTCCCCCGCTAGAAGTATTTTAGTGGTAAGTTCTACAAAAACTAAACAATCATATTTGGTCAAATATCCAACTGCTATGTTCTTTTCATTACGAAATGTTCGAACAAATACTTAGGTGACGAGCCTAATAGTGATATCATATTGATGATAGTGATGATGACTGTGATATTGACATTGATTTGGAGCTGCTAAAGAATGTGTTATGTATATGACAGCTGAAAATAGACCGATTTAATATCACCCTTTAACTCAAATTAGCCAATGTCTTGCATATACAAAAACAAAGTTTTGAGTGAACTAAAAACACACAAGCAAAAGCAAACATTCACTGTCTTGTTAGAAACATGAAAATTTTGAGTGAACTAAGTACAAAAACACAAATGAGAATGTTATGTTGAAGATGGTACATTTATCAAAAGAAAAAGGAAAGTACACTGTAATACAATTGCAAAGCTTCTTTTAAGGCCTCTAATTTTAATATGTGGGCAATAGGACGCAGGTTCACAGTGGGGCAACCCAAAGCCAAACTCATACAAAGGCTTGAGTTTTCATATGTCAAACTCATAGTTGCTTAGAAGGTTTGGTTTCAACAACTCTCGTAACTTTAAGAGCAAATGAAGTAAATGAGCAAATGAGTATAACTCATCCCTAATCTCCTTACATTCACGGTGTCTTTTCCTTCCATGTACATTACAAATCACCTATACATATTAGTTTGTCATTAACAGCAACAGATGCTACTCTCATATTCTATCATACCATTTCAAAATTTTCTATTAAATTATTTTTATTGTTAGTGATTTCTTTATTGCCTAGCATCCTCCTTAATCTAAAGAAGCTGGTTGATTATGCAAATCATTATGACCTGGTTAGTTTTCTTCGAGATGATTTTGAACATGCAAGTTGCTAACTTACCTCTATAAATGCTTGACAGAGTGAAAGGAAAAGAGAAGATTCATTTCCTCGAAGAACTCGGACAGCATTATATTGTATTAGAGAGTTTGAAACAGCCTGCAGACCTTTAACCAGCTCCATAGCAAGAACATGCTTTAGATTCAATGGAGCACAAGGTCTCAAGTCATTCATTGCTGCCGAAACACCTACATAAAACAAGTCACAGAAGAGGAAGGATTAATGGACATTTGAATCTTAAGCGGTATGAAAATGACCATATAGTCAAACTTTTTCACGTAAACCCTCGAGCATCAAGATGTTCTTTTGAACTAAGTTTCTGCAATTTCTCTCTTCTTTACATCTTCGACTCGAAATAAACAAAGTGATATTTACTACAAAACAAAATGAGCTACTTTTCCATGTCAAGCGATGAAGAAAATTGTTTCTTTGCCTCAGTTATGAAAAACTGAACTTTCAAGTCCTTAAATTACATAAGCTTCAACGAAGCCCTTAGAAAATACTATCTAATTAATTTGTTCTTTTCGGTAACATGGAGTTATGCGAGAAACATTAATAAAATTTGTATACTTTTTGGTAACATGGAACTATACTTTGAAGAACTTTCTGTTCTTTGTTTGTTGGCTCCTTCTATAGAGTAAGGGATACTTCTTGCATGTAAGATCCAACATTTGAGTGGTCACAGGTCATAAAATTTATCCAAGTTTTCAAAAGATGAATAATAATTTTATAAAAAAGAAATATATAAACGGACTGAATAGAGTTCTGCTCCTTGAAAATGAGCATCTAATAGTCATTCTAATTCTCAGAAAGATTCCAATTTGGATTTAAGTTTCAACCCATTAATTAAAGAAACCATCTCATTATAATGAACAAATTAAAAAACGGGAATATTTAGAAAGTTAAATCTTCACTTCAATTCCTTCATGAGACAACTTTTTAATGAGGATGTGACTACTGCCACATTTCTATGAAATATCAACATGGCAGGTTCACTACACAAGGAGACATCTAACAAATAGTCCGTAAGTAGCTGCAAACATGGCGTACCATTGACAAATACAGCAAGAGGTGGATGCTCCATCAAACCAGATGGTGGAGCCACATCATCCTTGCTTTCATCAGCGGAACCATTACTTGTGAAGCCAACAGATGGAAGGGGTACCCAACGATGTGAATCTAATACCACCTAAGAAGAACAAACTTACCAGTTATACTAAATACTGAACAAGGAAAATATTAAATTTCAGAACAAACCCATAGTTCAACCAAACAGATAATAATACAAATGAATGACAGCAATATATTTTAGAGTTTGAGATGAAATACTGAGACATGGGTAAAACTTTATCACAAAATGCAACAGATCAAATTGCGGGAATAAAATGTTTACCTGAAAGTTTTCGACAGCCGTGCTCATATTTTTTGAGAATAAATTAACAACTGCACTGGAAATAGCCACAATATGTGAGCAAAGTTGATTACAGCAGATTTAGTGAATCTAAAAAAAGAAAAAAAAGAAGTGTATACTGATAAATACTCTTCAAAAAGTGGTGGAAGTAAGCCACGAAAATCCAATCCTACCAGGCCAAGGCCCATCGCACAATACTGCAGATTACCCAGTATAATAATTAATTATACACCTATGTAGCACTAGTTTTTAACAACATTTTGGTTTAAAGAAATATCAAACAGTTCAGACAGTATATAAAAGAAAAATGCACTAGCAGCAGACACAATGATAAATTATAACATTAAAGCGAGAAAGATGTAAAAATAATGAAACCCATTATTTGCATTAGCTATTACAAAGAAAAACATTGCAGCCTTATGCTACACTTGGACAGCACGCATGGAGGACCTTAAAAACATCAAATCTATAGCAGCATTCATTCGGTCAAATGAAGTCTACGAGAGGCCTAAACCCATTTTGGGGAATTGAGATCCCATTAGCCTCAGTGGCTATGATAACCCCTCCTCTTCCCGGTAGGATCCCTCTCTCCAAATTGGATTAAGGTAAACTTTGACAGCTCCATGAGACCAAATGGTGAAGCAGGAGCGGGTGAGGTGATCAGAGATCAACATGACCCCCACCTCAGAGCCACGAGGATTAGACTGCACACTAATGCAGCTTATGCGGCAGAGGTGGCAGGAGCACTAGAGATTCTGAGAGCTACTCGGGAATGGAAGGACACAGTTGACGGGATCTGGTTGGAGGGAGATTCATCGTTAGTCATTGCAAATATCCTTAGATTTGCTAGAGAAAACCCTTATAACAGTCGGCTCAGCATCTTTTTTGATACTTTTGTGCCTTCAAGGTGCACAGGATTACACATTTTTACCAAGTTGCCAATAGTTGTAGCTTCTTCCTCTTGCTTTGATGAGGTCAAAGAGGTATGTCCCTCCCACCTAATTTTTATGCGATTCTAGATGAGGATCGATCCTTTTGTACTTGATGTAATTAGTTTTACTTTTATGATATTATAGGCTTCAACCAACTTTCAAAAAAATAACAAAGAAAAAAGAAAAACAATAGACATGGAACTAATAACCCTTAAACATTTCCAGGATTATTAGAAACAATAAATAAGTGCTTGAAATAGTCATGCAGCAGTAACATGTTAGCATTTCAAAATAAATAAATAAACATGTTAGTAAAGCGCTGATACAAGTTTGAACAAGTTACCATGCATTGATCTAAGATATTTGACAGTGATCCACCTTCACTGATCTTTGGCAGCATGATTTCAAGAGTTGCCAGATGATTTTTGATTTGATGCATTGACCAACTGAAAAGAAGCCCTCCATCATAGTTTTCCTCATTGCCAGATTTATCATTGCTAAAAATTGCTCTGTACTGATTTACAACGTCAAAGAGGTGCATTCTGTGGCAGTTAACCATTCCTTTCAAGTACTCATAAACATTACGCTGGTCCAAATCATCAAGGATTCCTGAAAGCCATGCCTCCCTGCACCTCAAGAACTGTCAGAAACATAGATCTGAAGTTAGAAAAAAAATAGTAAAATAAATTAAAGAAGACGATCGGCATTTTGTATAGCCCCCTCAAGCACATAATAATCAGTTAGGGAAACAAAAAAACAATTATCATTCATGTTTTCCAACATTTAAATTCTGTGGGACTTCTGACAGCATATAAAGCAGCTTGTACAGCTTGTATTCATCTAATAGAATTCATATACCATCCACAAATTTTTAAGAATAACAAACTCTGACAGTCCTCGGCATTTTCAAAGCCAGAATGACAATGTAAACTTTGTTAGTTTGTTAGCATCTTGCAGACATGATCAATACAACAGCAGTAATTAAACTATTTCTATTCTCCTACATTTCTTTGTAGATCGATCAGAAATCCTGATGCATATATTTAGCCATGTATTGATACAACATTGAGTATTAGGCACATAACAGATTCAATGGAATGATGGACAAGTGTTGAAGATTGCTCATAGCATCTTCATAACAGTAAAATACATTACAGCCATTTGCTTCTGATTTCATAACAAAATAATAACAAAAAATAGATCAGAACGCAGCAGAATAAAAAGATTAACACTACACACACCTGAAGACGCATCTCAGACTCACTGAAAACTCCTATACGTCGCAGGTGTGCCACAATACGAAGACATTCCGGCAACTGGAAATTATCAAACAATAATAAGGAAACAATCTAAAGAAAGAAGTGATGAATGACGTTTTGCTAGGAAGAAACAGATCCCACCTACTACTTTCTCCAGAATGCAATTATAATTTAATATCAAAGTATATATTTGTTCGCAACTCATGAGGGAGTCATCTTCAAATTCAAAAAATTGCCAATGTGTAATTCATAATGACAGCACTTGTTTCTGGTGTAGTCCCTACCTGAATATTAGACCGAAGTTTCTGAAGAAGCTGAGAAAGTAGAGACTGGGTTGTCTGCTTCACTTCTGCTGTGAGAACTTGGATGACAGGAATCCTTGATCCCAAATATGAAAATAATTGCTATTATCATGAAATATATAGCTAGGAAACTGATTATCATCCATAAAATGCAATGAGAATAGCTTCAATTATTTAGAAAATCCATGAAGGTCAAAAAAGGGTTTTCTATGATAACACGAACGTACTCAGAATGGACTTTTGACAGTTTGCAGACAAAAGCTTCCAAGTCAAGTGCCTCATCATAATTTCCATTCCGAATACACCTGAAGAGGCAGAACAATAAGTGAAAAATACAAAGTGAGCATTTTATGGAGTTCAAAAATTTACCTACAGATAAAATAAATCAAAACAAGAAAAAAAAATCAAGGACTACCTAGACCACAATAAATCAATAACAAGACAAACAGCAAGTAACATTCAATGAAGAATAATATTATACAGTGAAAAGGTGCATATTACATCTGTATCTCTGAGGTCAAAGTCCAATGCATGTAGATTACAATTTATGAGTTCAATTCAATGGATCCCAAGCACATGTTTTTCAACTTCAATTAGGTCCATTTTGTGTTTCCATTCACCAAACTTATTTCTTCCTTCTTGATCTTCTAGCTAGGAAAAATGCACAGTGCACATAAAGATTCCTTCGAGATAATTTTCTCTTTTTATTTTCTAGTTTGATTTTTCATATTTCTTCTTTTATGTGATTTACCAAAAAATTTCTCTCATTTTATTCGAAAAAGGGAAGCAAAAACACCTCATTTTCACAATGGATTGTCAAGAATTGCTGACAATCGGATTTTGTGCCCTAATAACTTCTGCACCGATTGAAAATGTTGCTAAAGGCCACAAAAGAACGCTATAAGGATTTGGTTACTTCATGTATAAACTGGGTATATTATAAATTCAGGAGTAGAAGGAATGCAAGACATGAGTTCTTCACTGAAATAGACTGCAGACCTCAAGATATGGTTGAATCAAATTCATAAAACAAGGTCTACATGCTTACCTGAGGACCTAGATGTTATAATAATGACAAAATACATAGGTAATTGATACAAACTTAAACCTTCAAAACTAGGGTTTATTTATTTGCAAAGGTTAACTTTAACATCTAACCTTAGATGAGGATTTTCTTATTAAAAGTTATGATGTGGAATATGATGTATAATAAACGTAGCTATTATGTTAGAATGTGTATGAGATGTAAAACTAGTTAGTTATTATTTTGGTATATGTGCAGAATGTAAAATTTTTTTTTTTTCATATACAAATATGTGTACAATTAAAGTTATTTTTTTGGGACATTTACTTACATACTACCCAAAACTTTAAAGTTTAAACATTACCTACATACCATACTCATCATAAAATTTAAACTATGGGCATGTATTTACAAGAAGGTAGTATTTAAAATTTTAGGAGGCATGCAAGTAAATTGCACAGTCTTTAATTTTGAAATATATATATGATGTAAAATATAAATAAATTTTAATATTAAAATTTATGCATAATGTATTATGCAAAGTTATAATTAATCTTGTTAGCTTTAACCTGGCTAAACAAATGCACCTAACTTCCAAACTTCTTGATATTAATGGCACACCCTTCCATTGAAATGTGTTGGAATGCCTGTACGCCTATTCTACATTGCGTCACTACTATATTGTTAATCCAACCCCAAAGATGAAAACAACTTTACAACCCATAAGTGACATAGCCGAACTGCACCCATCCTGCACCCAATGTAATCCAATTGTTTATCCAGAAATATGTTACACAACAAAGAATCACTGAGCTCTTAACTGAAATAGACTGCAAACCTCAAGATATGGTTGAATCAAATTCATAAACCAAGGTGTATACACGTTGACCTGAAGGACCTAGATGTTATAATAACGACAAAATATATAGATAATTGAAACAAACCTAAACCTTCAAAACTAGGGTGTATTTATTTGCGAAGGTTAACTTTAACATCTAACCTTAGATGGGGATATTTTTTATTAAAAGTTATGATGTGGAATATGATGTAGAATAAACTTAGCTATTATGTTGGAATGTGTATGAGATATAAAACTAGTTAGTTATTATTTTGGTACATGTGCAGAAAGTAAAATAAATTTTTTTCTTCATATACAAATATTTGTATAAAGTTATTTTTTGGGGGACATTTACTTACATACTACCTAAAACTTTGAATATTACCTACATACCATACTCTTCATAAAATTTAAACTATGCGGCGACATGTATTTAAAGGAGGGTAGTATTTAAAATTTTTGGTGGCATGCATGTAAATTGCACATTCTTTTATTTTGAAATATGTGTATGATATGAGAATAATTAAATTTTAATATTGAAATTTGTGTATGATATATTATGCCAAGTTATAATTAATCTTGTTAACTTTAACTTCGCTAAATAAATGCACCTAACTTCCAAACTCTTGGATACTAATAACACACCCTTCCATTGAAATGTGTTGGAATGCCTGTACGCCTATTCTATAATGGGTCACTACTATATTATTAATCCAGCCCCAAAGGTAAAAATAGCTTTGGAACCCATAAGTGACATGGCCGAACTGCACCCATCTTGCACCCACTGTAATCCAATTGTTTAGCTTTGGAACCCATTAAGTAACTTGCTCTTGCTATGCCATTGCCTTGAACTGAATAATTCATGTTGACCTCAGACATAGTAACAGGAGCTAGAGGTAGAACGATTCTCACAAATGTAGTGCTTACAACAAAGAGAATGATAACATGGGTAGGAAAGAGGGGAGCTACGACAAGGGCTTCAGAGTACCAAGGGGCTTGGCTAGAAGGAGACTTAACAGAAATACTAGAATTGGTGGTAAAAAATACCAACAAGCAATAACGATAGTCCCAAGACAAGGACGAGAGTTGGTACCAAGATTTTGCAAAGTTCCTTTCTTGCTTTCATTAAAATCTCACACATACAAGGAATAGCAAACATTGCTACATATTTTTTGGTGCATGTAGCCACCTTAGAAGATTTCACTTAGGTGAACGGTATACCCTTCCTCTATGAGTTCTAACCTTCTTTTGAAGAATAACACTTGGTGTACTTTATACTTTTAACTTTTAAATGAAATGCCTAGGCTACAATCAAAAACATTAATGTCATTTGATAAGCAAATAGTACATAAATAAAGGATTCATGTAGCCGACCCCACCTAGTGGGATTAAGGCTTGGTTGTTGTTGTTGTTGTTGTTGATAAGCAAATAGTACATAAATAAAAATTCCTTAGACATGAAGTCTAATTGACAGTCAATAATGAAAAACCAGTTTAACTTAATTGAGTAACAGGCATATAGATAAATAATGATGGCTTCACCTTTAAAACTTGGATTAAACAAAATCTTCAATGGTGTACTGAGCTATTCGAATTTATAATTTGCCTCCATGTAGCTAGTTTTCAAAGTGACTTTTGCAACTCAAAAAGTCGCAATATTACAATTGAGAACAGTATAAAATTATGCTATACACATATAATGCAACAGAAGGTACATTTGACTGCAATTTCTTATGCACCACAGAAGCAGAGTCATGAAAATATCAAGACAACCATTCGATTCACGAGCTGGGTACAAAAGTCTATTCAAATTACGAAAATAAGATACATACGTATCCATTAGCTGGGGAATTTCAAGCAAGTCTAGCAATGTACTATGGTTGGCTAATAACGTCTTAGTAAGTTTTCTCTCCTCCAAAATTTGGTGTGCAGATTCAATGAACTCAGTACAACCTGATGTAAGCTTCGGAATCTCACTTGTCTGAAACAGAAAGGACAACATTGCTTAGATTAAAAATAGATTTAAGCATCTAATCATCAATCGGGAAATTGAATAACGAACTTCAAGAAAACCATAATGTAAGACATTCACAATATTATTTTCAATTAGCTTTTATGGTTGATCATGAAATCATAGGTGAGGTAGCACATGCACCAAACATCATGCATGATAAATACCAAAAGTTCCATGGAAATAGAATGTAGAAGATATCAAAATCCTATGAACAGTGCATGCCATAGTTGGGCTAAGTTCAATATCAACTTAAAAGTGGCGTAGAATCACATAACTGCAAGACTATCCAAGATGATACAAAATATAAAACAACAAAAATTGCATCAACTGAGTTATGGAAGCATATGACGATAGGCATTGAAGTCAGAACATTACTTGGAGTGGACTGGCATCTCAAGAGTAGACTAAGACAGCTTGACTCAAATCACATTTACATGACAATATAACAAGACGCCAATAATTGCTTGAGCACAATAACACTAGGAAGTTGTAAGGAGTAAATATTCCAAAATTTCAGGCCTGTTTTACGATGCCTAGCAAGAAGACCTCTGTTAAAACTGTAGCATTCCATAGTATTATCACTAACAAATGACTTGGAGGAGGCAATTGGACACATGCACAACAAACTAAACACAAACTGTGTAAAACACCAAATACTACTACTGATTGTGAATCTGTGAAGGATCAATGGAGAAGATAATTAAGTATCACTAATCATAAGAAAACTCAAATATTACAGGAAACTACATCTACAATTATAGGTCAAACACCAACCTTTTGAAACTAATAATGACAAAGCCAGAAAAAAAAAGAACAAGTTTTGATGCAGAATGTTGGCGGCTAGGATTTGGAAGATGGAAGAGAGAGGAAGAATAAAAATAAGAGTTCAAGGATTTTCACTCATTGCTTCCGGTTTAAAATCGATCCAATTCTATAAATCAAGATTCAAATTTCATAAAGAAAAAGACAAATTTTATTCTATTCATAGGGTAAGAAAATATATACAAACTCCAGTTCTATAAAAAGAAAAATCTCCAATGTCACAGCTCTAAATTGGCAAGGTAGGACCATAAGAGAACTAATTTTAAAATTAAATAAACTTATAAATTTAAATTAAGTCTAATTAATAGATAAGTATTTCAAACTTAAACTAATTGACTTAGCTAAACTAGCTCGAGACTAACTCAACTGACTAAGAAAGAATCAGTCCAACCAAATAGAGAGTGCAAAATAAATAGTGGCGCAACTCTGTTAAACTTGACCATGACAAGCTTCATATGTGTTCACACCACGTTCATTATCTTCTACTAGATCCAAAAGGCATTACCAATTACCTTGTACGTTTTAGGATCCTAAACCAGATCATTTAAGACAACACAGTAAGTTGCTAACTGAATGCAGCAAGAAAACGACCGCAGCATTACAGTACATAAATTATCAACTGAGAGGAAGACGAGATTCATCAAAGAAAACAATTCTAAAAATCAAAGTACAACCAGAACTATGCTCGAAACAGTAAGGTTGGGGGAGCATGAGAGTACCAGCGAATCGAGGTGCTTGTCAAAGCCATCAAGTTGCTCTCTGATGAAAGAAAGCGCATCAGAAGCGCCGGTAAACGCCCGGTAGTTCACCACTGCCACCTCTTGCATCTGCCTCCTTATGCGCTCGGCGTCCACCCGAAGAAGATCTGGTTCCTGCAATGCCGCACGCAGATCTACGATCAGAGTGGAAGACAGTAGGACATAATGAGATCACAAAGGAAGGAAACCTTGTGGAGGCGATCGAGGGTGAAGGAGAGGAGCTCTGAAACGTAGGGTTGCTGCGAAACTCCGGCAAGCGGCAGCAGCCTCGAAACCGCCGCGGCTTCATCTTCTCCGCCGTTGCCAGCGATGAGCTTCTTCTCCACCTCCATGGCTAAATTCCGAATTTGAGATCCCTAGATCTATCAATATCCCTCGCCTCCGGGCTCGACAGAGAGAGAAAAGATGGGCACCGGCGCAAGTTAGCCCCAGCATCCAGGAGCACGAAATTTGCGTATGAGCACCTGAAAAATGTAATGTATTTATTTT
Source organism: Apostasia shenzhenica (assembly GCA_002786265.1). Lineage (NCBI taxonomy): Eukaryota > Viridiplantae > Streptophyta > Magnoliopsida > Asparagales > Orchidaceae > Apostasia > Apostasia shenzhenica. The sequence goes on along the minus strand of KZ451969.1, from coordinate 9,408,675 downwards.
ATTAAGGGCCGAATTGCATGCTGTTCCCTCATGTATGCACTCTGTCACATTTGAGTCCTAATTTTTTGATGATAGCATGAAAATATGAAACTTTATCTTCCACGTTGGAGTTTCTTTTATTGTTAAATTTATCGGAAAATAAAGCCGCTAATTTATTTTTTTGCCATTTTATCCTTAGTATTCTCGTCCTCCTTTGTGGCCCACAATGCTCCATAAAGTTTTTAGAATCAAATTAGATTGATCGGTTGAATCACTTGGTTACATTACACTATTTTAAATGTAATTTTTCTATCTTTTAAGAAATTATTGTTATGTTTATACATTTCAAAAATATTAATTATTTTATTTTAAAGTTACCGAGTTAAAGCAAAAGTTCAACTAATGGATTCAATAAATCATGAATTGATGACCTATTTTGTGTTGGTCACTAAAATTGTTATCTCCTCGTCACTATTCACACTCATTGCGGCTACCTCCTCGTCATCTAGGAAAGAATTATTAATTACTATTGGCTTTTACGATCATGTATATCAGCCAATTATCATATAAGAGCGAGTATATAGTGGCTAAAAAGATAAATAGAACTACCTATGAGTCATTTAGCACACGAAATAGTTCTCTAAATATATGTGGTCAGGTTAAATGCATTTTTATTCAAATAGATCAATTAAAAATACTGGTGAAGCCTTGGGACTTATTGGCAATTGAGACTCTTCTATTCTATGTTCAAACTTTAATAATTTGAAATTTTGGGACTTGTATGCAATGAGATTCATCCCTGAGAATTTTGATGCAAATTACTTTTATTATAAATCTAACTAATCTTCTTTAATTACATATTAAACGTCATATTAAATATTCAAAAATTCATACAGACAAAATCATGCTCATTTAAGTTGAATTAAAAGTTCATTAATAAAATTGATTAGTAATATTTTAGCATTATAATATATTTTATATATAGCATTTTTATCTAATAATAATTGTTTTTTTTTTACTTAATTTTTTTAACTGATAATTCAATTGAAGTGTTATTCATAAATAAATTTCGTTTATTAGTTTGATATATATATATATATATATATTTGTAAATACATAAAAAGGTTTTTGCAAATATTATTAATGTAATTATGTCCAGATAATTTATCCTTCTTCTGTGCTCGCAGTCTCGCCTCGAAAGCCGGTCATCGTCGAGACTCAACACCACGTGTAGCGTCGATGAAGAGCAGTGTTGATGGTTTGCGTCGCATAGAAAACTAAAAAAAGCTTCCGCCGTTTTGCGCTTCGCCGAGCCATCGCCGCTGCACGGCCGCGTTGATTCTTCGCCGAGGATCGGGACTTTCGCTTTTCACGCAGTGGCGATTGTTTCTCTAACCTCTCGCCCTCCCGCCTTTTCTTCATCAGGTCAGTTCAGTTCTCTACCTGTAGTTCCAGCTCAAATCTAGGGTTTCCGTACAAGATGATGGAGGTGTCGATAGGAACTCCGCCCAAGTACAAGCGGCGGAAAGTGTTTGCAATCCGCCAATTCCCCCGAGGCTGCGGTCCTAATGTAGTCCAATCGAAAACAAAATCTTCTGCGGAAGCTTCTGTTATGGATGGATTGGAGAACGGGGAGGTCTCCTCTTCGGACAGGGTACTGGTGGCATCAGATGTTGGTGAGGAACGCGTTGCCCCGCCGGTTTTGCAGCGGGGTGTTGAGGAGGTTGCGGCGTCGAATGGGGTTCTGTTGCGTGGGACGGCGGACTCGACCAATGGCTTAATATCTGTAGGAATGGGAAATGATGTAGGGAGCTCTTCTGAGATGGCTAATGAATTCTCAGATTCAGCCAAGTTGCAAAATGGGCATGTTCATTCGAAGATTTACGGGCCTCCAAAGAGGAGAAAAGTCTCTGCTATCCGACAATTTCCTCCCGGATGTGGACCAAGTGCTTACACTAGCAGAACAGATGGGCATCAACGAGTTGTTTCTGCTTCTACATTGCTTAAAGATGATTTGTTGGGGGGAAAGGTAGATGGAGCAAGAAAGCAGTTGTATGATGACTCTGTTAGGTTTGCAGGTACTGAAATCGACGGGCAAATGGGAAGGAACGTTGGTAATGAGATACTTCAAGAGAATGACCGAATTAGCGGTGAGGTTGGAATCAGTTCTCTGATCGCTTCTCCAAAATCCAACAGTCTAAAAGGCGAGGACAAGAAACCCACGTCCAAACAGCAAGAAATAGTGGGAGGTTCTCTAGTAGATGGTAAGATTTATGAAGATGAAAAATCTGCGGTGAAGCAGATCATATCAACAGAAGGTTCTGTGCAATTTAAATCTGCTGGAAAGGTTGGGTTTGAGAAGATGAGTGATTCTACTATAACAAAACAGCACGACATGAGTGTTGATGTTAAGTTGAAACCAGCATCAAGAAGTGGATTGAATGTGATATCTAAGGGAAAAAGTGTTGACAAGGATTTGGTTAGATCAAATTCTGACAAGAATCTTGATGGCAAAAAGGTACAAAATACTGGTGCCCAGGTTCAGGGTACTGCTTCTAAGAGTGGTTTGAGCGGTAATATTGTTGGCTCTAAGCCTGACGTGGCATTAAGTGGCCGCAAAATTAGTGAACTTGACAAGAATCTTCAAGTTAAAGCAAATGACAGTAGGCCATCACATTTAGCTGTGAAATCACCTCGTGGAACCAAAGTAGTCGATAAGGAGCTTAGTTCCTTGTCGAAAAGGAATTCTACATATGATAATGATAACATCATTGTGAAGAGAAAGTTGTCAGAAGGACTTTCATATAAAAACCAGATTCCAGAGAAAGTTGACATTGAGTTAGAAGCCTATGCAGAGAGGATGGTAATTCTGGCTATGAATGCTGCTGATAATTGTCCTTGGAGTAATCCCAAGAAGCGTCGCGCTACCAATTCTAATTCTGTTATAAAAAATGATATGAATAGAGAGAAACGATTGCGAGGAAAGGATTCAGCCTCTATGGTTCTTTCTTCGTCCCAATATGGATTCAAAGAAGTTGTTGAGAATGATGGTGAAATCCCACAACAAGATGAAAATAGCAAAGCGCTTGTTGTATATCAAGTATCAAATGAGCGGACTAGCGTTATGAACCCAATTGTTAGTCCGGAGTTGAGTCAGAAGGGTAAAGCACTTACTGTACGTCAAAAACCAAATGAAATGAGCGTCATTATGACCCCATTTACTCCTACAGAATGTAATCAGAAAAATGGAGAGATTAATCAAGAAGTAATGGCTCGGAACAAAGTCAAGAGGGCTTTGCGACTCTTTCAGCTTATATGCAGGAAACTCTTGCAAGGAGAGGAGTCTAGGTCGAAAAGAATGGGCAAAATAAACAGGATTGATCTACAAACTGCATCAATACTTAAAGAGAAAGGCGAATGGTTGGGCCCTGCTGATGCCATTGTAGGCCACATACCTGGAGTGCAAATTGGCGATGAATTTCATTACAGGGTCGAGCTCTCTATGGTTGGCCTTCATCGTCCATATCAAGCTGGTATTGATTCTACAAAGAAAAATGGCATTGTAGTGGCAGCTAGCATTGTAGCTTCTGCTGGATATCAGGATGACATAGATTCAGATGTCTTGATATATTCTGGTTCTGGAGGAAATTCTGCTAGAGATAAACAAGCAGAAGATCAAAAACTTGAGCGGGGAAACTTGGGATTAAGAAATTGTATAGACAGCCAAACTCCTGTAAGAGTTATTTATGGTTTTAAAGAGAAGGGAAGTGACCCGAACGATTCCAAGAGCAAGTTAGTGACAACTTTCACCTATGATGGTTTGTATCAAGTAATATCATATTGGCAGGAGATAGGTCCTCATGGTTTTAACGTCTTTAAATTCCAGTTGAAAAGGATAGCTGGGCAGCCAGAGCTTGCTTTAAAAGAACTCAAAAGGTCAGCACAATTAAAAACACGTGTAGGTCTCTGTGTTAAAGATATAGCTACTGGTAAAGAAAAGTTTCCAATAATTGGAATTAATATAGTAGATACTGACCTGCCAATGCCTTTTAATTACATCACTAAGAATATTTATCCCTCGTGGTATGAGCTAATTCCTCCAAAGGGCTGTGATTGTACTGATGGTTGCTCAGATTCTGAGAACTGTGCTTGTGCAGTTAAAAATGGTGGGGAAATTCCATTTAACTACAACGGTGCTATTGTTCAAGCCAAGCCCCTTATCTATGAGTGTGGTCCTTCCTGCAAGTGTCCTTCCTCATGCCACAACAGGGTCAGCCAGCACGGCATTAGAATACCACTAGAGATCTTCAAGACTGAAGGAAGAGGTTGGGGGGTTAGATCCTTGAAATCTATTCCTTCAGGCAGTTTTATATGTGAGTATATTGGAGAGCTGCTTCAAGATGGTGAGGCTGAGCAGAGGACCAATGATGAATATCTTTTTGACATAGGTCATAATTATGATGACCAATCTTTATGGCACGACCTTCCAAATCTTATACCAAATCTCCAATCAAGCTCTGCATGTGATACTGTGGAAAATGTTGGATTTACAATCGATGCAGCAGAATATGGTAACATTGGGCGGTTCATTAATCACAGTTGTTCTCCTAACCTTTATGCTCAGAATGTTTTGTATGACCATGATGACAAGAGGATACCCCATATCATGTTTTTTGCTGTTGATAATATTCCACCGTTGCAAGAATTGACATATCATTACAATTATACAATAGATCAAGTACGTGATTGCAAAGGAAACATCAAGCAGAAGACATGTCGTTGTGGCTCTCCTGAGTGTTCCGGCAGGCTTTATTGATATTCATTTTGGACTTTTCATCCTGGCACTTAAGTTGTTAGAAAGATGACCTACCATTGTGCTTGATGTACTTGATTTCATTGTGGACATGCAAATTCCTTTAGTTAATCAAGTTATGTAAAGTTAATTTTAAAATCGAAGAACATGCTGCAGTCCGACAGGGTAAGTTGATTTTTTGCTTACTTGGCTGTTTTTATAATATTCATGTCAATAGCTATTCATCTTGTGATTCTTTTACTTGTCAAACTTGTGCATACTTTCTCAATTATCTTTATGAGTTTATTGTAGTCCTTCAAGAGAGAATTAACATGAAAAAAAGAAAAAATACAAAAAAAAAGTAATAGAAAAGCTATTGCCATACAACAACAACAACCAAGCCTTAATCCCACTAGGTGGGGTCGGCTACATGAATCCTTTGTTTCCATTGCGCCTTATCAGTTATCAAATTCTTATCTAAGTCTAAGTAACTAAGATCACTCCTGCCATGTCTTCTTTGGTCTCCCTCTTCCTCTTTGTACATGGGCAAAATCCAATAACTCAATTTTATCTAACTGGAGCAAGACTTCAATCGGCCCTACGATTTAGATGTCCAAACCATCATACAAGCCTGACTTTTCTCTAAGTTTATAATCTCATTGGTTGCAAGACACCCAGACTTTCATTTCGGATATTACTATCATTTCTCATTTATAAATCCGCTTTCGTGTATATCCCACATCACCTTTTACATCCTCATTTCACTTATTGAACATTTATTTATTTGTATGGTTTCCTCTTTGAAGGTCAGCATTCTGCACCATTATACATCGCTGGTCTTGCTACAGTTTTATAAAAATTTACACCTTGTTCGGATGAGAACAGATTTTTTCTTTATCATCGACAATCACACCCAGAAGATTTCTCCATTTTACCCATTCTCTGCTTCGAATCTTGCCTAATTAACGCATTTATCTATATTCGCCTCAGTTTTGGTATTAACTTGTAAGTTCCAAGATATCCTAAACACGCTCACTCTTCTTGACAATATTGTCATCACCAATTGTCACATCTCCGCAATATTAAGTCTTATTTCTTTCTTGACTAAACTGTGCACTCCATATATTCAGTTTGATCTACTGAGATGAAAACCTTTAGATTCTAGAGCATTCCTCCAAAGCTCTAGTTTCGCTTTAGCTCCCTCTTTAGTTTTCTCAACAAGGACAATATCATCTGCGAAGAGCATACACCAAGGCACTTCATCTTGGATATGTTGTCCAGTCATAACTTCCATAATCAAAGCAAAAAAATACGGACTTAAAGGCGAGCCATGGTGTAATCCAACTGTAATAGGAAAATCCTTAGTCAAACCTCCTTGTGTTCGAACACAGGTAACAAAAAAAGCTATTGCCATACCGTGATCAAAACGTTTATGATATACTCTACATTTGAGATTTTACATATTAGCTTAACAACAATCTATGGTATTTTCAAGCTTTTGTTTGTGAAATTATTTTGGGTACCTGTTTATTTATCATTTTAGCATGCATTTATACTTTTAGATAAAGCATTTACCTATGTGGATTTAGCTCTTTTGTATTTTTCAAGGCTACCATTTGTGACCTTTATCATCAAAAACTAATAGTGTATCCTGGAATGTGGAACAATGGTCGGTACTACAAAATGCAAACTCAAAATCTTGCGATGAGCACATTAGCAAAGGCTGATATTGAAATCTGGTGGGGTTAGGAGTTTTTACTTTATAGGAGCTAAATATGACTAGGTTTCTCATGCAATCTAAAGGATCTATGACAAATGTTAGCTAGATTAATAAACTGCAGAAGATATTGTTGTTTGTAGCATTATTCATGATGTTGGAAAAATGGATGGTTTCATCTCTCATTTCAAAGGTATGGAGTTATTGGAATTGAATGAGAGTTGATGATTGAAAGTATGTACTACAAGAACCATTGGTGCATCTCCTTTATTTCTAGAAGATAATAAAATTGCAGAAGGTACTGTTGGTGGCAATGCTATTATAATGCTTGGGATATGGACGTCTTGGAGGATATGGACTTCCCATTAGTATGGAGGGCGAATAGGTTATCCGAGCATCTTTCACAATTTTCTTCGCGCACTTGATTGATGCTTAAAAAGATGAATTGCAAAAGATCTTGTAGGTCTTAATCTTGTAGTGATGCTTGATGTATGGATGTTTTCATCTTGCATTTGAAAGGTATGGGCTTATAATTATAGTTGGAGAATAGAGGATTGATGATCATTGGCTTAGATTAGATTGCACTTCTTGATACCATGAATGAACATCATTAATTCATATTATTTTTATTTTATTTTATTATTTATACAGTTTGTTATGGGTTTAAATTAGTCAAATTTTTTTGTTTATTTATTTTATTTTATTAGTAATATTTGTTATTCCACATGGCTTGCCTTTACTTTAGGATGTGATTAGGCTTCTATAAATGGATTTTGTATGGAAAGGGTTAGGGTGAGGATCTTAGAAGGGAACGATATCCTAGAAGAGATGGATAGAAATATTTTAAGTGAGAATTCTTAAACCCTAGTTATCTATTATTTTCTTTTGCAGATCAAAATAAAAAAAGAGTGAATTTCCTTTTCAAATCGTAGTCGCCATCTCCCGCGCCATTCACACCCTTCAAACTTCATTCCATCCTCTGCATCCCGCATCAACAATCTTTCTTACACTTTGGTGTGGGGTTGTAATACAAATTTCTGCGCTATTTGCGATCATCCATTACATTTCTAGCCCTGTTTGGCAATGGACTAAAAATCATGGCTAAAATTACTCATGATCAAAATCTTAAATTTATTTTAAAAAAACTTAAAAAATTATTTTATATTTCATCTCACACAAATTCCAACATTAAACAATCACTTTATTTCACATCCAACACAATTCTCAATAAATCAATCAACTTTATTTCACATCATACACAATTTTTAATATAACCAACTTACTTTATTTCACATCATACACATTTTTCAAAAATGACTAAAAATTTCAACTACATCTTCTTTTTTTTTCTATTACCAAACAGAGCCTAAGAGTAGTTTGTGCTTGTGTGATTTCCCAATCCAATATTTTAAGCTTATGATAGGCTGATGCCAAATTGTTATCCATGAGATCTTTAAAAAAGAGACAACGTACACTACTCTATCCCTTTTAAACCTGTTTGAATGTTCTTTTTCCCTTCTAAATTTTAATGTGCATCATCCTCAGAAGTTCTGAGAATTTGATGATCAAACCTACCTTTATTCATACGTATTATTTTTTTTCCTTTGGAGATAAGGACTTATCCCTTTTTTGTTGAATCCAAATGCATGTTCTAAATATTTCCAGTTTAAGTGCATGACAATTTATTTGTAGTTCTTAGGCATAATTGAATTCTAAAAAAATACAAGCATAAATTAATAGGGAATTTATGCTTGTAATATTTTTGATGATAAAGCACATTTTTTCAGCGAACATCCGATATTTCTTATGTTTTCGATGAGTGGTATAATCATTATGAAGTTTAATTAATTTCCAGGTGCATAACTTTGATTTTTGGGATGAATTCAGATACTTCACTTCTGCATTCCATAATCATACAAAATAATTGCATAAAAGTGAACTCTGTGCTGTAAGTTTGCATTCCAAAATCATACAAAATAATTTCAACTGTCTAAGTATTTTCTATTGCGCCTTTTTTATGTGTGAAGTATTGCCTCGCCTTGATGTATGTACTCTTTTTCAGATTAATCTAAAGGCTTACGCCACATTTCATGAACCTGCTTCGCGAAATGGTTGGATTATGCTGTGCAACATATTGTCAGCCACAGAAACACCTACATGATGTTTTGTATTACATATAACCACTATTTTCATTTTCTACTGATATTTGCCATTTCAGCACATATCCAAGTGCAGTCATCAGTTGTATTACTGTTATTCTGGAGGAGACTACTGCTTGTAGTTATATGCCACCTTTTTCTGTCTCGAAGATGAGTTACTATCTATGGGGCACATTTCTTACGTTATATTGTCCAGTTCAAGCGAGTTAATCTCAGCTAAAAATCGAGGAGATATTAAAATGTATTCAGTTTCAAATTGATTTTCGAGTGGGCTCAAGCTTATTTACTAGTCTTATGTGTTTTTGATTAAATTATCCATTGCACATTACATATTGCATATGATACTATAATATGTGTACATTTATATATTAATCTCTATAATATATATCCTCTATACCATATATGTATACATAAGATTAGTAAAACCTCAATTGGTAGTCTAATGTAGATGTTAAAGTTGATTATGATTTGAGTTAATTTTATTTGTATGATATTGAATAATTGGATGTACACTGTAAGCCATTTGAAGTTGTTCAAAAAAAGTTCTACATAGAATAAACATATCAACTAATAGGTATCAATAACAGTTAAGGTCAGTTTATTTGTAAGGTTTAATTTAATAAGGTTAAAATTAAATTTAAATAGAGATATTTTTTTATTTAAAATTATGAATGATGTAAAATAAAATTAGTTATTATGTTGGGATATGTGAGGGATGTCATATAAAGTTAGTAATTATGTTAGGATATGTGAAGGATATGATATAAGTTAGTTATTATTTTAGTAATATATATAGGAGATGAAATAAAATTAATTTTTAATATTAAATTTTATGTGTGATATGATATATTTGATTAAAATTAAATCAGATTAATTTTTAACTTCCAAACAAACAGGATCCTAAGAATATATAATGCCATTTTAAGTAATTGGATAATATATTGTTGATGGTAAAGAAAGGGTATGACTTCTTGATGATGTGTGGCTTTAGATGGTTTAAATAAAGACAAACATAATTAAAAGTTCGTTTTGCAGTAAATTTGAAGTATGCACATAGAACTTTGCAAGTATATTATTAGGTTAAAATTTGGACACGATGGAACATATCAAAGTTGTGGTCGATAACATGGTCATAGATAGAACCAAAGACAAAAAAAAACAACGGATTCAATCCAAGACTATAGGTGTCTTTTGACACTTTATCTGCTAGATCATAGCTTTACATTAGTGGGTTTTATAACTCAGTAAGTTCCGTGTTATGGTTTTCCCCGATTTACTCAGGTTCCTTGTTAAAACTATTCATTAGACAAAAATCCTCATCAACATACATGCACTACAGAGAAAGTTAGACAAGAGAATGCCTTTTTTTTATTAAAAAAAAAAAAAAAAAAACTATGCACAATGATATAAACCAGCACAGTTAGAAGATAGGTACCTATCATAAAAAGGATGATTTGCAGTCGTTGGATCAAAGGGAACAATACCTTATTGCTAGAGAGTAAGGTATGTCCTTATCATTGTTGTGCCTGTTGGGTCAGAGAGGAGATGCCTGATGAGGCTCATTCTTAAGCTGTTTGGTGCAATGGCAAACATGTAGAAGGCAAACCATATAAGGTCCACCGATGAGAGCGTTGAACCCAGAAAGCCTTGCCACATCCTGCACCAAGTCATATATCAGATCAGTTTATCAGGCAATGTGAATATTATGCACAAGTTACTTGGCAGTATGCTGAAAATGAACATCTGATGCTAGATTCTTCATTCATGTGTGATTTGGAGTAGAGCATTCATGTTATTGATAAGTACATGTTTTAAAAGATGGCCTAGCCTATAAATGCTAGAATTTTGGGCTGATGAATTTAAGGTCAATTAGTTAGATTAATTTTGGGTTGTGTGCAGCTATTTGCTTTAATGTGTGTCAACGATTCGTGTAAGCCTAACCCAAATACGACCCATGATAGGAGATATTCATTAGAGTTCGCTATTTACTTGCTTTGTTTCATCCTCTCTTCATGTTCTGTAATTTCTACCCATCAGTAACCACCATATTGAGAGAGGAACGAGAAAGGGAAGACCTTGCCTTGCAGCATGAGATCTAAGATCCTAATGGTGAAAACAAATATTCTAGTTGATCTTATAATGCAAACTTTATTTTCAATGATCTAACTCAAGAATGAAAATCTTAAATTATGTAGCATGCATGCTAAGCTTTTGCATTACCTTATTCCTAGTTAGCAAAACTTCATGTTCACTTTTCCAAAAAAATTTAAAAATTAAAAATCTGCATGTTCTTTGTTACTTGAATGCATAAACATTTAAACAAAAACATCTGCAATGTGAAGTTTGTGGTTTGAAATAGTGGAACATACGGGTTATCGCCAAAAGCTTTAATTTAGAGTAAAACAAATGAAGCAGAGTCGTGCCTAAAATAGGATAAAAGATATGGTTTACTCATCTTGTCAAATGATATAGCTAAAACCATGCTAGAGATATTGGTTTTCAAGTCAATAAATCAATGATTCAACATTGTGATAAAAAAGCTGCTATCTACATTGTTAGTAATCTTGTGTTTCATGAAAGAACAAAGTATGTTAAGGTTGATTGTTATTTCATGAGAGATGATATGCTTTCAAAAAAATTCGTTACACCCCATATTAGCTCCAAGGAGCAGCTCTCTGATGTTCTCATAAAGCCTTTAGCTTCTTCACATTTCGTTATTCTTTATAACAAGCTAAAATCATAAGATATTTATGTGCCAGTTTGATGGAGAATTTTAGATGGGTAGTTAAGCATGTGTTAGACTGGTATAGTTATTTTGTTCTTTCATCATATCTGTCACTCAATATATTTATCTTTTCATTAATTAAGATTTTCATTTTCACTCACCAACAATAAGATAATGAAGACCTATCATCTATCTGTTATGGAATTTTGTGAAGTTACAGAATTTTGGGCCTAATAATGTAACGGAACGCACCAATCAGGTAACCGGAAAAAGGTCTGGAAGAATGTTCTAATGCCTTCGATATCAAGCTGCAGTATCAAAGCCAATCCAAAGAGGAAAAATGCTCTTTGCCGTTTCCTTTCCTGCGGCCAGAGACTTCTCCATGCTGAAATAAAACATTAATCAACTTGATTCACACATCATACTGATAAAGTAATATACTTGTACTAAACATTCTTCATAGCATACCCAGAACAGAAGCATTTTGAGCACTTCCATTGATATCAGTAAGCCTGGAATACATATTCTTCTTTAATATGTCTGCTATTACAGATGCATACTTTGGAGCCTCCGACAAGGAACGGACAACCGAATATCCTGCTCATCGCGGAGAACAATCAGTATTAATGACCCAAGAATTGATTTGTTAAAACTTCTAAGAAGATGTTTGAATGCAATGTGATATACATATACACAAGTGTTGCAACTCACTCCCTAACTTGTTTCGATTTTATTCTGTTATGTTCACGAATCAGCTTCAGATCTTAATCATATACTTGTGTAATGACAAATGGCAGATGACATGGCAGATAGTAGAGGACTACAGATGAATGGTGTTGATTGAAAGCCCTAGTCGAAAATCTCACCTTCAACCTATACGAGTTGCACACAAAACCTGCTACAGCCAAAGACTCTTAACAAAGGTAGACCGCATAGACCTTGAGAATTCCAATAATCTGCATGCTATATATAGTGTATCCACACCAGATGAACCAAGTTCGAATAAAGTGGTTGCATGTGTGCACCAACCAAAATCCAGCCAAATCATCTAGGATAGCCTACCATATACACTTTGTTATTTGGCATCATGACAGCCCACAGTTATAAATGCAAATAACAACAAAGAAAGAGGGGACTGGGCTAGACCTCAATTCCACATCCAACGCTGACTTCCACATCTTAATATCTGACTTCCCCTCTTAATCAGGGCCTTTGAGGGAAGCTCTTTGACTAGGGTCAAAACTGTAATCCACTCATTCTTTTGTATCTGTACATACAGTGGAACTTTTAAAACCGCCAATATGACGTTATGGTTTCCCAAATCGACTCGATTTATTAGCTTTGATTTTCTTCTCTTGTTATTTTTCATTGTTTGATTAGTTGGATGATTTGTTTATCAAGGTTATTAAATACTTTAACATCAAAGGACCTATTACATATTAACTGAAACGAACCTAATTGCACATAAATCTAAACTATAGGGACCTAATTACTATTGACTCATAAATTTTTATTAATTTTGACAAAATAACCTTGTTACCCTTAAAATTCTCCTCATGAGATGGCTTGTGTGTGACATATCTTAACATTTCATCCATTAGCTTATCTCATACTACCTTGTTTGGTTTGAGCCCAAAAACTTCTAAATTTCGTTAAAAATATTTTCATCAATATTTTATATTTATTTCAAATTATACACAACTTTAAATATTAAAAAATTAATTTTATTTCATATTTTATATAAATCTCAATCTTAAAATTAATTTTATTTCACATCCTATACATAATTCAATAAAAAAACATCAACTGCATTTTACAAATATTACAATCCTTAATAATAAAATAACTTTATTTCATATCATAACATTAAAATAATTTTTTTTACTCTTTATCTCAAAAAAACTTAAGATCTACATGAAATATATTCCAACTAAACGAAACTTAAAGGCTTGTTTGGCAATGAGACTAATTTGATCATGGCATAAAAATTGTAACCTTCCTTGAGATATGTGTACAATGAAAAATAAAGTTAGTTAATTGTATTAAAAATTGTGTAGGATGTGAAATAAAAGATGATTGCTAGATTGAAATTGATGTAAGATATGAAATAAAGTGAATTTTTTTATATTGAAAATTGTATAAGATGTGATATAAATTAATTTAATATTTTTTTTTGTAATAAATAAATTGTTTTGATCTTGGGAATGATAAAAGTGATCTTAGGACCAAACAGATCCTAAAAACCCATTTTGAAAGAAGGGCAATTTGAATTCTTTAATAAACAGAGCAAAATATGTGAGTCAAGCTTAACAAAAACAGTGATTTAATTCAGGTTGGGCTTTTTAATGGATGAGTTTTTTCTTCTACTTCTTACCTGTGGCTGGATGCACCATGCTGGCCGCAGCACCAAATGCAAGGTTCTTCTGATGCGTGTTAGGTAAGGATCCACCAACTGGGATATATGACCATTCCTATTAAGCAGACTAACATAGTCAATTAACATTTTAAAACAACAGTTCTAACACTAAAATGAAACAGAGATATTGATGTTACCTCTATTTTAATGGTTAATATTGGTTTCTTGCTAGTTATTATTATCATCAGACACTTTACTGGGTCAAATTTCCCTTTCCTCACTTATTAGTTCGGTTAGTAATTAATCTCGTCTAATCGGTAGGAGCGCAGTGGAAATAGGATCAATGAAAATAATAACGACCAAGTAAATAACAAAGAGACACTAAATTTATATGGTTCAGCCCAGAATTTTTTAGGCTTACATCCATGAGAGAGGAGGAATGAAAATTACAAATATAATCACATAATGAGGCTGAAAAAACTCTTAACCTTGACTCCCAATACACTCAATCTCACAATAAAGGAAGCCTCAAAATTAAACTTTTTTCTTACAAAAGATAAATACCCTCAATCTAACAACAAGAGAATATAATTGAAACAATCTTAAAAAAGAAGAACCTCAAAAATTTTCCACTTCTCTTCTTGCCTCCTTGAAACTTCATTTACTTGATGAGATGATGATAGAATACTCATGCCTTCATGAAAACCTATTTATAGCTAAAGATTTGAAACCAAATTCAAATTGGCAACTCAAATTCACATTTGCTTTTATCAAAAATCTTAAAAGGTTAGGTGATTGATTTGATTATGATAAACACATAGTTAAACTCATATTAAACACATGTTAATCTCATTTATATTAGCCACCAAAATTTGACTTTAATTATCCTTTCATGCAAATGTGAATATAAGCTATTAATTTGACTATAATTCTTTTCTAAAAATCTATAGAATATTTACTTGAATAATAATTCTCCCCTCAAGTAAATATTATAACCGTAAAAAACTAGATTCTTTTTCAAATAAAATTCTCTCCAAATTATACCCTAAAGGGCAATCAACTGCAACAAAAGCTAATTAAATTTAGGCAATACTTGAATTTAGCTGAATATAGAGGTTAAGTAAGCACATCTGTTGTACTGTAAGTTGTGTCAATCTTAACTACTTTAGTGAGATAAATAGCACTTTGTGAGTTTGTAAAAATATTGATGATATTAGAAGTATCTAAAAACTCACAATACAAACTTCTTAACTAAATAGCCCCCTGAATTGCTTTAGTGATAGCCATGTACTCAACCTTAATAGTGAAAAGAGCAACTGTAGGCTGATGTACTGCTTTCCAACTGAAAGCGCATCCTCCAAGTGTAAAAACATAGGCTGTCAATAACCTTCTCATGTCGAGGTCGTCTACATAATCTAAATCGGCATGTTCAGTAAAGGAATTGTCATTCTTCCCAAACGATAAATAAGTATTAGCTGAACCCTTAAAATACCTTAAGATCAATTTTACTACTTATTAGTGTAATTTTCATGAATCAATCATATATCTGCTTACAACATAATAATCTGTGCAATATCTGAAAAAGTATAAATCATAGTATACATAAGACTACTCATTGCATTGGCATATGGTACCTGTGTTATATATTTGAACTAATCCTCAGATTTTGGTAAATCTTTCTTAAACAATTTGAAATGAACAGCTAAAAGAGTGCTGACTGGTTTAACATCAATCATACCAAACTTTTCTAATACTTTCTGTATATTATGCTGTTGAATCAAACATGGTTTAACAGCATATCTGGTGAATAAATCTCTACATATAGTTATTAGCTTGAAGACTCTAGAAGAAATGTGGTCAAGGCATTTGACTGATTACTCTATGTGGAAAAGCACGCAAGATTATTTGCAACGAGGCACTGCGAAGTGAGATGGGAAAGTAAAAATTGTGCAGGTCGCTGGACAGGGTGGGTCGGGTATGGGTATCATGAAATAATAATCAGGGTGGGGCAGGGTGGGGTGGAATCGGGTATGGGGCAGGTATGGGGAATAAGTCATGCATAGCGGGACGAGTTTGGGTATTGGTCAACCCGCCCCAAACCAATCTCTATATTATGCATAGCAGGGTGGGTTGGACTAGCATCCCTCTCATCTTGGTTTGCCATAATTCCGTCTAACCGGTAGGAGCGTAGCGAAAATAAAATTAATGGAAACAACAACGACAAAGTAAATAATAAAGAGACATCGAATTTATGTGATTTAGCCAAGAATTTTCTAGGCCTACATCCATGGGAAAGGATGAAAGAAAATCTACTATCGTAGAAGCATAATATAAATGTAATCACACAATAAGATAGAATAAACTCTCAACCCCGATTCCCAGTACACCCAATTTCACAATAAAGGAATCCCCAAAATTGAAGTGTTTTCTTACAAAAGAAAAATACCCTTAATCTCACAATAAGATAATATAATTGAAAAGAACTTAAAAGATAAGAACCTCAATGATTTTCTTCACTTCTCTTTTTGCCTCCTTGAAGCTTAATTTGCTTGATGGAATAATGATGCAATACTTTTCATGCCTTCATGAAGGCCTATTTATAGCAAAACATTGGAAACTAAGTCCAAATTGACAACTCAAGTTCACATTTGTTTTTACCAAAAGTCTTAAAAGTTAAGTGGTTGATTTGACCATAATAAACACATGGTCAAATTCATGTAAACATAAATGAATCCCATTCACATTAGTCACCAAAATTTAATTTTGATTATCCTTTCATATAAATGTGACACAAGTTATTAATTTGGCTATAATTTTCTTCTAAAAATTCATAGAATATTTACTTGAATAACAAATTAAAAGCACACATTATGCTATTTCAGAAAAATGAACATGTAAAATCAATGTGAGGGCATAAGATAAGCAGAGATATGACCATAATAAAAGCAAATTGTAACCAGTAGATATAGATAATACAAATTTTACAAGGATAAATATCAATTCATTGAGGTGTTTTACATAATTTTTTACATTCTCTAAATTGCTTTCCTTTAAACTTTCTCCTTCCTGTTTCCATTCAGGAACCATAATCATTTAATTTGAGATTTGGTTTAAACTGATTCAAGTCAATGGAAACAGTCAATTAGTCCATTAAATAAGTTTCACATCTCCTATATCTTAAACCTCAATGAGTTATTAACTATATAACAGGATGTTGAGATATCCCTTCATATGACAGTTAAGGAGGTTCGTTGAAAGAAGTCACATTACGTGATCGTTGAAGAAAGTTTTTTCGAGAAGGCTTTTCATCATCAAAGTTGACATGTTGAAGGCATAGTCTCATCGAAATTTCACCGGGGCTTGGAAAATGAAAAACCACTGTCGAAGAAAGGAATCTTCGATAAGATTATCCATTGACAGCCTCAAAGAAAAATGTTCTTCGAGAATAGATATATGAACTTGAAAGCTACATGTTTCTTGAAGACATAAATGACTGAAAAATGATTGTGTAAGAGCAGTCACATAAGCATCACTGTTGTGCAGGAGTGGCCACCTCTAGAAGTGACATGCATGCTCATTCAAGGAAGAACTATTGTTTAACTCTTGTGCTATAAGAGGAGCAAAGCAGCGCAACAAAGCGAAGATATTACTACTATTGTGAAGTTCACAAAAAAGAGAGCATACCGAGTAGGATGACAACTAGTTGATTTCAATCATGTTTGACTCAATTTGAAATCGACTCAAAATACAAGAACTCAACACAAAGTTGAAATTGTTCGATTTTAAGTTGATTTGATGCAAAATGATTTAATTTCAGTCGACTCGAAATTAATTTAAGTCAACTCAAAATTAATATTTTAAGGAAAAAATAGTAATTGGACAAGATGATGAGTATGGGGATTAAACACAAGGAAGAGATTTAAAGCTTAACTACTATATCAAATGCATAACTATACAATAGGAAAATGAAAAATATGTGCATTTAATATATTTTCAAATCAACTTGAACATAATTTTGATCAACTTGCCCTTGACTCAAAATTGACTTGAGTCAAAGGTATGACTCGAAATTTGGCTCAAAATCATTCAAATTGATTTCAAATTGTGTCAAAAGTCAAGTCAATTTCAATCAAATTTTGATTAAAATTGCCAACCCTACATGCTACAGAGCCATCGTTGACGATAACATTAGATTTCCTGAAGCCTTTGGCAAAAGAGGAAGACAGAGCAAACAAGTTTATAATTTGCTATTCATCTAGATCTAGTTAGGTCTAGGTGAAGAAACCATAGCCTATTTTTAATCCAACTAGTTTTCTAGCTTGTGGCAACCGTGTGATGAAGTGTTCTCACGTTAGAACTCTAGTAAACTTGTAGTTCATTGTATTTCTTTTGAAGTTGTACAATATCCTTATATTTCCCTAACTCATTCCCATTCCATCCAAAAGTTGTCATCATAAAATCAATAACTTTTTTAAAAGCATGGTCTTCAATGATAGCAACAAAGATACCACATGTTAGGGGAAAATTCTAGGGTCCGAAATTGTGCGCCATATACAAGCGATTGTATACCATTTAACCCAAAAAATCTATGCTGGTGAGTTAGGGCTATCACTTGGATATGAAGTACTACAACTTGTTGATTATCAATGCGGGATAATTCGACATGTGCATTCCCAACATAGGGCTCTTAAAATAATCTACTCTTCTATCATAAAAAAAAAATCTCCATTAAAAAAAAAACTACTCTTTCGGAATTTAGACATGTGGGATATGGAAGTATGCACTTTAGGAACTAAAAACTAGTTTAGCTTTTTTTTCCAGGGTAGATATAGTAATCGAGGGAACTTTAGTCATATCCATACGTGAATCAGCTATTGAGACCAAAAAGAATCTGTTAAGAGGAAAATATTATAACTAACAAAGTTTGCAGATATAGGTATTTCTAACAGCTTACCTCTTCATATATTTTCACTATGCGAACACCCATAGCTTCCAAGCGTGCCATTAGCTTGGTTTTGAGAAGATCAAACGGCATAGCATCTCTTGAAGCTAAGCAAGTTTCCTGCAATCAGATTAAAACTTTTAAAATTTTGAATATTGCAATTCTGGCTTAAATTGAGTGGAGTTCAAGTCGAATTTGAATATGCTGATTTGAACTAAACTTGCTAAAACGTGATTCATCGCCAGTGAAAGGAACAGTTATGGAGAATGAAGCAGATTGCAGACCTCATAGAAGATTCTTGTGGAAGACATGGGCATCACGTAGAGAAATGTTGGATATTCAGCTTCAGGAAGTTCATGTTTTTCTTTGGCATGGTCTCTGTAGTCCATGAAAACCATTAAGCTGGGATCATAAGGATTGTTTTCCACCTGAAAGTTAAAAGTCATTCTGAAAGGACTTATACCTAAGATCTAATGTAAATGAAATGTCAAGTAATCTGATCTGATCTGTTAACCCGTGCAAATTATTATCAAGTAATTTGTTGTGTTTTTAAGTACATAATGAGAACAAAAAAATCAGTTGAGGTTTCCTATATGAATTTCTCTTATCCAATCAGCTCTATGTAAAGCACCATCTTCATGAGTGCATGTGATTAAGAACATGTGTAATGATCATAAGACAATTTGTTTTCTGTCTTTCCCTTCCCTTCTTTAACATTGTAACTGAAATTTGGATTTGAAGTAATAAAATATTTAAGAGTTCATCAACTATGTTTGCACTATTATAGCTATTCATCCAAATGCTAACATCAAAAGAGAATTAACAAAAGCACCTTTGGCCCCATTCATAAAAGATCAAAATCTTTCTTCATTGTACGGGATTCTAGATAAACAATAAAGAAGATAATTTAACATAACTCCGTGTGGTTCTGAGAGAAAGTTTGATAACACAATAATAATCCAAACTATGAAAGATGCATTTGTTGGCCGATACATAAATTACTAACAAACAAGCTATTGAATAATCAAATATAATTAGTATTATATTTTGATAAAGTCTCAAAACATAGTGTGAGAATAAACTTGTAGACGATTTTATTTGTGGTAGCAACCATAGAAAATAAAATTATGAAAAGTACATATGACGATTTTACTTGTTTATGAAAAAGTAAAAATTATTCATATAAATCAAGGAAATACAATTTATGTGAAATGGATACCAACTAGAAATAGAAGCAAAAGAAATACTTACTCCTAAGCTAAGGCTGGGGTCGAGTATACAAATTTCTCTAATCCATTTAAAACAAAACACTTTATGAGTGATTTTAAGTCATGTAATAACTAAGCATATGTTATTTTTCATCTTCCTCCCATTCATCTCTTTGACATAATGACTACTAGGATTTCCTTATATCTAAGACGAATATAAGTTGAAGATGGATATAGTCAAACCAGCTCAAAAAGTCCCTCTCATCTTATCCTTTATAGGCGCTACATTCCCCATTTCCAGACACGTTTATCTCTAATACAAACACATCAATTTTAGTAATCTCCATTTCAACTACACTATAAATTTGTATATACAAAATTTGAAACTGCAAAGAACCCTTGAACAGTAATAGATGCTGAAGCCAAACTAAAAGTTTATATTATGACTAAAAAATTATTGTAGGGGAGATAAATAATAGACAAGAAGTTGATGAAATTATTTTAGTAAGAATTACCATTTAACAAGATCAATAATTGCATAATTGTCAGTTACTACCTCCACTTCCACTCCATATGCAGTTTGAACAGATACACGAGGACCTCCAACTTCATATTGAAGAAGTTTCCCTGATGCAGCTCCAGATGCAACAGTGGCAAGCCTAATTATTTGGACAACAAAAATATGCATTTGATCTTTCGTTAGCGAAAAATATCACAACAAATAGTCATCCTCAAATAATATAAAATGAATGGCTTTATATTTTACTTGATTAAAACAGCTCAAAAAATCACATTATATTCGTAGATAGTGTAAACTAGGTTATTGTTAACTCAACTTGACTTGGCCACAGAGGACCCAACAATTCATTGAAGTAAAATTGAAACTAATGCATAAAAATGTAATCAGTCAGTTGTCTTGGATCCAACCCGTATGGGTGATTTCAACGAGTTAGTTACCTATCTTTCAATATGACAGTATTACAGGATTCTGTATTTCTTTCAAAGTGTTGAATAATATATTGTTTTAGGTTACATTCTGGTGGCTATGCACCTTTACTTTCCCTTTTCGTATTTGTTCTTGCCTCAATATATAATCTTTATCTGGGCAAAACTAATAAATAGTTAAGTTTGTGATTCTATCAACCAACATTTATTTTTCGACAACAGTAATGTGCATGTCTTCTTTAATGAACTAATGGGTAGTATATTATAAATTCCCACTATTCCCATCATTTTACAAAGAACTTGTTGAAAGTGAAATGGCTAAACCCACACACGCCTTTCCTAATCACACGCCTTCATATATCAAACCCACCCTCCGATTTATGAGTTTGGTTTATACAAATGGGTGATTTTAGCTTGACATCTTATATATACCTGCAAGGGATCATCAGGTCTCTTCCACACACAATAATACTGGAACCATCGGCTGCTTCTATGATTTTTTCAACTTTCGAGTTAAGGTACTTAACACCGAATTCCTGACACCTGGAGAAAATGTCAGCGCTCTGAAACAGCTTAAAAGTTAATACATAATTCTTACCTTCGCAACAATTCTGCATGCAACAAGTGTCGGCTAACTCTACCATATGAACGGCCAATCAAAACTGGATCACTGCTATCAAGATATACAATAGTATCCTGCCAAACATGTTCTATGCAGCCTTCTAACCCCAAGCCTACAAAAGAAAAGTGTCAAATCATAGCGATCAATCATAGAAGTGACAGAAATTGGAGCAAGATACAAACTCTAAGTGAAATAAGAATGATAAGTATGTAACCTTTGGGACATTCACACAGACATCTGAAACTTTTTCAGGTAGTACTAATCTTAAATTTTTTGACATTACATACAAGTCTAATTGTATCATGATAAAACAGCCACTTGTATTAATAATGTTTAAATTTAGCAGGTGGTCCAAGGACTTGAGTTACCATAGCAGCATAGCCAATTACATAACCCTCAAATTTCAATATTACATATGTTGTAGTGGAGCTCTGTACAGTTTAAAGAGGCATCCAAATCTCAAGCGGGAAGATTTTATAGTCTCATCACCACATCGCATGAAGTGTAAGTGTTGGCATTAAAAATTCCCCCTCAATCACAGCCACAAGTGGCATGTCCCTAAAAGAAAACAAAGATGTAGAGGCATCTTCAAGAACTACTTCCGTAGCATCTTCAACATGCTTGTTTGATAAGATCTTTGGCAATCTTCTACAACAATCTTTGAGAAGGCCCTCAACCCAAATCTTCAGTCACTTCCAATTCTTCAACAATCAAAACTTAAAATGACATTTTGTTTACTCGGTCTCCCTCCTGAAGATTAATTGCAATTCCGTCAAGCAAAACACTAGAAAGTAATAGATTGACATAATTCACACCATAAAATGACGTTTCAGGTCTCTTATTGTAATTATAATTGTTGCAATCTCAATTTTGGTGAGATCCCCTTTTTTATACATTGTGGCCTAAGCCATCTATTAAAAACAAAAATATTATAAGGAGTACATCAAATTATACTCTCATATAGGATGTTACAAAAATCTTAGTCCCGCAAACTGACAATTCCTAGCATTCCTTGTCGAAAAAGCATTCCCAAAAGTCAAGATCTAGATTAATGTGTAGTTAGTAAATCGATAAATCATAATAAATGAGTGATGTTAAGAGTCCCAAAATCAAAGTCTGGTTAGATGTGTAGTTAGAAATCCAAAGTGGTAAAATGAATGTAACGTAGAGATGAGAAGTCCACTTTAGAGCCTATAGGTAAAAGATTATTGTAATCATAAGTATAGTGAGAAGTAGTGAAGAAAGAAAGGAGAGTTGTAGTAAAATTTGAGAAATAGAAGGATATATTTCCTCCATATATTCATCTTTACTTGGTATCTACCTCACATTCCATCAATAGTAGCAACTCCTCTTACAGACCAACGCCAACTGAAGACCGTAGAAGTCCAAACTTGGTCGAAGAATCAAACTCATTTGATGACTAACAATATCATCCCTCATGTACTATCCCGTGTCTCAGATGTAAAGATGTCCGTTTTAGCTTTAGGGTATTGTATAACTTGAGTACTTCTCAAAAAAGTTACTCATCCCAAGACTATTCTAACTCAAGCATGAATTACAAAGTTCTTTTGCAAGTCCAAGCGAGTCAACACCATGTTTAAAAATTGTCCCAAATAAATTTTGTTCCTCCCTCGCATCACCTTACCATCAGGACTTGAACTCCTGCCATATTTGGACAAGAGACTTAAGATTTATGATGGAAAATTTTAAACTATCTCGAATATCCTTCCTTCATCTTACTCTTTCATGTCATGACTATCCACTTCAAGATACAATTATTTTTAATGTGATCCATTCTACTATAACTACTATCTATCTAAACATCTCTGGTTCACCAACACCACTAAGCATAACAACGAGCATCACTAGTTTTATAGTTTTACTCTAAAAGGCCCCTCTACATATTAGGTTCACGCTATTTATTTATATAACTCAGGAATTCTCTCATTTTTCAATATGCAACTATTCATTCCTGTGCTCCTCACAACTCATTAAGCCTAGAAGCATGACAGTAGTCACTCCTTGAAATTATCTTCTTTTAAGATATCACCCGATAATCACTCCTTTGCCCTCTTCGGCTACAGGTCATCACACCTTGTCTTGCCAACAATTATGATTAATAAAGTACTCATATGAAAGCATTATTTGAGAGCCAAGACGTCTAGAAGATTGTTGAAAAGGGTTATGAAGAACCAGACAACAAATAAAAAGAAAGCAGTAGCATAATCAAGGAAGAAAGAGAAAAAGGCTCTCTTCTTCATCCATCAAAGCCTAGATAAGGCTGCCTTTGAGGAAGACGTCGGCGCCACCACCTCAAAAGAAACTGATATTTTACATACAAAGGAGATGAAAATGTGAAGGTGGTACAACTCCAAATATTGACAAGTGAGTTTAAGACTTTTCAGTTGGAGTCAGACGAAGTATGACTCCAAACATTGAGAAGTGAGTTTGAGAATTTGTAGGAGTCGAAAGCAGTATCAGAGTACTTTGTAAGAGATAGTGAACCAACTAAAAATGAATGGAGAAAAACTTGAAGATAAATGAGTAATGGAGAAAATTTTAGGAGACCTGGATCAAAAATACAACTATATCGTGAATGCAATCAAATAGCACAAAGACTTGGAAAACCTGAAAATAGAAGAATTTATGTGTTCACCTCAAGCCAATTAGCAAAGAATTCAAAAAAAAATGCTAAATCTAAAATACTGAAAGTTTAATTACCTCATGATCTAGAGATAAATTCACAGCTTCTTTGTGCTCTCCTAACCCAGTAGAGAAGGAGCTTCCCTAAATATCAGGGGGGGGGGGGGGCTTATTTTCAAACCACACCACTGATGTTTCCAAATGAGTGGGGAAATTGTGGTGTCTAGGTGGTTTTCCATTGCATTCTATCAGTTAACAAATTTTCATTTAGCTCTAAGTATGTAAGATAATTTTTTATAATTTTTTGCCATGCCTCTTTTGGTCCCTTTTTTTTTTACACAGGCAAGGTCTAATAACTAACTTTCCTTACTGGAGCTTGAATCGACCTATAATTTATATGTCCAACCATCTATACCTACTTTTTTATGTTTATTCTCAATTGAAGTTACTCTAACTTTCTCGCATAATACTTTTGTGTATGCCTATTCATCTACCTTAGCATTTTTATTTTTACAGCATTTATTTTATTTATATATTTTCTCTTCGTAGATCAATATTCAGGTATCAACTCTTTTCCACCACTGAATCTAGGTTGTACATAGGTGTGCCTAATCAAATTGAGCCTAGTAACCTCAGAATGCTCAAAACTTATAAACATTTCGATATACTCTAGTATTCATCCTCAAATTGCAATGCTCCTTAATGGTTGAATAATTTTTTATATTGCTTGGCTTATTATTGTCGTCGTCAAATAAGGTAGCATTTAACATTTTTTTTTCTTTTTTACAGTCAGTAAATTCATTCATCTAATTGAACCTAAGATCTTTTCCGCTATAAGTTCTAATTTAATAATCTTACGCTCAACATAGTCTACCTCAATAATCTTATCCGCAATGTGTTTTTAAATTCCCTAACCCCCTCGAGTTCGTATTCATTAGGGAGGGTAAGATCTGCAATACAAATAGAAATAGGTAAAGAGATGGTTCTCTCCTTGAGTGAAAGAAAGAATGTCTTCATGGAGTATACTCGATCATATCTACCTGCAAAGGAGAAATAGCCATGATCTCTACGACATCTCTCGATCTTATACCAAGAATAAGATTTGCGAATGTGGATATGGAGCTATGTTCACGTTCTTGAGGAGCTAGTGGTGCCATGGTCCTCTTCGAGACTAGAGCAATCTTATATAAATGAGCAAAGTATTCTCTTTTTAATTGGATTTTATCTCTTCCCATGTTTCAACTGGCCTTAACTTTGATAATAATAACTATTTATATCTTTATTATATTATTTTACTTGATGTATATATATATATATATATATATATATATGATTCAACAGCGAATTTACCTAAAAAATATATGAGATATTAACTATGCCATCACCTAAGTAGGGTAACGACTAAATGGAACCTATATGATCTCTTTTTCTATTAAAATTAGTCATTTAATATATCAAGGTATTCTAGTTATCATTGGTGCACAAGTGGATATGAGCAATTGTATCTCATATGATTAAATTTGAATCATCTAGCTATGTGAAATTTCATATATAATTGAAATATTAAAATAAAATACCCTAATCTAATTCAAAGATCTGATACCAAATTGATGCAAGACAAAATATGAGAATGATTCATGAATTTTAAAGCCAACAAATTTAATAACTATTTATCAAAATAAAGAGAAAATTTTCAAAATTTGTACTATATGATAATTAAGAAACCAAATACCGCAAATTAAATGGTTTCATAATTTAAATCAAATAGGAACACTTGATAGATAAGGATTTATAAACTTAGATAAGAGTTTGTCAATTTTAATTCAATAATTCAGATTCAAGGTTTTATGATTTAGGTTGGTTTCATCACAAATTCAAATCTAAGAGTAATCTCTCTCAAATAAGTTTCTGATTGCAAGATAAGAGCCAAAAGGATAAGCCAGTCTAGCAGTTTATTTCGTTGAAATCGAATAATCAGTAACTAATTAAGTTTGGGGAGAAATTATACCAATATAAAGAATCTGAAGATTGGGAAGAAATTATACCAAGATAAAAAAAATCTGAAAATCATCCATTCGAATGGCTAGAAATAGGGCTTGGCCAGGACGCTTCATTACAAGGTTCAAAGATAGAGCAGTCTAAGCTGGACTCAGGACTCCTTCGAATGAAGTTGCTGGACTACTGTTCTTTGGGGTAAGGCTGGGTTGGTTGTTGACCAGGGCTGGAACAGAGGTCGGCTTGCACACGGCGCACGGGAGGCTCACGCGGCACGGGACCGGAGTGAGGACTTGGCAGCCCGGATTGACCTCCGCGGGCCGAATGATAGGCGTCACTGCGTCAGTGGCCGCTTGTTCCGGTGGCGACGGCGGGAGACCGACGGAGCAGTGATGTGGAGTGCCCGTGGTACGGAATGGCTGGTAACGAGCAGAAGGCCCGTGGTCGGAGCTGCGCCGGGGGACGGGAACGGCAGAACAGCCACGCAGAGAGGTGCTCGTGCGGTATTCAGAGTATACGAAGAAGTCTCTCTATTAGCAGTAAAGTAACACATATTCGGGATCAAAACAGAACTAAAATAAGATCAAAATAATACTAATTTAAAAATAATAATAATAATAATAAATAATTTTTTAAAATTATTCTATATAAATTTAAATATAAAAAATATTATTTTATTTTATATACTCAACAATTTAAAATAAAAATATCAATTTTATTTCACATTCTAGACCAAAATATTTAAATTTAAATCGAATATTTTGATCTAAGATGTGAAATAAAGTTTATATTTTTATTAAAAAGTATTGAGTATGTGAAGTAAAATATTATTTTTATATTAAAATTTGTGTAGAATAATTAAAATAATTTATTTATTATTATTATTGTTATTTTTTAAACTAGTACTATTTTGATCCTCGCGCCAAACAGGGCAAAAGCTTTCTTGTGATGGGGAGTAGCTGCAGGCTTGCAGCTCCTATTCACAAGATTATGACTCCCTAGTACAAAACTTCGATAACAATAATCTCGGTAAAAGAATCAATTTATTGCAGTCGACCATATAGCAGAAGTATTGTGTGGTGTTTAGCTTCGATTAGTTTAAGTTTTCAAGTAAAATCTATGCTCTTGTATTGTCTTTGCTTTGCTACATTTCCTAAAAAATCAATCTAAGAGAAGATTTACATCTTCGCTCTTCTCGAAAATTATTGTCGACAACTGTTTCGACAACCCATCTCCTTTTCGATAACATTACTAACAAGATGGATGCAATTCTCCGTGAGAAAAGCTTTAGGGGGCGTTTGGTTCAGTGTTATCTCAATGTCAATGTTATTTAGATATCATGTTATCTAAATATCATTGTTATTCATCAATAGACATTTGTTTGGTTCAATGTTATGATATTAGAAAATATCAATGTTATCCAAATTATTTTTGTTTAGTTAGAAGTTATTGGCATTATAATGACAAATGGATGGTGTTATCTTGAGATGTCGCCCAATTTGGAGTGACATCTAGATGTCATCATGTAATGACATTTTTGTAATTAATTGTAATGTTATTTAAAGATGTCATTAAACCAAACAATTAATTTCTAAAGATAACATAACATAATATTGAGATAACATTGAACCAAACGCCCCCTTAGTAAAAAAACTCAACAGCCTTTCATCATAACCTCCAGCATATGCTATGCTACATTGCTTCCTTTACCTGATATTCTCTTTCTGGGTTCACATAACTTTATATTATTACTTGCCACTGTGGTTTCACTTTTCACAACAAAATTTTGAAAGATCGTATAATTGATTATCAAGTTCAACAAAAAAGTCGATATAGAAGGGGACCGGTAAAGAGAAGTAGAGAAGAAGGAAAACAAAGCGAAGAAGAATAGGAAGAAGAAATGAAAGATTTGGAGGATTAACTTTATTCAATTCATCAAAACTGCAACAATTTGGTAGGACAATCTGTAAAAATGCCCTTGCAATATCCAAAATAAAGAATCTACCTTTTAATAATAGGAAAAAACTTCAACAACTTGGAAAAATGGCGAAAGGCATAACTTCTCTCATCAATAATCTAAGTTCAATTTATTGTGGTTGAAATAAATTATTAAGAAAACGAGCAGGTTAATGGAATTCAGCATTGAGAACAGCTCAAAGAGAATTTATGGGATGAATTATTTACCTTTGAACTCATCTTCCCAAACACCATAATTATTGGTGAATGGAAGATCAGGTCCTATGAGGCCCACGCTCAATTCTCTCTTTGCTGCCTCTGCTGCCAAGGATAGGCCAGCAGGCCCACAGCCAATTACAATCAAATCCAGCATAGGACCTCCTGAAGACATTGCTAGCAGCTGCAATATGGCAATTATAAGTAAATCAACCTTCAAATTCATAGAAATGTAGAAACTGGAGTGGGGCTAGTAAAAATACCTGCAAATCAACTTTCTATAACTTAAAATTTAAAATCATAAGCTACATTAGGTTTAATTGGCCTTATAAAATTGTTCCAATAATCTATAGTTCATTCTTGTTTTACTTTATATTAAGCCACGAAGACCAAAATATGGACCTCTGGCTCTCCTATATGATAGAATGGTTATCAAAAGTAAGCATATTCTCTTCATTTATGACCCTGGAAACTAATATAAGAAAATTTTCTTGATGCTGACAATTTGAGTAAAGATTCCAAACTAGGGAATAAGCAGGATTATTCAAAATATTAGGATTTAAGCACACTGATTACATGTGAAAAAAAAAAGGAAGAAAAAGAAAAAGAGAAAGATAGTGGACTAGATTAGGAGATTTAACTTTCAGGAAATGTGGAGGAGCTAGAGCAATGTTTTGTGGAGGAGCTCTGCTACATAGCTGAATTAGAATCATGCGAGTCGAAGAGGTGTGCTGCTAAATTGGAGCTGTACACTGGCTCTGTTTGGTAATAAGAAAAAAAAAAAGAAGATTTGGTTGGAATTTTTAGTGATTTTTGAAAAATGTGTATGATATGAGATAAAGTAAGTTGGTTATATTAAAAATTATGTATGATGTGAAATAAAATTGATTAATTTATTGATAATTGTGTTAGATGTGAAATAAAGTGATTGTTTAATGTTGGAATTTGTGTGAGATGAGATATAAAATAATTTTTTAAGTTTTTTTAAAATAAATTTAAGATTTTGGCCATGGGTAATTTTAGCCATGATTTTTAGTTCATTGCCAAACAGGGCCAGAGAGAGAGAGAGAGAGAGACAAAGAGAGAGAGAGAGAGGAAAAAAGGGAGAGAAAAACTAAGACTACTTCGGGCTTTGAGCATTAAACATGGGTATTTATGGCATGGTAGGAGAGTATTGGGAATAGCCAGAATAAGTAACTCTCATTAATTCAGGGAGTTTCAAGCATGATTGGCTGAACAGTCAGCCCTAAGATCAGTTTAACCCTCATGGATGATGAAAACCTTCTTTGGCTTGTGGTATAGGCCATGTCATAGGGGCATGGCTATGGGTGAGAGTTTAACTCGAAGATCAAAAATCACTCATTTTTTAGCTTGAATAGAGCTTGAATCGAAGTTTTTGATCCTAGCCACAAGCCAGTTTTAAAGCTCGAGAATTTTTTCAAGCCGAGTTCTAGTCAACACTGGGTCAGATCGAGCCTACTAAGATCGAATTGATTTAAACAAAAAAATAATATTATGTAAATGTTAGATGTATAAAATAGTTCTCATATAAGTAAAATGAATAGCTTGACCTAGTGAAAGAGTGGCTTGTGCCTCTTTGGGAGGTTAGGAGTTTGAATTCCTCCTACTTTATCACTTAGAAATGACATACATATTTTAAAAAGCTTCTCCTTCTTTAAAAAATCAATTTTTTTTAAAAAACTAGTGTTTAGTCTGACATTGGGAGTTTAGAAAATGAACTGACTTGAAATCGAGCTTGAAAAAATTTGACTCGAGCTGAATCAAATTGAAATAATTCGAGTCACGTGTCGATTTTGAGCCAGTGATTTTTTTTTTCTTCGATCAGAGCTTGAGCTGACTTTGGCTCGATTCGAACTCGGATTGTTCTCACTCCTAGGCTTGGCTAACAGGCCTGCATTATTGGTCATATGGTAGGCGAAATGGGCTAGGACCCCCTTATGTAGACGGACGCTCAGGTCGGCCCTTCGGGTGATGCTGTTTGAGTGGCTCACCTGATTTTTGGCTGGTTAAGTTTAATTCGAGTTGACCCTATCGAGACTAGGAATGACAACGGGGTGGGTTTGGGTCGGGTTTATAAATACTCATACCCGCCCCGCTATATATCATTCATTACTCATACCCGCCCCATACCCGTTTTCGCCCCGCCCCGCCCCGCCCCGCTTCTAATTTTCATAAACCCGTACCGCCCCGCCCCATTTCCTCACTCAGTTAATGAAAATCGAATTATTTTATTCTATTTGAAACAATAAAAATCGTAACACATGGTGTTAGTGACATTTTCTTATAGACCATTCCTTGTATGTAAATATATGTAACAAGATCAAGAATAATAAATAACTTTCATATAAATTCTTCAAATTGCCAACTTTCTTAGCATGAATTTCTATATAAAGCAAGCATGTGATAATTAAAGAGAAAAATCAATATAAGGTAGTTATAAGGCCCTTGCAGGCAACTTTATCTAATTGATTTAAGAGCCAACTGGAAATGTCAACTATCACAAGTAAGAAAAACTTTACAAGAATACATGCATTCTCTTTCCAAAGTACTATTTTTATTTAGGTATTAAAATTTAAAATTTTTAAAATTTTTAAATTTATTAAATCGGGTACGGGGCGGGGCGGGTTTATATGATTCATACCCGAACCCGCCCCATTTCATAACGGGGCGGGGCGGGTTTATCGGGTACGGGTACAAATTGCCACCCCTAATCGAGACTGTTCAGAATCCAAGAAGTAAATTAGACTGGCCCTGCCCACGTGTCAGGCTAATCAAATGGGGAGCTTTCACAGCACAACACCAATCAATAATATCGACCATCTTATGTATGGCGTAGTATTTGGAAGGTAAAAAACACATTTCGAAAGGGGCATCATGTGGCGCATTGGCAACGACCGATGTATTACATTTGGAGGGGCAGATGTATTTTGCTGCCGGCCGAGATAAGATTGGATTCAGTAATGCATTGCAAACCCTCTGACCCGGCTGGGGAGAACTCATTATAATTCAAGAAGTAAAAGAAATCAAACATTGAGAGAGAAGGAAGAAGACCTTGTCAGCGATTTTGCTCTGCTTCTCCATGGACTTCTGCTCCTGCATTTTGACAAAGAGGAGTTCGGTTCCCCCAGCCTTCACGTAGTCCTCCTCATCGGCGAACTCCTCCACCCCCCCCTTCACCTCCGTAGTCACCCCGCCGGCGGACACCGGCGAGAGAAGCCGAAGATGGCGCCTCCTCTGCCGGGCAATCGGCCACCGCAGATCCGCCGCTCGCCGCTCTTGTAGCCTCCGGTCCCCGATGGGCGCCGAGACTGCGGCGGCCCTCCCGTGGGCCAAGCTGCATTCCATGGGCTCAGGTCAGACGTTCTTTAGGGTTCACGGTCGGCTATTCGATGGTCAAAAGGAAAGAGACGAGCATGGGGTTTGAGGAGACAAATAAGAATAGATGTGTGTGTGTGAGAGAGAGAGAGAGAGAGAGAGCAGCCCAGCAGGCTGCAGGGCAGAGGAGAGGGATCGGCGTGAGGGGGAGAAAGAGCGGTTGTAGCGAATCCTCCAGAGGACGCGTGTCGCAACAGGATTGGAGAAATCTGAAACGAAAGTGGATATGGTTATGCTGTAAAAGTTGTGCTGCACAAGGATGCCATGGACGGCTGGATCAGTTCCACTCATGGAAGTGGCGGCGATTCTGATCGATGTTTCGGGTTCGGGTCAACCCGGATCTGACCCTATCCGTTATAAATGGTAAATAATAACTTTGAATTTTTTTATTTTTATTTTTTAATGTAATACCTTCAATGTGGACGATGTTACAGCATGATAAAATAAAAACATAACAAGCATTATATTAAAATTATCAAAAATCAAAATTATTAAAATTATTGCAATCAATTTTTAAATTTATCTTTCTCTTAAAATTTTTCTTAAATCATGATTAAAAACATAAATTAGAGCACATTGAATCCAAATAACTTTTACATTTCTTTTTTGTTTTTGTGATCGGACAAAATAAGACGAGCCATAAGATTGTTTAATTGAAGAAAGTATTTTTGCGAGAGAGAGAAAAAATATAATAATTTATAAATTTAAATGTGAAATAAAAATGTAATATTAAAAGATCTATAAAGTGTAAAAAAAATAATTTTAATGATAAAATTTATATTAAATATAAAATAAAATTAATTTTTTTTTAAATTAAAATTTATGTTAAATGTAAAATTTTATTTAATATTCTACGTATATTTTAATTAAAACAATTAGTTCATATTAATAAATTCTTGGTAACAAAATAAAATTTTAACATTATAATATCAAATATCTTTTTCTCTATTTCATAAAAATTTTAAATTATTTTAAAGTTATACTTCAATCAAACAAAACATTAAACTCAATATCAATATGGTTGAATAAAAAATTAAATATATCTACAAATATCTAAAATTTGAATTTATGAAATTGTTTTTTAATTATCCATTGTGAATATAAAGAGTTATTTTATGAAAATATTTACATAAATTTCATATAAATTCTAGCATATTATTTTTATTTTAAAATAAAATATATTATAAATTATTTTAAAATTTGTATGATACGTTTGTAAAAATTTTTATTTTTATTTTAACATATCATCAACTTTATTTTTTTATCAGATATCTCCCAAGAGACATTATCAAATTTTTTTATGTTGAATAATTTTTTAAAAAATAATTTTATTTCAATTCATATGTAGTTATAATGTTATATATGATTAATTTAGCTACAAATTTATAATTATACCCAAGGCCCCTAGAGTTGACCTACTTTAAAAAAAAATTAAATTAAGGTATGCATATAAAATTTGAGTCCACGTGTGTGCATGCTTATTATCATATTCCTGCGTTACATAAATGCATGCACACTGACACAGTATTAAATAAAGGGCAAATTACCTATTGATCTTTAAACTTTACTCGTAATTATATTTCCATCCAAAATTTTGAAATCTTCCACTAAAATTCTTAATATATATTTTTTAAAATTTTCGCTTGGGTTTTAGAATTTAAAAATGAGGACTTAAAAGTAAACCAAATAAGAACGTAATAGAACTTATAGTTTAAATTAGGGATTTATATAAAAAATTTGAAAATGTATAAATTTTAATAAATAAAATTGAATATTACTATGTTCAATATCATAAATTTATATCGAGTTTTCAAAAATATGTTCAAACCGTTCATTAAGCTTGATGAACGAAATTGAGCGAGTCTATATTAAACTGAGTATTGAACAAAGCTAGATTAATTATTTTCTATTTTTTTTTAAGGTATGCCCCTATAATTTACCTGTAATTATACTTTAAATCATATTTTTTTAAAACACTTCATTTGGATCTCTAAATTAAAACTATAAGGATCTATTGGGCTTCTATTTGATTTACTTTTATATTTTTTTTTAAATTTTAATTAAAAAAATATTAGAAATCTAAGTAAAGAATTTTAAAAAATTAAATCAAAATATAATTATGTAAAAATTAAAAGAACCTATCAGTAATTAATGATTCGATATTGAGTTGATCCAATCTTAGCTCAAGATTGAATTGAAAGTTTTTAATTCAATTTTGATTCGATCCAGAGAATAAACGAGGAGAGTTCGATCCGATCTCGTTTCGAGCTAGGTTGGCTCATTTGTTGTCGATTCAATTTTCGATTAATTTTTGATCTTTTATTCAAATATTATGTATATATTTGTTAATTCAATCAATTAACTTAAGCTATGTCCATTCAATTTGATCTATTATTTAAAAATAAAAATAATTTACAATAAATATGATTTAAATGATTATAGATAAAATTCTAATGAAAATCTAATGAAGCATTCCAGTAGACTACTGAAAAAATTACATATTAAATCTAATTACATATATAAATATATATATATAATATTTTTTATTTTTTTAATTGATTTGATTTCGAGCTATCTCGATTCGATCTTATGCCGGCTCAAGATTAGATTGATAAACTTTTCGAGGGAAAAAATAGCTCTTTAGTCGGTTCATTTAGATCGAATCGAGCTCGATTTGATACAAATTTAGATTTAATTTTTGAACAATTTTTAATTTTCGAGCAAAATTAACGGACTTAGTGGAGTTATGCAGTAGTTTATTGATTGGAAGAAGATCCACGTGTCACAATGGCACTCGTACGTCGTCGCGTGGGACGCGTGTGGATGAGAAAAATGAGCTAGAAATTATATTTCATATTCATAAAATTCGGTTAATTATATTCAGAATAAAAATTAGTTTTCTTTCAAATTTCAGTCCATTTAAATTTCACTCCAAATTTATCAAAATTTAGAAATTCAATTTCAAAAATGAACTCCCAAATTTAAAATCATGAGTTTTAATTCGAGCTGAGCGGAGCAGAGCATGAGAGCAGAGGAAGGCGGAGCAGATCATGGAAGTCGTGACGGTAGACGTTGGAGAGAGAAAGAGAGCGAGAAAGTGCCCACGCTAAGCAAATGGAAGCCATAAATAAAATCTTGGCTGCTTCTTTGGGAGTCTTCCTCTGATATAAGCGAAAGAAACCATCAATTCCCGCTGGCACTTTCTCCTCCTCCCTCCTCCGTCTTCTTCATAGCTCTCGTTTATTCGATCCCTGCCTTGATTCCATCCCTGTGCACAAAGTGGGTGCTTGCTTTATACCCCTGTTGGTACTTTGAAGAAGAAAGGGCGTCGTCTGCGTCGTCGACCCATGGGCTTTTTTTCTACTTTGCCCTCCGCATGTACGTTAATTAGAAGAGGCAGCAGAGGAGGAGAACAGAGGAAAAGCTGCCCTTCTCCTGTTTCCTTCTACCTCTGTTCTTTCATCATTTGTCTTCGTTTTTGCTTAATTTTGCCTTTTTATTACCTGCAAGGGAGAGGGAGGGAGAGGATTTGGGGGGTTGAGGTTGAGGGGATGCGAAGAAGTCGATGAACAGGAGGAGGGAGGTGAAGCCTTTCCTCTGGAGAGCCGGATTCGCCCTTGTTCTATCCCTCTTCTTCGCTACCCGTCACCGCCGCCGCCCTAATCCCCCTCCTATTCGTTCTCTTTCAGGTTCCCTCTTTTCTCATCTCACCCTCCTTTCCCCATTTATTCGACGACGCTGATCTTCTCTGGTATCTTCTCAACGTTTTGCAGATGCGGCGCCATCGGCCCGGGCAACCTCTGGAGAAATCGATGACGAGGTTCGCAGCAATCAAACTGTAAGATTCCGTTTACTTCCTTTCGAAACCTATCTGGGTTTTTAATGAGATTCGATTTAGTGGTCGTGATTGAGGAGTCTCTTGATTTTAGAAAGATGGAGCTTCGGCAAAGATTATTCCTAGGGCTCATGTGACTTTCGAAGAGGACCGGTTTGAAGAAGAGAAAAATTCACCGGAAACCATACCGACTTCTCCTCTAACAGAGGAATTTAAGATGAGGGATGTTACCACCATGGAAGAAGAGGTTCGATATCTTAGGAACTTGGTTCAATCCCTTCAGAGTAGGGAGAGGTGTTTAGAGGTCCAATTGCTCGAGTACCATGGGTTGAAAGAACAGGAGATATCCATGGGAGAGTTACAGAATAGGTTGAAGCTAAGTGCCGTGGAGACGAGGCTTCTTATGCTGAAGATCCAGTCTTTGAAGGCTGAGAATGAGAAGCTTCGAGCTGAGACATCTGATTTCTCAAGATTTGCTTCTGAACTAGAAATTGAAAAAAGAAATACTAAGCTTCTGAAGAGTAAGTTGAAAGCTGTTGGTGAGCAGGCTAAGGAGAAGATTGCAGCACTCCATTTAAGGATTACTGAACTCAGGGAGAAGGAGAGGAACGATTTGGAGCATGCTGTGGAGATTGAGAAGAAGATGAAGAGGTTTGATGAGCTTGATAATGAGGTGATGGAGCTTACGAAGCAAAATCTGAGGTTGGTTCGTGAGAAGCTAGAACTGGAGACCAAATTGAAATCTGAACAAATTTTGGGCCATAATTCTGTCATGAAGAGATCTGAGGTAACACCTTTTGGCTCTCATTTTTTGTTCTAACTCTAAACAAATATATTACCTGACCTGTTTTATGGCAGACATTGTCGTTTGATGAGCGAAATCTCCTGAGAGAAGAAAATGATAAATTGAAGAATGCAATCGAGCAGCTCCGAACAGATCGATGTGCTGATGTCGAGGAGTTGGTTTATCTTAGGTGGGTCAACGCTTGCCTGCGGTATGAACTGAGAAACTGTCAGCCTCCTCCTGGAAGAACCCTTGCAAGAGACCTAAGCAGGTGCTTGAGTCCCAACTCTGAAGTGAAACTCAAACAGCTCATACTCGAATATTCGAATTCCGGTTTCGTTCTCGATTGTGCAGGTCTAATGGAGTACGATTTAGACAGTTGCTCTTCGCAGGATTCCCAGGAGTCCGATGAGACTTCCCTTGGTTCCTCCAAGGCGAAATCGAGCAAATCAGGCAGATTGAAATTTCTCAGCAAGCTTAAGAAGCTTGTTCTAGGGAAGGAAATGGATGGAAACAAGAAGAGTGGAACTTGTGAGGGAAGGGCCACAGCTTCTACTTGCACCTTTGAAGAAATGGCTTCTTGTTTATCCGCAGAACAAGTCGAAGGCGATGATTCAGCTGAAATTCGGCCCAATTGTCCGTCTCGATGCTCGCTGGACGTCGAAAGTCTAAGAGGGTTCAAATTAGAAGAAGCTAAAGGAGGATTAACTGAAAGGTGCAAGAGTGATCTTGGAGCAATTTATAGCCAGAAGAGAATGAACTCTTGCGAGCAGAATCTGATTGGCTCTACTTGTAGTTTAGCCGATATTGAAGTGGGTGAAGCTGAGAAGATGAAGCTGAAGAAATTTGCTGAAGTTTTCAAGGGTTCCAAGGGCCATATGAAGGTGAAGAGGAGGGCAGCATCCTTTAGCTTTGCCTGATTTATATGGCATAAAGATAGGAGTTAAGTGTTGCGTTTTTGAAGAACTTGCTCAGCTGATCTAACTGTTTTGATGTATATTTTTGTTTCTGTATGTTACTTTTAGTTCAAATCAATGTTTTGGGTAGCAACTTTTAAATATTATATGGAATGCATCATATTTCTCTGTTGCTATTGACCTTTAAATCTATATGCTCTAGTTTTTTTGCCATTGAATCAAATCCTTATGTTTCTTTGTCATTATTATTTTGATTTTTTTTACTTCTTTGTTAGAGCTTTATCTCTTCATGAATGAAGTGGTTTCCATATGGCTAATTTTAGAAGGTGTTTGGTTAAATGTTATTTAGCACAATGTGACGGCTCATGAGAGACGAGCAATTTTAAATCCCTTAAAAGAGTGAGAGACAACATCTGAAAGCCGGAGAGGTGATTTTCTGTGCATTTAATCCCTTAGAAAGAAATTCAGAAGCTGTACTAAAGAGCGCTCGTGAGGAGAAGTTGTTGGGTTCAGACGGCGCACCGTCCGGAACCCAATCAGAGGGCGCCACGTGTGCCATACAGCTGGGTCCGGGCACACGTGGCGCCCTCTGATTGGGCGTCCGAACGGTGCGCGGTCCGCACCCAATAAATTTTCGCTCGTGAGAGGGTCCTCCTGCCTTAGGCCTACATGATTAGAAGAAGAGAAATACTTTGCAGGTTAATTAATAAAGAAAACTCAAGGCTGCACCAACACATTGAATTTGATTGAAAAACTCAACTTCTGCAACGTGTTGAATTTATGGAATGGAACTCGTAGTGGCAATTCAAGTTGACGGATTGTATTTGGGCGAATTCATTTTTTTGATCTGATCTACACCATTGTATCTGTGTCATATCATATCTCTATCATTGTGTTGTACTTATTTTGAAAAAATTATTTTTGTGTTACCATGATCATTTGATAGAAATTAATAATAAGATAAATAAAGTTATTAAACTTATGACTTAACATTAATCAACAATTAAAATGACTCGAAATTGGTTGGGATTTAACCGATGTGTACTTAAATGAGATGATTCAATTTTATAATGCCTAAATGCAATTGTGACAGCTTTTGGAGGCATAAGCAAGTTTAAGGTCAGTTTAATTGAAGTTAACACTTTAAATATTTGAATTAGAAATGAAAATGAAATAATTAAAAATTATAGGACTCAAACGTAATACAGTCTTCTTGAAAGACCCCGTAGATAATTTGTCCTATTTTTTTATTTGATTAATAAAAATTTAATTTTATGACTCACTTCGAAGTATTTTTCTTATTTTTAATTTGGCGCTGGCGGGCTGGAAGCTGCCACAACGGTCGACCTTTGCCCACTGATGAAGAAGTGAAGATCGCGCTCTCTCAATCCTCACCGTCAAATTGCGCCGTTTCGTCTAACGGCAAGAAATGAACGGCGATGATTCCACGAGACGCCGTTATCAAGATTCAAGAAGCCGTTTCAGATATCATCGGATGAATCGTAGCCGTTCATTTCCTGCTCCTTCTTTTCATTAAGTCCATATAAAAACCCGCACGAGGCCTCTTCCCGCTCATATTTCGGTCTCCCCCTCGCGCCGCTCTCAAAGCGCTCTCTCTCTCTGAAGTCCGTCAAGAAAGAAGCTCCTATTGCGCCGGCGAAGCAAATGGAAGAAGCTACGCCGGTCGTGGTGTCTGTGCCTGTGAACGTGCCACCGCCACCGCCACCGCCTCCACAAATGCCGGTGGTGATCGAGCCGGTGAAGGCGACTCTGTACGTTGGGGATCTAAATCCGACTGTGAAGGAGGAGGACTTGGTTCGCGTGTTCGAATGCTTCGGAGCCGTCCTCTCTGCTCGCGTCTGCCGGGATCGCTCTTCCGGCGAGTCCCTTGGTTACGCTTATGTCAATTTCGCGTCAAGTTCGAGTGGTAATGGCCTCTTTTTCACTTCGTTATACCTTTCTCCCATGTTTCCTTGCGTGCTTGGCTTGTTGGCTGACGATTTTCCGACTCTGCGAAGCTGAGAGCGCCCTCCGAGCTATGAATCATGTCAATCTAAAAGAAAAACCCATTAGGATTATGTGGGCTGAGAGGAACCCCATCGGAAGGAAGAATGGAGTTGGTAATCTCTTCGTTAAGGTGAAAATCGCATTTCCTTTCCTCTAGGTTTCTATTTTTTTCTCCTTGCTTTAGGCTTCTTGAATCTAATTCAGTTGGGGGTTTTCTTTGGCCTTAAGAATCTTGATGAATCGATTGGTGGGGCGAAGCTGGAGGATCTGTTTAGGCCGTTCGGGCGGGTTGATTCGTGCAAAGTGGCCATCGATGAGAAAGGAAGAAGCAGGGGATTCGGCTTCGTGCAGATGAATACTGAGGAGGCAGCCCTGTCTGCCATTGCAGCTCTCCATGGGTCTGTCCCGAATGGCGCAACTAAGAGGCTGTGAGTCTCTCTCTCTCTCTCTCTCTCTCTCTCTCTCTCACACACACACACACACACACAGAAATCTTCATTAGCTCATTCTGCTTACAGCATCTTCCTCCCTCTCTTTTGCGAGTGTAAGTAAAAATATCTTGAGTTTTTAGATTGTTTTTAGTTTATTCTTTTATCTATTATTGGATGAACTATTCTTGCCCTACCATGGGTAATTGTCAGCATGATGTACAAGGTCTCTTCAAAACATCGATATTAATCATCTAAATGGGGTGTTTGCCGATCTTATTTGATTGTTCTATCATTCTTGGATGACCTATTCATTCCCCGCTATGGATAATTGTCAATAGGAGCTTATAGATCACATGTTCTTTAAAATGTCTATATTGATTATCTATCTTTTAACTTGATCAGATATGTGACTAAGTTTGTCAGAAAGTGTGAGAGACAAGTCCCAATTCCACAGCCAGCGGGCTGCAATAATCTTTACATCAAGAACCTGGAGAAGGATTACACAGATGAATTTCTTGAAGAAAAGTTCTCTGAATTTGGTAAAGTAAACAGTGCTGTTGTAATGAAAGATGAAAAAGGTAAGTCCAAGGGCTTTGGGTTTGTCAGCTTTGAATCTGCAGAGCATGCCAATAAGGCTATGGAGGCCATGAATGGCTCAAAACTTGGTATCCTTCACTTTCTTTGTTGATTCCTCCTTTTTTGCATAAGATATTTAGCTTCAATGACTTCAGGATCGAAGACACTTTATGTGGGACTTGCTCAGAAGAAAACTGAGCGTGTGGATATATTAAAGAAGCATTTTTGCGATGAACATCGTCAGCACATGAAACAAATTGAGGGTGCCTCTGTTTTTGTGAAGAATTTGAGCGAATGTGTCACTGAGAAGGCCCTGCAAGAACATTTTGCGGCCTTTGGGAAGATACTCTCGCAGAGGATTTGTCGTTTTAATAGCGGGCGAAGCAGAGGATTCGGTTTTGTGAGCTTCTCCTCCCTTGAGGAAGCCAACAAAGCTGTAACATCTCTTAACGGAACTGATTTTTGTGGGAAAACTATCTATCTAGCCTTTGCAAAACCCAGACAAAATCTTTTTAAGAACCCCCAGAATCAGCCATCTTCTACTATCAGTTGTCCTTTGGTATACCATCAACCTTATTACAGCATTCCATCACATAATTCTTCTATTTTTAAGCCTCCATTCAACTCAGCAATGTATCCTATGATGCTTTATCCACCTCATGGACCATATCATTTGCAGGTATGCTGACATGTTGATTATAGAAATCGGTATACATTTCAGTTTGTGATATCATTTTTCTATGTTGCAGAATGAACACTACGTGAATGACTATTACCTGAATCAAAGCTGTGTTTTGCCTCGAAGGATTGAGAAGGAGATGAAGAACACACAGAACCCCAAGCTTCATCTTCCTGCCGATCAGCCGATTCTGGATAAGTCGAAGATGGAGGAAATTTTCTACACCTATGCACCGAAGCTAGAGGTTGTTATCAAGCACCTGGAATGTTTGGTTCTTTCTTTGTTTTCTTGTGTTATCTATACTAATCGAATAGCGTAATTCTTTTTAATGTGAAGCAAAAGCATGCGTCAAAGATGGCTGATTTAATGCTGCGGATGAATAGGACCAAACTCCATGAGAATATCGCAAAGCCGAAGGTAGACAACGATTTTTCTAAAGGAGTTAAAGCTGAAGGCCAGCCTGTTGCATCAAAGAGTTAAAAGGGGTGCTGAATTCTCTGAAGAAATGAAGGCTGATTTGTTTACTTTCCAAGTTACTGTACCAATTGTAGCTCTGTTGAAAAAAAAAACTTTTTTTTTTTTTTTTCATTTGACTTTGTCTGTGTGATTTCTTTTTGTTGTTGATTTTCTTTTTGAGGAATAAAAGTGCTTTCACTGCAAGTATCAAGAGAAACTTTGTTGTGGATGTTTTTCTTTGAGGCTTTGAATCCTGCATCGTTCACACCAGAAATAAAGCAATAGGCACATAATAGTTCACATAACTTACTTGTAGGCTCTCTGATTATATATACAGCATCCATACCCAGTACTTTCTACTCAGCAAATGAAACTCCCAAAATAACAAACAAAAAACTTGACAAAAGAAAGTTTGTTCATCAGTAGAAATCATCAAGGGACAAGCTCTCCATACAAGAGGAAGAGCTCCCCAGCCCATCATCTGGGAGAAAACTCATAGAGAAATCAGCCGAGAATGCACAGTTCATGCCGAGTGCCATGTTCATCCCCTCTGCCAATGGCAGATAGAGATCAGAATACCTGGCTCTTGCCACCACAATGTCGGGGATGATCGAATCGAAGATGCCATCTTCTATGACAGGCATGGGGTCGACGAGCAGCTGCTCCTGGCATCCCGCCTTTCTCGCTCGAATAACCTGAAACATCGAATCGAGTTTTCCATTAAATTGAGCTTCAGAAGGGATCATTTTCAAATTTCAATCTCAAGAAACGAGCAATACATATCTATCTTTTTCATCATCCTTGTACAGCATGATGAAGTCTCCTAAATGAAGGTCATGGCTCCTCACAAATTCACCTAACAGAAAAGTAATTAAGCTATACAGCACTGGAGATCGAAGACAAAAATAATTAAATGTCCTTCTCTTTAATATAAGATTAAACTTAGCAAAAAAAATCATCTTTTTATCATGATCTGTATATAAATGTGTAGAATTATTACCAGTACTCTCCAATATGTACATCCTGCTCTTGTTGTTGGGCCAAAACCTGTGATAAATAAACACATCTTTAATAGTTGATATAATTAAAATGATTATTAATTCTGTAATTTATATGAAATCTATATATACCTGAATTTGAAGCTCCACAATTGAGATGTCTCCAGGTCCTGCATAGGCAGTGAGATGCCTTCTCTTGCTGTGAGAACTGGAAGGTGGGACTCAGTCTCTCTCTGGAGCACAAAAAGGTTCATCAGAATCTTCCATATATATAAATTCATTAATCAAAAATAAGAAAGAAAATTTAGGCATTTTTTCATTATAATAAAAATCTGAACTATGACTAACTCATAGATCACATATATCATACACAAATTTAATATCAAACTAAATAATTTTACTTTACATCTTATACTTTATTTCAAATCTTTAATTCACAACTATTAAAATAAAAAAATATCACATCAAAAATTATTTTTTACCCAAATTAAACATAACCCAACAAAAAAACATTCTCGATTAGCTAGAACATGATGATCACTAGCTAGTGATCATATTCTGTATGAAATGTAGAAAAGATTTCATAGTTTTTTTAAGCAATGTTTTATTCATTGAAAAATAAAATAAAATATTTTTTTTGGCTCAAAGAACTAAAACCTTGGGCAGGACAATTCTCCCCAAAGAACTGACATCACTGTTCCTCAGTTCCTTTTGAAGGAGGAATCTTAAGCCTTCCATAAGTTGCTGCATGAAATACCAAAAAGAACTCAAATCTAATGCAGAAAAGATGACCATCTTATAATTATAACATCATAGAGGGAAAAGGTTGAATCTTTGGGTTCTGCTTATAAGTTTCAAAAATTAATTAACTTGTTTCATTTTATAATGGATTTTTTTCACACACACACATTTTGTTCTATATATGTTATCTCATCTTCAATCTTATGGTTTTATAAAGTATAACCTAATCTTTGGGGTGCTTGTTTGAACAAATTTAAAACAAAGTCACATTCTTCAAACGAGCCAACAGATCGTAAAATTAATTGTCAACTTTAAGCATCGAAATGTATAGTTGAGGGGAGTTTTTATTTAACCAGAATTAAATTTATAACGAATGATCAAGCACTCTGGTGACTCATTCTAACATCTATATACAATTTGCAATGCTAAATTTAAATCTTAGAACACTAATTTTGCGATATATTTCTCAAAATTTTGATATAAAAACATAGAAAGGAGATTGATGG
Organism: Apostasia shenzhenica; assembly: GCA_002786265.1. Classification (NCBI taxonomy): domain Eukaryota; kingdom Viridiplantae; phylum Streptophyta; class Magnoliopsida; order Asparagales; family Orchidaceae; genus Apostasia; species Apostasia shenzhenica. The sequence goes on along the minus strand of KZ451969.1, from coordinate 9,365,094 downwards.
AGATCATGACAAACAATAAAACCCTAAAAGATGATGAATTTGATCATTTTGTTTTCCTAATTTATGTTTTTTTTATGTTAGAGTTTGCATAATTTGATGAATCCAAATTACATGACAATTAAAAATGTATCATTAAAAAAAACAATTAAAATGATGAACTATGACTTTTTTTTACACAATTAAATATTTGTAAGAATATTTAATGATATATTTTATATTATAAAAACAATGTATAAAAAGTCGATATATAGGAGTACTGTATAAACAGTCAACAAGAGCCGTGAGAGCTTACGACCGGCGGCGGCGGCGGAGGAGGAGCGGCGGCAGCGGAGCCGGAGAGTGGCTGGGGGAAGAAGGGCGACGGTGTGTTGCGGCGGTGACCGAAGGAGGTGCGCTTCCGGCGGCGGGCGATGAATCCCGCCTCCGCCCGGAGGTCGGGGGCGGGACCGGCGGCCTGCGGCGATTGGGCTTCCCCTCCGGCGAAGCGGCTGGCGGGGGTTCCGGCCATGGGAGGAAGCGGAGGAAGAAAACGGAGAAGTGGGTTTTGCAGATCGAGGAGGATCAGAGAGCGGGAGACGCGATTGGGGGCGATCGGACGAAGAGGAGGAAGGAAAAAGGGGAGGAGAGATAAAAAGCTCTGATTTTTACGGCGGAGAGCTCCGGCCAGGTGTTGCGATGGCTCTGATTTCCCTGCGCCCGGAATCAATGGGCAGTCGCCTCCCCCTTCCTCCAAGATGGTGATGACGAAGCTAGCGAGGAGAAGATATAACTCCTCGCTCTCTCTCCCTCTCTCTCTCTCTCTCTATTTCTACTATTGGGGTGGCGGTGAGCTCACCGGAGGGTGGCGGCACGGCGGAGGCGCGCCTCTGCATGGGCGGGAGGCCAGTGGGAGGGAGGGACGTGGAGGGGCATGGTTGGCAGGGGTAAAACGGTCATTTCGCAAGGGTTATGTTGCAATTTATTTCGGTCCCGGGTTAGGAGGGCTTTTTTGCAATCATGACCCTGTCAATTCTGAAAATTGTGCTTACGTCCTCATGGTGTCACTAATACTCATGAAGAATACTAAATTTGGGGGCTCCCTGCCTTCTAGAGATCTGCCATTTAAGTACTTCAAGATTTCGTTTGATTAGACATTGATATAATATTTTCTTTCTCCTAATTTTGGATTAATTTTTCCTCAAAAACAAAAAGTTTGGTTTTTAATTTTTATTATTATTAGGGAATTTACATACAGAACACTGAATTCATCATAAATTACATATTTCATTATCTTTTAGTAAATATTACACATACCACATTCTACTTATGGGTTTTACATTTCTATTGTAACAATAGAAATGTAAAAAGAGTGCGATATGTATAATATTTACTAAAAAATGGTGAAATACGTAATTTGTGATGAATTCAGTGTTCTGTATGTAAATTCTCCTTATTATTATTAGGCATGCAATTTGCAAATTGAGACCTTTGGTTCATCACAATAGTAAATCTTTTCTCATTGCTTCTACTTAAATGTTATCGTGAGATCGCGACACAGACGAGTTTTCATAACAACAATGTAAAAAGAGAAAAAGAAATATAAAATATTTGTAAATAAGAGAAAAAAAATCACAATATCACATGCGTATTGTTGGTTTACGAATCAATCTTTTAAATATTACACCGCTATTAAACTTATGATCTTGTAAGGAGATCAAGTGATGTCGTAGATTTACGAGTTTGTGAAAGAAAAGCTTGTGAAAGAGAGGTTCATGTGGAAGTTTCCAGCTAACTGAATCAAGTTGATGCACCATCATTAATAAAGCTATGTATGAATGAGCTTTTATGAATATCGATATTATCCTGTTAAAAATTAGGGATTTTTACTCGTATGACACAAAAACTTCAATATTTACTTATTAGACACCCTAAAGTTAAATATTACATGACACACACTTATTTATTTTAATTTTACAACCAACACACCCTAGTTAAAAAATTCTTACATTTTATTTAAGTAAACCATACTTAAGTTATATTTTAACTTAAATAAGGTTCATAGGAATAAAATCTAACCCCTTTTGTATCTTAAATTAAATCTAATCGTTAAGATGAGCATCTAACGATTAGATTTAAAATATTGTACATAAATAATAGATTTAAATAGTTTTTAACACATAAGATTTAAGTTAAGGTGCACCGAGAGTTAGATTTTATTCCTATAAACTTTATTTAAGTTAAAACATAACTTAAGTATGGTTTACTTAAATAAAATGTAAGGATTTTTTAACTAGGATGTGTTGGTTGTAAAATTAAAATAAATAAGTGTGTATTATGTAATATTTAACTTTAGGGTGTCTAATAAGTAAATATTGAAGTTTTTTGTGTCATACGGGTAAAAATCTCTAAAAATTATCGATCGAGGCAGAGCTGCCTTTTGTTAATAGAGATTGAAGACGCTCAATCAATTGAGTTTGGAAAATTGAGATGATCCGCTCATCAATTTACATTTACTGAATGCCATTGATGTTTTATTAAACTGTGACACTTATGTGGTCAAGAATAAGACACAAATTTTTAAGATTAATAATTATATTATATAATTGCATCCATAATAATTGTACTATTTATTTGTATAATAAATACTCAAATTTTATATCTCAACCAAATAAAAAATAATTATAATTAATTACAGTTCATTAACATCTTATGTAATTATTAATATTTCAAAAAATGTTAGGACTGAGAAATGTCAATGCTAAGAATAAATATTTAATAAAATAGATAATTAATTAATGTATTAGGCATGAAAATACTGAAGTATAATATTGCAAATAAATTTCTAATTAGATCACTAGTTCCTTATTTTTTTTGTTACATATTTTTAATTATTTAATATATATGTTCCTAACATTTCTTATTATATGACAATGAAATTGTTATAAAATAAATATTTTGGAAAAATGGTTAGAAAATAATTAAGTAAACTTTTTTTTGAAAATCTTGGTTAGAGAGTGAGTAAGATTTATTTAAGTTGATAAAATGATAAAAATTATTAAAACTATATATCTTACTCACAAATTATAAGTATACTCAATTTAATATTTATATCACATCTTAAATTGAGGGAGAATTTTTTGATTTAAGTATAAATTATTTTCTTTTTATATTATAAAAAATGAAATTATATATATATATATTTATTTATTTATTTATTTAAATTTATACATACATAAAATATAAATAAATTTTTATTAAGTATATTAATATGTTTATAAATGAGATCATTATCACAATAATTCATAATTCATGAAACTTTTATTTTTTATATTAGTACATCATGAAATACATTGGATTTGAGTGAGCCATTTATTTTTTTATTTTTTTATTTCAAAAGCTACTCTCTAGTCAACTCAAAATTAAATTTGCAATTTTAATTAAATAAAATTGTTATTCAAGTGGACAAAATTTCGATTTGATTTTTTAAAGTTCATCTGAGCTTTATGAAAAACCTTGTATATATCTTTGATAATATATATTGTTAATTAATATGTAATATTTTGCATATTAAATATCTTACGCATCATAAATTTTGATTATTTATATTATTTTTTAATTAATTTTTTTAATATTTTTTACATCTTAAGTATGTATTTGAGAAATTTACAATTTTTTTTTGGATTTTACAAATAATATGCCAAGACTTATGAAACTGTAATTGAGTCGAGTTTGATCGAGCTGATAGTAGTTCAAACACAAAATTTTTAAGTCCAGCTCAACTCGAAGTCAAAATAATATTGAGTCGAGCTAGCTTGATTGAAAATTACTCGAGCTTGGGCTCACTCAAACTCGGTTTCAATTAATTAATTTGTTTCGGGCTGACTTGAGGTTATATATATCGAGCAAGCAATTTCAAACCCAACTCAAAATCATTGAGATCGAGCTCAAATTCGAGCGAGCTACGAGTTTCAAATTATTTTTTACATCTCTACCAATGCAATGTGATTGATTAATTATTTTTTCGTAAATTAATAAAAATATTAAATAATTGAATTAATAAATGAGCTTTTGGCGGGCTTACAAGTGGACGAAGGGACCGGCATGCATTGGGCCAGCGCGTCGGCCCGGCCCAGAGCCCGGCCCAACATGTGTCCGCCATGCAGCCGTTAAAGCCGCCACCTTTCTCCCTGCGCCTCTTCCATGCCTACATAAAAATATAAATGATCACATGTTCTATATCTAATCATAAAATAATGGGACTTTTAAAATATATATATATATATATATATATAATATACATGCACTCATTTTAGTGTAAACCTTGAGAATCGTGCGGGAAAGTTGACGAGTCGTGCATTTTCTGTTGCGTCTGATTTTGCGATAAGATCTCTTGTTCGTATAGGATACCAGCTTCGTCTCAATGTATCCAATTATGTCCTGAATAGTTATTGGTCTGTCTTGACGCATCCTGATATATCCGACTGAAAGCATCACAATATATCTGGCTTTTACTGGAGACATCCTAGTGTATCCAATTATGTCTCACAATATATATCCTGCTTCAAAAGAAGACCTTCTAACACATATAACTGCGAGAATTAGTGCACAATATATATGATTGGAGTGAACGTATCACAATATATTAACAACATTCTTACCTTTAAGTTCAACTCCTCGTAAACAGATCATCCTAAAATATAACCACTCGATGAAACTTGCGTGGTAGCTAAAAGTTCACTTTTAATTGCTTCTTCAGTTGGTAGCTAAAAGTTCACTTTTAAATTTGCTCGATAAACCGCTAAACTTCATTCAACAGAAACTTTACTCTACATACTATCTGCAAATGCAATGATATTGAGAGATGAAACAAAAAAAAATCCTATAAATGAACATAAATTTTATGACATACATAACATAAAATTATATACATCATCACATAAATATTTACTCATAAGGACATTGGAATATCCCAATCTCCTTGAGTGTTAATATTTACATCAGGTTAACAATAAATCCGAGTTATTAGTTTCTTAGACGTCACAGATATGAATACGAATTCTATTTATTTTATTTTGAACCAGCTATCTTCGAGCAATAACCAAATTGGCTAGAACTTCAATCTGATTAAAATTCTACTGAAAACAGCGTGTGTAATTTTGGTTCAAATTGCTTAAATAAATTGTTCACAAGATTCTGAACTACAGATTGTTCTACAGGTCAAGGCTTCGCCCCTGTGCTTGCAGTATACCCAGTTACATAAAAGAACTGCAAATCTAAACAGAAGCCAATCGGCATTCCTTTATTCTGTAGCTGTTACACGATGAGACTGAGAACGTCCTCTTATGGCTTGGGTCTTGACTGGTTTCGGCACTGCGCCGAAAGCAGCAGCACTTCAAATTTGAATTTCAAGAATCTGTACTGAAATGTGTGTTCTTCCTAGTTTTGGCTCAATTATCCCTGCTATTGCCTCTATACACATATGGCCTCTACTGCAGCCGCCTTCATCACTCCCGAGCATGGGTCTCCTCCAAAAACATCGGGAACGACGGATACCGAGCACGACTGAGAGCCGACACATCGCTGCAACAAAACCGGTCATCGCTTGTTATTTTGGGTTACATTTGTTGACTTGGGTCATTGACGCGTATACGATTTTAAGTTGATGGGGACAGAATTTACCTTCTCGAATACATCATAAGATTTATGGGCATGGCAGCTTCCTTCTGAGTAGCTTCCACACACACCTTGTGGAGTGCCAAAGCTAGCAAACTTTATGGATGCTATCTTCTTCCCTTGCTCACAAACAAGATGTATCTTTGGTTTTTTATAGTCTTTTGTGCGCCAGTTGATCAATGATGGTTGCCATTCAGAAATATAAGCACAAACACTTTCAACAGTCTTTGCTACCATTGAAATCCCAGTCGGATCGCCACCCCACTCTTCGAAGACGACTAACAAGTTGCCTGTCGGGTTAAGCCAAGAGCGAGGCACATGATACCTGTGACATGCATGGTTAAAAGATGTGTGTACTGATAGTGCAAATTTAGAAAATAAAGCAACCAAATTAAAGATAATCTCAAAGTAAAGAGGCCCTATAGCTTTTCTTCAGAAAAAGGTTGGGCCACAAAAAACTTTGATAAGAGGTAATTAAAGATAGTCGATCCCAACTAGTTAACATAAGGCTGTTGATGATGAGGATGATGATGGACTGCGAAGCATTTACCATCTTTGAGAGGGCTCTCCGCAGTTAGTTTGGCACTTCTTCTCATCATACTCTCCGCGATAATCACACCAATTGCAATTACCATTTGCAGTGTAAGCAGGCCAATATCTGCCTATGCTTTGTCCATTTATCCATATTTGCCCCTTTCCCATGCTACTCATATCCAATGCCAGAGGATCACTTCCCTCTGGTTCATTGAAGAAAGCCTGTTATAAAAAAAAGTACATGAAATATATCATATATGCATTATCCATCATTATTGGATGCTGGAAGCTTTAAACATCTCTTTTAGTATAATAAATAGAATTAAAAAATCACCTTGTACCAATTTAGTGGCTGTTTTGGATATGCTTCTCCCCACTCAACTGCGGAGCTTCCACTAAGAGTGTGAAGACTCAGAGCCTCCCCTTTCAGGCCAATCTATAAACAGAAGCATCAACTGCTTACCTTAGCTGATGTAACAGCCTGTTATATTTTTGCCATAAAAAGAGAGAAATGGGAAGCAGGTTTTGGTGAAGTAATTAAATCATCTTATGTTTCTAAGTTTCACATGTTTAAGTGCATGAATAGCCCGTGTTATGCTAGAGTAAGGCTGCTTAAATTGTCGAGGTTATCTTCCTCACGAGAGCTAAGGAGGATGTTAACACTAAGCCGATAAAACAAAAGAACAATTGTTCCAGAAGGTAATCATCAAACTAGTTATCCTCTATGAGGACATCTCCAGGAAAGCTATCTTTGATGAGGACTTCTACTATAGGGAATTCCCAACCTGCAACACGCTTGGCAAAATACTCTCAAGATAATTCTCATAACAATGTAGCAAAAACCCAATTGAAATCTCAAGCTACGCAAGAAAACTTGATGCAAATCATAGAAAAAAGAATGAAGAAACAAGAGAACGCTAAATTTACATGAAAAACCCCAAATCTAGGGGAAGCTACAGTCGCAACAGAGAAATTCCACTATTTTGTAAGAGCCTTTAGAGAGAATACAAAGACCTCATAATTTTATTCTCTCAAATCCTAGAATAGATTAAATGATTATAAATTATATTAGAAAATTCCCCAACCACAACACCTCCCAACTTCTGAGATAATAGTGCACTCGGTCTCCATAGTTGACAACACAATACACTTTTGAAGCCTAAATATCCAATTACTCCCCCTAAGGGTAAAGGCTAACCCTGAAGAGCTCTTCCTGTATCTAGAATTCTATCAAGATTCACATCTACATGACTTTCTAAAATGATCTAGTTCCTCCTATAACACAATGCTATCTCAGTGTCTTTGAGATACCTGAGTAACTACCTTACAGTTTTCCAATGCTCTAAGTATAAACATTTCACAAATCCACTCATACCTCCTACTGCATAGGCAATATTTAATTTCTTGCACACAAGGTTTTCATCATTAAATATCATAAAACTCTCCAACATCATATAAATGTCCAGCTCTAGATCACCATAGAGGAACACAGTTTTCACATCAAACTGCTTCAAGTGAAAGTCTTTCGTAGTAATATTACTCAACATAACTATGATGGTAGTCAATATAAACAAAGATGGAAATAACACAGTATAACTAATACCTTTCGTCCGAGTATGGCCTTTTATTATCAAAAGTGCTTTTTAACTCTCATTACCATTTGCTTCTTTCTCGATCTTATCCATCCACATGTTCTTCAAAGTTTCCTACCTATCTCATAGTGGAGACTAGGGCGGATTGAAGCATTGATTAGGGGGTGCAACTGCACCCCATAAAATTTTACAATATAATAATAGTTATTATCAGTTAATTATTAATATAATATTATATATATTTATTGCACTCATGATTTAATAGAAAAATGCTTAAGGACTACAGCAGCTTGAGTGGGATTCCACTATCATGCTCCCACCAGTCATCGTCACCTCTGTCTGACCTCCTCTGTCTAGCCAGTGGCTCATCCTTAAACCTAGTTAATTTATTTTTCCCTTTTGATAAAGTTAAGTTGTTTAATTTGCTCCATTTTATTCGGTAAATTTCCCTCCATTTATCGCTGATTTGCACAACAACAGTAACTTTGCTCATTAAATATTTATGAAAATAAATAGATATATTAATTATCCATTAGTCTATTTGTTTATAAAATTGGCATTAACCCTTCCCGCTGCTAATATAAAAAGAGCTTAGCTTTTTAGAATATATTGATATTAGTACTTTTTAGTTTTAAATTTATAGAAAAGTGAAAACAAGAGAAAAAAGAAATTAAATTTTAAGTTTTTATTAAATTTTTAGAGAAAAGTGAGGATAAAGAAATATAATAGTCCTTTAAAATATGTAAACATTTTAAACTAATTAAAAATTATTAAATTGAACATTTTCTATCAAAAAGGTTTGTAAAAAAAAGTGAGGTTCTAAAAGAGAGATCAAAACTACCGCACTTTTATAACCTTAAGGACAGGACTAAATTCAAGATTTTTCAAAAGTTAAGACCAATTTGTAACGTATTTCCAACCTGAAAGGCTTAAGTGCAATTTACCCAGAAGGTAAGTGAAAGGCTAACAAACATAACAAAAAACTATAAGGAATGATTATGTATACTTGAAACTAAATGAGAAGTTGGTATGATAAAGTTAATGGAAACAAAAGTTTCATGTAACTAACACCACTAGTGGGATTAATGTTTGGTTATTGAATTTTAAAAAAAAGGCTTGGTTATTATTGTTTGAATTAGCCGAAATACCTCTCCCCTTTTCTCTCACCCCACCTTCCATAGTATCCTACTTACCCCTGTCCACTTTTCTCCTTAGCAAAGAAAGGGAAAAAGAAAAGAGACAGAAGGTCTAAGAACAATATGTGATCTTTAATTTGACCAGTAGAAAAATTGATAGAAAGACTGACGTGAGACAACTGAATGGTTGCATAGAAGTATAGGAAACCATTCCAAAAATGTGTACATGCTAAAAAACGGTGTAAACATAAAGAACCTAGTTGTACTAAAGAGTAAAGACATTTTGCAACAACAAAAGAGACCTTGACATGACTAACCTGATAAGTCCATTGCTGCCATGTCAAATCTCTTCTTCCTTCATTGAGACCACTTAAAGTGACTGGACCAAGAACCCCAACATTCCAAGTTTCAAAGTGCTCCCCAACATTCTGAACCCAATGGAGAGAAATCCATGCCAAAAATTTCATCACCAACACTGAATTTCATAAACGATGAAGGGGAGGCAAACAAAAGCTTACAGGAAGACCAACTGATGCACTTAATATAGAAATTGTGTTGCTTCCTGCCCACAACTTCACTCTTCCAGAATATGTTAGCCTTGGATCCTGTACACCTCCATATGCATTGCCTGCCAGGTAGCAAAAAGGCAGTAGAAAATTCAGCATAGATGCGAGACAGGTATGGATTTTAGTGGTCTTCCTAACTAGAGCATATTTACATATAGCACTAACAATTATACATTATGTTCTTGACTTAAAATTTCAATTTTCATTGTCCTCTTATAATCATCTAGCTTTTCAATTTTGTAGTTAAAAAAATGTTTCATTGTGTCAACATTTCATGCAGTCACAAGCACAACTTGGGTCTCATGATTTTCTCCCAATAAGGCACCCAAACCAGTTAGAATGGAGCCAAACTTATATAGCTCACCTCCCCTTTTATGATGTGGGATAGTTCATTTTTAGTTTCTTTGAAATCCTAGAAACCTGCTAAAAGCCGCACATAGTTTGAGTTGTTGGCCCCAGTGTTTGAATCCCCACACTCCTAAGATTAAAATGATTCTTTGATTAAGCATTTTCTTGGAGGACCGAGGTTGGTTGGGGAAGATGAAACCCACCTAATACTGAATAAAATGGTTTATTTATAGAAATGAAGATCAGGTATGACATTTTCATTTAAAACATGACATATTACTCATATTAATCAGATAATTTAAAATCACTAATTATTTGAAGTCGTTCCAAATAGATGGGTATAAGACCACAAATAGTAGGATATATACAAGGAATAAAGTGATTAATTACCTGATAGCTGCCCATTAACAAACACGTTCAAAGAGTGACCTGCTGACATCACAGTGAGAACTGGATATTCTCCATCTTTGAAGAAGCTTTCGTCCTCACTGATAATAACGCTGAAATGGGACAGCACATTTGAATTCATTGTCACTCAAAAACTAAATTTTGATCAGAAAAAAAAAACCTTAATATGAGTAACAGATACTGACAATGTTCTATACCACAGATAGTCTGTAGTATCTCTAGTTACATTTAGTTGCTCCAGTAGCCCGACTGTGGTGAATGACTTGTCATCATAAAAGTTTGTGTCATCATTGTACGATTGCCAGGAGAAATGTCCCACTGGACCCATGCGCATTAGATTGGTCTGATCTCCTACCTTTGAAGAATTCACAGTGACAAATAAGAGTTGCAAATTGATGGACAATACTAATTATAGCTCTGAGATGACAATAAAAGTAAAAGCAAATCTGGGGTTATGTGTCTCATTCAAAATTAGAAACCACAATCCACTAGTCTGAACTGAATTATATCTATCCTTGTACTTAGATCATTTGCAGTTTGATTCCTATGTTTTCTTGGCTATCTGTTTTGGTCACTATATTTTTTTAATAAAAACAAAGAATTGGTACACATGGAGTGTCTGACAGCTTTTGCTGCCAATTTATCAGTGACCTCAACAATTTCTTTTTTGTGCTTTTTTGAAAATATGCCTTCAATCAAGCTAGTTATTTCGTAACATTTTAGCCGAAAAATGCAGAAACTGTTGAAGGGTCAAATGCTCATAGTTCAACGATAACAAAAAAATGCTCATAGCCGTAGAAAAAGAAAGTTTAACCAAAATGTTTGGTCTAAAGGGCTGAATTGAAAAAAAAAGACTAAACACTGGTGTTATCAAAACGGTATGGTGTGAAGTAGTGAATCTAGAAAACATGCTTCGATAGCCACAAAATGTCAGAAGTCAGAACCAAAGCCCATTCTTTCCCTATGACTAAATGGAATTTCAAAAGTGAGATACTAAGGTGTGAGACTGAAATCATACCCTTGCTGTATTGAAAACTGTTGTTTTGCAGTCAGGAAGGATGCTGATTGACCAAGGAGGGAGACCATAACGCACTTCATTGAAAGTAACCCTAACATAAGACATTGTATCATAGTTGGCAAGAAATGCTGCACAATCTCCAGAATTTGACTTGAAAACATGTGACTGAAATGATCATAAAGAAAAGAGGAAAGTTATCGCCCTCATTAATGGTCTTTTATCAGTTTCAGTAATAGTTAGAAACTAGAAGACAAGCCACACCTCCTGAGAACTTCCAAGTAATGTCACTACGGGATCACCAGAAACCAACGCTGTTTCACATAATTTGATTGCTCTGTGCAGATCTCTCAAATGACCCCATTTGGGTTGTCTCAAAAGACCTAGCAAAATAGTTTTCCAAACAAAAAATCAATTTTCTATATGAATGGGTATTTTGCAGTCCTTCGCGAGATTCAATAATACTTCAGCATGTCTCTGCTGTTGAATATGCGATCTTAAAACATATGAAAGAAGAAGTATTATCACAGTAATCACGAAGGACTGATGATGATGACAGATTTGTGGTGAGGGCACCGCAAAAGCCAGATGACAAGTGGGCCTACCATGGAAGATTGACTTTATATTGACTTAAATCAGATTGCTTGTGGGATTTAAATTTCACAGTTAGCACAAATCCAACTCAGAGAAACACTTGAACTTTTATTTGAGATAAAGTTGCCATTCAAATTTGCTAAACTCGATCTACATAACATCTGCATAGAGCATCTCCCAGATCAATTTCCTCACAAAGCTCATCAAAAGAATCAGGTAATGGGACTGTATGTACATCATATGAACCCAAAAGCTCACTCACCAAATTCATCGATCGGAGCATCATAGTCATAACTAGTAGCGATGAATGGGCCTCCTGCTGTGCGTCCAAAATTTGTTCCTCCATGGTACTGAAGAAATCATGCATATGCACCAAAGAACTTAATAAACCATCCACAAAACAAACTAATAAGGATAATAAGAGTTCTACCATATAGTAGTTAAAATAAGAACCACCCTTTTGTATAAATTTTGCAATGGAGAAAGCAAGGTCTTCGACAGGCCGGTGAGGCACTGGGTCTCCAAATCCTGTGAACCTGCATCATAATATATCACCAGACTTTAAGAATCCTTAATTACTCATGAATTGAACTCGACCAGAATAAATCTAGCATTTAGAAGTTACTTTATTAATCACAATAATAAATAAACAGTATAATATTTGTTTTGATATGTATGTACATACATACATATACTCTACAGGAAGTATTTACCAAGCAGTCCAAACCTCGGTCCACATGGTGGGCTTGTAAGGTTTATTGGGATAGAAGTAATCACCATAAAACCCATTCCAGGTGTTGATCTGTCAAAGAAGGAAAATACTTACTTTTTCGGAAACATACTCAAAAAAAAAAAATCAAGAACAATCATACACTGAGCTGGCAAAGAATCAAACACAAAGTACATGACAAAATAGGACACTAAAGTCATCAAAGAAAATGAAATGATGAGCATGTGAAAGAAGTAAAGAAAGATAGAACAAGAAAGAGTGCAGAGATATAAAAATACCCACAAATTGCAATGAATGATAGAGCAGCAGCAATGGATTACTGCACCTAATTCATGTGCAGTGGGGCCTAAATGATTGTGCATCATTATCATAAACGGAAAATTATCTCCATGCAATATAATAAGAAGTAGAAAGGAAGATAGCTTACAATAGGATCAGGAGCATCATCTTCCTTGCACATTATCCATGGAACGCCGGTGTCAAGGCCAACCGCCATGTTTGCAGCCCAAGCAGCATAGGCCTTTGCCGGCTCTCCTTGATCATATTCCAATGGACCGAATTCATTTTCAATCTTAACATAATAGCAAAACAGTATTTTAGTAAAAACTAAGAACATTGAAGGAATAGCAAAAGAATCATGATGCACCTACCTGAGAAAGAATAATGGGACCACCCTGCCACTCTAATAGCCTTTCAGATTTCATCAGGGAGACAATCTTTGCTGTGAAATTCACCATCGCAGCCTATTCTTTCCACATAAGATGGACATATATATTGAGAATAAAGCAATTGAGTGAGAAGGGAGCAAAGTGGGTTTCATGAAGAAAGAAGTTAAGCATTGAATTCTCTTTGTTATAATATAAAACTATTCAAGGATCATAACCTACAAACATTGGTAACTAAAGATTTAACATAATATGAGTCAAAGATCTCATATTTGAACTTTGGTAAATCTCAATTATCTAAAACATAAGATTTAGACAAAAAGTGCCTGTATTGAACTTCGCGCTGCAAAACAAATCAACTTGTGCGCGCATAACTTAACAGTTTGTAACCAGAGATTTAACACACCTACCTTGAAAGGCCCGTTATCAGTTCGAAACTGGATCCCAGGGACATATTTAAGCCAAACCGGGAATCCACTGTTGATGGAACGAGAAATACAGAGTTAACAATAGAGATAAAAATGCAATTAGATTAAAGGAAAATTTTACCCAAAATTCCACTCAGCACAAATGTAGGGGCCAATCCGGAGGTTGACATAGAGGCCGGCCCCCTGCACAAGCTTGACGAAACGAACCAGATCATATCTATCCTCAAAGTAATACTGAAAAAAAGATAACAATAACATCAGGTTGAAGGAGAAAATGAAGGGAAAAGAGGAGCTGAGCAATCAGAAGGAGGAGGAAGAGCACTTCTCCAGGTGAGGGCTCGTGTCCGTTCCAGAAGACGTAGGTCTGAATGACGTCCAATCCGCCATCCTTAGCCTTCTGGATAAGATCCGGCCACATCTGAGTAGAAACCAAACCCCCAAATCAACAGATAGGCGAGAAAAGAAAGAGCAATAAGCGAGTAATCAGACGAAGAAAAGGGCAGTAGAAGACAAAGGGGCAGACCGCGGGAGTGCTCCTAGGGTAGTGAATCGAGCCAGAGATGAGGATTTTCCGCTGCCCGTTAATGATGATGGCCTTATTGTCGTAGGCGACAGCGGCCGCCGCCGGAGATAGCAGCACCGATGCCGTGGCCGCCGCTAGATACAGCAGTATCTTCTCCTGGACACTCGACGGCGGCCGCCTGATGCCCATTAAGGCAAATGGTAATCCCTTCCACGACTCGTCTCTGGCTTCGCTGGTAAGAAAAGAGCAAAAGAGGAAATGGGAGAGGAGAGGAGAACAAAGCAGGGTTCTCTCAGTCCTCCTAATGTCCTTTACTCCTGCCCTTCTTCCAGCCCAGTTTTGCACGGAAGAGATCGAACGGATAACGGAGAACGGAGAAAAGGCAACACGAGTGACCGCCGGCGCTGGACGGGAGAGTGGAGAAGGATTTTTATAGCACACGAAAAGAAAAATGGCAAGACGAGCTCTTTTTCCAAAAAGGCCAACCCAGTAGGTGGTAGGGAGGTGGTGGGCCCCATGATGACGTGGCAGAATAACTGCCGACGTGGCATCGGTCCCATCAAATGGGTAAATTATTTGCTCAGCTCTATGGTTAGGGAGGTTTATATATTAGTCCATACATCTAACATCCAGAGTGGTAAAATTTTCCAACAATTTTGGTTTCACATGCATACTTTTTTTTGTTTAAAAAAATAATCTTTGCTAAATTTAAAAGGTATTGTTCTTAATCTATTATTGAGTAAATAATCATAAATCTCTTATCTTAATTTGAATGAGTAAAAATCTTCTAAGAATGAATTGTTAAGGATAATGTGAGAACTTTAACATAAATAAAAATAATAGAATTACATATGAGTCCTTGTAGTTCATTTTCATTTTACATATGGACTCAATCTAAAGATTATTACTTTATAAATGATTTCAGGACCTCTTTCAAAATTTTAATGTTTATGTTAGTTTATAGTTACAGGCAAGCATATAAAAAAGGGAATAAAGTGTTTAAAGTAAAAAAGAAACATAATATTATCATTTTTCAAAAAAATAAATAAAATAATATTATGGAAAATGGACCTCAAAATTATGGCAAACTAAAGTTCCTTGAATTATTGTGAAATGTGAGAAATTTCTCCATTGAGAAATTTGAGTTCTTGACATTATTTTACCCAAACAAATATTATTTGTCTAACAAGTCAATATCATATCTCTTTGAACCAAATGACAGTCATGAGTCACAATCTTATCTATTTGATAATTGAAATTCAGTTTACTTTAAAATCATTAAAAGCCAAAGCATTTTTTTATTTATTCATTTAAGCACATCTAATTGAATATTATTTTAATATTATATTAACTTTTCAATACCGATATTTGTTCTCAAGTTCTCATCTTAATCCTATGAGATTTATGTGCTACTCAATATTATTTATACTTAAAAATTTAAATTTATTTTATATTTTATATATTTTTTAAGTATGAATTGTTACTTTTATTATTATTGTATTTGACGTGTCATGCCGTGTTCGTATCTTATATTTTGAAAAATCGTTTTGTCATCGTGTCACGTCTTAGATAAGAATTTGGTAGCTGATAGAGCGCAATGAAAAAAAAGATTTATGTAGTCGACCCCACCTAATAGGATTAAGGCTTGGTTGTTGTTGTTGTTGTTGTAATTATATTAAATTTTTTATATTATTTTTAATAATAATTTTATAAATTTTACATAATTATTTACTTATATCATCGAATCAAATAATTAATTTTTTAAATAATATAATATTAAAATTATATTAAATCAAATACTCTTTAAATATTAATTGTACTACAATAAATCTAAAATTTATTTATTACTTTATGCACTAGACTAATTAATAGATCTAAATTGCTTTGGTTGATTAGCATTTTTCACTTCAAGCACTAGCACGACACATTTCTAACATAAATTTTAATATTAAAAATTAATTTTATTTGACATTCATCATAAATTTCAATCTTAAAATAAAATTTATTTCATATTTTACATATCTCTTTATATTAAAAAAAATTATTATTTCATCAATTTTATAAAAAAAAATATTTTCTCTCTCTTTTGACTTAAAATTAACATTCAATCAAACAAGTCTTTAGAGAACTTGAGTTGACTCAGTTAAGGCTCAAACTAATTCGAAATTTCAATGATATAATTTCAATATAAATCGAATTGAGATCGGCTAAGTTCGGCTTAAACTCAGCTACTTCTCACCCCTATACAAATGCCTAAAGGTTCCGTTTAGCAACTGGTTAAAAAAATGACTTATTTTAACCATGGCTAAAATCTTAAATTTATTTTAAAAAAAAACTTTAAAAATTATTTTATATCGCATCTTAAGCAAATTCAACATTAAACAATCACTTTATTTCACATCTAATATAATTTTTAATATAATTAATTCACTTTATTTTACATTATACACATTTTTCTAAAAAATTTTACAAAAATTTATCAAACCATCTTTTTTCCTCCAATTAGACGGAGCCTTTGATTTTATCTTTGTATTTGTTATTGATGGATAAAATTTCAATTAATATTTTAAAGAAATCAAAAAAGTTTTGAAGAATGTCTAACTAGACAAAAGCTATTCATGTTCTTTATTTTTTTTTTTAATTTTGATTTCATTTTCAGTTCAAATCATCAACAGTAATAATTCCTATACTCCTTTTCTAACGAAAACATGAGGTATAACGAAATTTGAAATTTTTATGCAAAATGCATTAAACTTATCTGTTTATACGTTAAATGCTTGAAATTTGTTGAACTAATAATAATTAGTAACTGTTCCATCTGACGCACTTAAGTTAATAATTATATAGTTAATTTAAGTTAAATAGGATCCTAATATAAATTTGAGTTTGATTCAATCAAATATGTTCTTTCCTCAATTATTTTTTAATATTTTTTTTTGAAAATAATTAATCAGAATTGCAGTGGTGCTGAAGGGAGCTGGTAAATTATAGTAATCTATAAGTAATATTTTACAAATTAAATATTTATATATCTTATTTTATAATTTGAATGTGCAATTATAAATATAATGTTTTTATTTAATTAGAGAAGATTTAATTTTTAATTTTATTTGAAGAGAGAAAATTTTAATTATTTATTAGTACAAGAGACATAATTATATGTTTAAAATATAAAATAATATACATATATATGTATATTTAATTATGGGATAATATTTGTAAATATTTAATTTTTGAAACTAAACGCGCAAAAAAATCTCTCGCGTTTAAAAATGATATATTTAATTTTCTCGAAGTTTGCTATCCCTAATCGGAAGCACCAATTGCAGCCGAGCGTCGGAGAAGGCTGAGGGAGCGGAGAAGTTATTGCGTTCGGACTGCGTAACACGTCATTTTTTCGGTAGTCAGTTGCCGTGCAACGCGTTGCATGCGGGTCCTACATTCACCGCTCCCAACTAACGGCGAGGTTTTTTGACGCCGTTTGCTCGATTGTGTCTGGCGGGATATCGGTGAACTCAAATCCCTAATCAACAGAGCACCGCAACTCTCGCCTTGCCTTGCTACCAAAGCACCGCCGTCTTCAACCGCCGCGGCCGATCTCGCCTCGCCTTGCTACCAGAGCACCGTCGCTGTCCAAACCCTGCCGCCCAACGCAGCCACCGCAGTCGTTGCGAACGAGGCAAGATCGGTCGGTCTTGCCTCGCTTTGCTACTAGAGCACCACCGCTGTCCAAACGCCGTCGCCCAACGCAGCAGGTGGAGACAATCGTCACCAACGAGGCAAGATCCGGTCGCTCACTGGTCGCCTTGCTACCAGAGCACCGCCGCCGATTCCGGAAGCTTCTACTATTTTCGACGAAATGGTGGTGGAGCTGCGAGGGATTGCGGACTTTATCAAGCACTCGCGGGAGCTTGTTCGCCCTGACGGCGGCCCGCCACGGTAGATTTCGCCCCTCGACTGTGGAAAATCTCGCCTCCCAAATTTGCCACCGCTGTTCTTCTTGTCAGGTTCTCCCTTCTCTCCCTCTTTGGTTTTAGGGTAAATAATCATTGGCTCCAGTAGTAGTATTGACAAATATGCCTCAGCTTTTGAATTTAAAGCAATTAGGTGTCGATCATTTAAGGCATGAAACTGTAAAAATTAGCATTCTAGAGTTTATTTTGTGATTTGAGAATTAAAAAGTTTATAATGTCATATTTTCATTTGTTAAAATTATGAGCTCTTTAAAGAAGCTTGGATTCTGCAAATGAAAGGTATATTCAGTATTTTAAATGCATTCAATATCCTCTATGTGGCAAAATTTGGGATTGTCACTTGAATTCTCATGGTAGAATAGTTGAGCTGAGCCAATTACAAGCTGAGTATTTTAAATGCATTTCATATCTTCTACTGTTTTCTCACTCCTTTTCCAAATTCAGGGACATATATATATATATGTAAATGTATGTATGTGTATATATATATTCATTTATTTTACCTTTATTCATACAGTCACAAACAAAGAATGGTGCCAACAGTTTTGGCGGTCTTAGAGCTACACTTATAGACTCTCTTGATCGTTATATATTATGGAAGTAAAAGAGGAATTTGAGAAAGCTAGAGAGTGAGATTCAAGTTTCTCGTAAGTGTCTTTTGTATATTCAACATACTGAAATTTTCCTTATTATCTCTGCAAGCTAATAATGCTTGGATTTTATTTATGTTAATGGAATCAAGATGTTGATACGGTCCCTTGAGTTTTGGCAAAAGTTATACAACTTTATCGTATTTTTTAAAATTGTGGAGTTTAGACTGTTCAAGTTTTTGTATTTTATTGTTTTCATAAGGTTTTTTTTTCTGCTTCTCTTAGATGCTAACTTTGTCGAATAAATATTTATGGTTGTTAAACAATATGTAAATGAACTTTCACAGTATCAATATTCACATGCCCAAACGATCAAAATAACTTTTTTATAATCAGATATAACTCTTATCTTAAACCTAATGTTGTCATGTAGTTTTGGTTGTTTTATTCTGATCTTATTAATGATGTAATATTTCCAACAATTTTTCTATATTCACATTGTATAATTAAATGAATTTTTATATTGCATGTGAATCTTCGCAATGATTATTTATTTGTTCATATTTATCTATCTTTTATATTGCAGAAAATGACTCGTAATAAAAATATCCAAGCAAAGTCTACTACAAAGAAGTCATTCCCTTTTCTAACTATCACTTCAAGGTGTTTTCCATGTCAAATGAGAAGTTTATTTGATGAGATATCGCCTGTACTTCCCAAAGAAACCATAGAGATCTTACAAAATGTTGGTATGACTCATTTTCTGTGAATTCCTAGTTACAAGGCAAATGTGCCAATTATCTCCATGGTACTTTCAAGATGGGATGAGGCGGTTGGTGGATTTAAAATTGGTCATCATGTTATCCCCTTCAATCCCGAAGTTATTAGCTCCTTAATTGGAATGCCTAACCATGGAACAAGTTTTAATTGGGTCACAACTTATCCAAATCTTTCCATAGTGATTCGGGATATCAAAGAAGCTTTAAAGTCTACTGTTACTTCGACTTGTCGTGATCCACAGCAAATTGCAAGTCTTATTATAAAGTTTATTCTGGCTGCCCTATTTTTTTCCCAAAAGTAAGTTTTGTAATTGAATATATATATATATATATATATACCTAATATTACGAGCATTACATATATTCTACTATCTAAATTATGTTTATGCCTGATAATTACTCTGTTCATCCTGCACTCATAGAATGTGCAGAGAATTTCACTTAGTATCAAGCATCAATTGGTGTAAGTCTATTTATGATTTTCTGCACCCATTTCTGTTGTCACTTTCGCAAAAGCTGCGTACCCAGAAAAAGTCCACTCCACGATCAAGTGCTGTTACATCGATGGATTCTGCTTGCTTTATCATGTAGGTTAAGTTGATTTATTTTATTGTTTTTTATTATAAAGTCAATAATGATTTTTTTTTTTTTTCAGTTTGCGTTTTTTGGAAATATCAATATATCAAAACTCCTGCATACCCTGATGAGGTACCAAAGATTTTTTAGGTGGTCGCTCAGATCTATTTTGGTACCCTCGATGTAAGCTAAAAATAGTATACGAATATTGAAGTTGGTTGAAAATGCACACTCATTACAACCAAGACAATCTCCACCAATATTTGGGGGAACTCTATTAGACCATCAGTGCAAGAGTTAATTTTTAACAAAGAGAGAAGAAAGTCCCAGATGAGTTTCAGTTTAAAAAAAGGGGCTGTACGTCAGCTTTCGAACAAACTACTGATGAGTCTATGCCTACGGAGAGTCCTCAGGTTGATCTGATAGCGATGTTGTCTTCACAAATTGCAGAGTTAGAGAAGCATGTCAGATCACGATTTGAAACTATAGAGAGGAAATTTGATGCTCTAAGTTCCCGGGTTAGCTTACTTGAAAAGCGGCAGAGTGATAACTACGAAATAAACACTCCATCTGTCTCCAAATTTATGGAGAAATCACCTACTATAATGGAAGAGTCACTTAGCCTAATAGAGGTGAATAAATCAATGTTTCGGGAAGAGATGGGAAGCATAGAAAGAAGAGTAAAAACTAGAAATTCAAGAAAAAGAAAAGTTATTACATCGCCTTACACTATTCAAGTAAGACGTTCAAAGAGGTGTGCATTGAAGAAGAAAAGGGATGATTTGGATGTCACGGAAAAGGATGAAAATAAAGAATACGACATGAAAAGGTCAAAAATGCCACTCAAGGATGCCAGTGATGAAGAAAATGAAGGCAATAAAGGACCTACTTGTGGGAAAACTTCTGGTAGTAAAGAACATCCAATATTTATTTCTCCTAGCAAGCCCATTACCACAATGGAAATATCAAATCTTAATTATCCAGGCAAGCAGTTGATTAATCCTGAGATGGCAAAGTATATTGATAATGCTTTCTTATCCTTACCTTCTAGGTAATAGTTTTCTTTAAAGTATATTTTCTTTTGAAAGAAATATTTGTTTCTAATTATTTATTTCTTGCAGATCATCAGTTGTATTAGAAGTCAACAATATTATTGTTAAAAGAATTGATGTAGAAATTCTTTTGCATCCTCTGGAAATTACTGATTCAATATTGGATGCATTTGCGATACTACTCCATGTGCGTCGAACTATATGTCCTACAAATTGGCGGAGTTTCACGTATTTGCCTGTTTCATTCTTGGTAAAAGTTTTTTTGACATTTTAGAAAAAATTCAGCACATAAACTTACAAATTTATGCTCATTACTTTAGTTTATTATGTTTGTTGCAGAATTATTATGAAATATCTCACATGAGGGGATTGTCTTTGAAGATGTTAAAGAAGATCACTAATCCTGTGCTTCTACGCTCAGATCTTTTAATGGTTGTCTTGAATCGTGATTCACATTGGATTTTAGTCATACTAGATTTGAAGGCAAAACAGATTTGCACATTCGATTCGATTAAAAATCCAGCCCATAAAGATATGGTGTTTAAGTTGGTAAATATATTTGTTATTCAATTTATTGTAATTATTATATTTCTTACCAATAATTACTGTATTGACATACAATATTGTAGGTTGAAGTGTTATATCAGGAGTCTGAATCATTTCAGAGCTTTGGCATTTCAGAATGACCAGTAATCTATGTCGAACTCCTTCCTAGACAATCTAGCAGCAGTGACTGTGGAGTGTTTGTTATGAAGTACATGGAGCGACTTTTGGAAATTTCAGATGGAGAATGGAGCTGGAGACAATATCTTAATTGGCAAGTAGAGATGAATGTATTTAAAGCACAAATTGCTTACGATATCATAAAGCTTGGTGAACAATTTGCTAAAGAACTAGCGAAAGATACTAATTTCTGTAATATATAATTATACAATTGATTTGTAAATGTGGTTTGACTGTTTTTAATTTAGAGTTCGGTATAGTAATGAATTTTTGGTACTGTCAGTGATGAATCTTCTTCTTCGTTTGATGTTGTACCCTAAATCAAAATACTATGTCGGTAAAAAATTACAGCAGTAATATTTGGGAGCATATATATCATATATGTAGCAATTTTTGCCTCATACGTAGCACATTCATAATGTTTGTATCTTAGACATAGCATTGTTCTTCACACAGGCGTAGCAAGTAGAGCATATGTATGACATACGTAGCACTAAGCTAACCTATGTAGCTTATACGTAGCTTTGTTTTTCATGCAGACGTAGTATTGGAGATCATATGTATCACATATGTAGCACTTATTCTAACCTATGTATCTCATACGTAGCTTTTTTTTCATGCAGTAGTAGTATTTGGGAGCATATGTATCATATATGTAGCAATTTTGCCTCATACGTAGCACATTCATAATATTTGTATCTCAAACATAGCATTGTTCTTCACACAGGCGTAGCAAGTAGAGCATATGTATGACATACGTAGCACTAAGCTAACCTATGTAGCTCATATGTAGCTTTATTTTTCATGCAGACGGAGTATTGGAGATCATATGTATCACATATGTAGCACTTACTGATACGTATGTATTTCATACGTAGCTTTTTTTTTCATGCAGCAGTAGTATTTGGGAGCATATGTATCACATATGTAGCAATTTTTACCTCATACGTAACACATTCATAATGTTTGTATCTCAAACATAGCATTGTTCTTCACATAGGCGTAGCAAGTAGAGCATATGTATGACATACGTAGCACTAAGCTAACCTATGTAGCTCATATGTATCTTTGTTTTTTCATGCAGATGGAGTATTGGAGATCATATGTATCACATATGTAGCACTTACTGATACGTATGTATCTCATACGTAGCTTTTTTTCAACGTGCACAGCCAGTAGTATTTGGGACATATGTATTCATATATGTAAGCAGTTTTTGCTCATACGTAGCATCATTATGAATGTTTGTATCTCAAGACGTACATTGTTCTTCACACAGAGCAAGTAAGCTGAAGCATATAAGTATGACATAGTAAGGCAGCTAAGCTAACCCTATTATAGCTCATAATGTAGCTTATTGATTTTCAATGCAGATGGGTACTTGAGATCATATGTATCACATATGTAGCACTACTACTACAGACTATGTAATCTCATAGTAGCTTTTTTTTTCATGCACGCAGTAGTATTATTTGGAGCATAATGTATCACATATGTAGCAATTTTTTCTCATACGTAGCACATTCATAATGTTTGTATCTCAGACGTAGCACTTTCTTACACAGGGTAGAGTTAGAGCAATATGTATGACATACGTAGCACTAACTAACCTATGTAGCTCATACGAGCTTTGTTTTCATGCAGACTTAGTATTGGATCATATGTATCACATATGTAGCACTTACTCTAACCTATGTATCACATATGTAGCACTTATACGTATGCTTCCCAATACGTAGCTTTTTTTTTTCATGCAGACGTAGTATTGGAGATCATATGTATCACATATGTAGCACTTACTCTAACCTATGTATCTCATACATAGCACTTTTCTTCAGACATGCGTACCAAGTAGAGCATATGTATGAAATATTCCATAAGTACATCCATGAGAATAACATTCATCTTTACAAAAAATAATATAATTTTTTTTTTCACTGGATTAATAACCTACAATCCTAGACTGTTAAATGGAGTAAAGGTCAAGCATAGATTCATCTGCTTGTGTGATTACTGGCAGAACTCGCTTTGCTCCACAGTTCTGTATATGCATTGCTGCTGCTGGTATTGAAGCATGTTTTTCTTTGCAAAACGTTACTGCATTGAAATAGTAGTTGGTTTTTTATTTTACACATATAAAAATTAAACTAGAAAGCTAATTATGATTAATAAAGTCATATCTTTTTTCTTTTTTTCCTTTTCCCAGCGTCCCTTGAGTCGTGCATTTGTCACACCTTTGGGTCTCTTTTTAGGCGGATCTCTGACTATTATGTTCACTACCTGTTTTGGAACTTCACTCTTAAGTATAGGTAAGATAGAACTGCTTTCTAAGCCATGATTAATGATAGCATCCAGTTGATCCATATACTGTACGAACAACTTTCTAGTATATTCAGAATATTGAGCTTTCATCATGAGTTGATAACAAAATCGGCTGGCATCATTAAGGAATTGTTGGTTTTCAGACTGGTTAATAATTGGTGGTGACATGTAAGTATAATTCATCTTCTTTTTTATGTGCTTCGTCCATCTTTTAACTATGTAACGATCGGGAAGTACCATAACATTCATCATCAACAATATCCTCAAAGCATGAGAGCATAACAAGCCTACAGTCTCGAACTTCTTACAAGTATACTTGATATCTAGTGAAGTTGAGTCAAAACTTACTTGGTACTCCTTTTGATCACCAAATCTTCCCACTGAATAAACCTTTGTATTTGCAGTAGTTGAGATCAGATTTGACCTTGATCCACAAGCCCCATTCACTAGCAATTTTTGAAAAATATTATATATTTTGATAGTATAAACTTCACGAGCTTGGTTAAGAAGAGGCGAGTGTTGTATGGTTGGTGTAGAACTTTTTTGCTTGCACATAAAGTCTTCATCTACTTCTGCTTGTCGCCATCGTGCAATAGCTCTCTCTAAACCCAAGAAACAATCAGTTAATGTACTAGTGGGTTTGGAAATACCATGACAAATATTATTTGTACTTTCGTTTCTTTGTGTGGATAGGATTCCCAGATCAAGCACATCCCTATTCATTGATGTAGACCACTTGTGTTTTATTTTGTAAAGATTAGAAAGTCATTCATTTTCATGTAAACCACCTATGTCAAAGGCAAAATGTAAGTGTGATAAATCTATTAAGTGCTTCATAGTAATAGAAAAGAGGATAATATGATTATCTTTTTCAAGCATCATTGCCTACTTCACTTCAAATTCTTGTGGAGTGTCACAAGATCGCATGCATATATAAAAGAGATCACGTACCTCCTCATTAGTATTTGCAACGTGAACCATTGATGGTACCTTTTTCGATATATGCCATTGACACAAACGATGTCTTGTTTTTGGGAAGACATTCTGTATCGCCTTAGACATAGCTTGATCCTGATCAGTAAATATTGTAATTGGTTGCTTACCATTCATCATATTAAGAAATGACTGGAATAACCATTCAAATGAGATTATTGTCTCATCAACTAAAAATGCTGCTCCAAATAGAATATTTTGTCTATGATTATTGACGCCTATAAGAGGAGCGCATATAAGATTATATTTGTTCATGCGATAGCTTGTGTCAAATACTACTACATCTCCAAAAATATTATAGTCCATCTTGCATTTTCCATCAACCCATAAAAAATTGTCAGTCTTTGTTCTTCATCAAATTTCACATCCCAATCAAAAAGAGGATCAAAGTCTTTTTGCTCTCTAAAAATCTTGAGCAAGTTGAAGGCATCCCCAGACTCAATACGTAGCAGTCTCTCCTGATTAACGAAATTATATGCATCGCGTTTGGAGAATCCAACATTCTCAATGCCACCAGCCTGTTGTACAATATAGGAAAATGCATCTGCGGTACTTATTCCCACCTTTGACATGCACTGCAGGACACCAGCCTCTTTACCATGGATAGAGCGATGCGATCTAAGTAGGTGTCGTTTTTTTGGAGAGGCAAGCTCATGGTTGTGTTCTTCAACTAATTTGTTAATCCACCATTTACCATTAATATCTACTTTAAATCTCACCATAGCAGGACAACCACACCTTCCATCTAACCTAGAAAATTTTGAAGTGTCTGTGTTATTTTTTTTCGTTGTTTTTGAAACCAGCCTTTGAACAAACAAATTCTCTACTTTTAGGCTTCCTTGTTCCAGCCCAATAACTATTGTGACTCTTTCGCACACTAAATCCAGTTAATAAAGTATATTTGAAGTAGATATTGCAAGCCTGATCTTCATTATGAACAGAAGTTCTTAGAAGTTCTGACAACTTAAGAATATCACATGAATCAGCCTCCCTCAAGTCCTGTTGTAAAATAGAATGTATAAATTACTTTTAAAAATGCAATTAAAATAGAATAAGTAAATACTCTATACTAATGATGAAGAGCTGTGTATCATTGTCAAAATATAGAACATATTATATATATATATGTACAGTACTTCTACATATAAGATTACATATCATATATATATGTAATATAATATGGAACATAAAATTTCTTTGTAGGACCAAAAATATCATACATATATAGTAAAATTATTACGTATAAAATATCTCAATTAAGAAATGCTGTACAAAATTATTGATATTTTCTTAAATTATACATTTAAATAACAATTTGGAAGCTAAACTCCTAAATTATGTAAAAGTTTAAACTTACCTGTTCTACTATATTTTGTGCCATCTTTTGATTCCAGATGAAAGAAGATGTTGGATGACAGTAAAATATTCAATGAATATTCTCAACTAAGTAAGGCATGGATGAGAATGAAGGTTCCTCCCAAATAGCCTGCCAAATACAGTTCCCTCCTAAATAGCCAGCCAAAAGTGGGCGCGATCGGCGCGTTCTTGCTGCGTTGGGGGTTGATTTTCTTAAAAAAAATATAACTTAATAAAATCAAACAATAGAAATAGGCTATAGCCAAAAAATTTTCATCAATAGAAACATGGCCCAGCAATTTTTTCATATTGCAAAATGAATTAATAACGTTCATTTTAGGCTTCCCATAACTAAAATGAGCAATAGAAAAGAATGCAAATGAAATGAAACAGGGGCCAACGTTCGACGAACCTACGTCAATGAGAATGATGACGAACGACACCAAACGTGAGCGTCAGACGCAGACGCAGTGCAACAAATTGCCTCCACCTGCAACAATCTGCAGCTCGATAATGGTGTCCACGGGCTAATGGCCGCCGAACTCAAAATGCTATAATTGTTGTGTTGAGTGACGATTGCGGTGGCTGCATTTGAAGGTGGCGGTGCTGTTGTAGCAAGGCAAGGCGACGCGACAGCGACCGAATCTTGCCTCTTGGCGACGATTGCAGTGGCTGCGTTGGGCGAGGGCGTTTGAAGGCGGCAGAGACCTTTTTGCAGCAGGAGACTGCTTAAGCGACCGGATCTTGCCAGTTGGTGACGATTGCCTCCACCTGCTGCATTGGACGATTAAAAATCGGCGGCGGTGCTCTGCTGATTAGGGATTTGAGTTCACCGATATCCCACCAAACACAATCGAGCAAACGGCGTCAAAAAACCTTGCCGGGAGGCGGTGAATGTGGGACCCACATGCAACGCGTCGCACGGCAACTGGCTATTGAAAAAAATGACGTGTTACGCAGTCCGAACGGCCTGAGATGGCGCGGCAACCTGTGGATGATTTCTCGGTGGTGGTTTTAGCTTCAGATCTCGGCGTCGATGGCCGGACCCTCCTCTCCCCGGCGGAGCGCCGAGCTCGTGCGGCGGAGGAGGTAGCCGCAGAGACGGAGGACTGGCACGACTGCTCAGAGGAGGATTTCTCGGACCTAGAAGCTCTGCAAATCCTCCGATTTGAGGGACTCGATAAGTCGGGAAGTCGCATTCTTCGAATCGTCGGGAAGTATTTCCCTGGTACGCTGCCGTCAATCCTTCTCTTGCTGTTTAGGGTTCTGTATTTTTATGCCCTGGGTTTGTGCTTGTTGGATTTATTGAAAAAATTTAGTCGCTCGCATCAAAATCTTTGTTTGTTTACTGAATTGAACAACTGACTGTTACCAACGTGTACGGTGGAAGTTTTACATAATTCAGATGTTGCTTCGGTTGGGAGGCAGTGCTCAATTGTTATAGAACTGTTTCTGGAACATAATCCTTAACGATTTTCTCAGCTATTGAATCTTTCGATGCTCGTGAACTTGGTGCAGCTTTTAGTTGTTAAAGGAGAAATTTGAAGAATGCGACGAAAGTAGTCTAAGAAGTAAATAATTGTAAGGAAAGATGAATGCACAGAATATGAGGGCTCTCATGCTTGTCAATAATCATGCTGTGTATCTTCATTGGCCTGTCTCATGGGTTTGTGCATGGTGTGACTGAAGTGTTAGGGAACAGTAAACCTCCAATATCAGGAGCCTTGAAAAATATGGTTATGAGCACATTAAACACGAAGTTATATAATTGACAGAATGATAAGCATATCCAATATGTGGCACATGAGCATTCTCCAGCCACATGGGCTTTGTCTGACTGAAAAGTTTTACCTTCTTGGGTTCTTTATGATCCCTGAAAGTATAGCCTAACTGCTTGTTTATTTTGTAGTATTCAATTGTAAATGAGATGCTGATGTGTGTTAGAATATCCTGCTAAATTTTCCTGGATGTATCTTTGTTGCCTTCCTTTGCTAATACGTTTCACTGAGCAAGTTGTTACTGCTTGTATGTATAATAGTGTCCTACTTCTTTATTGACTTTTCTCTTACAATTTTGAATTTGTTTTATATGAACTTTTCTTTTTCTGACTCTTCAGCTAAAATAATCAGTACCGAGCGCTTAAAGAGGTATGTGTTTTATAAGCTAACCACGGAGTTACCTGAAGGTCCATTTTGTATTTTGTACATGCACACCACTGTCCACAAGAAGGATAACAACCCAGGAATGACCATCATGAGGTGGGTATATGAAGAGTTGCCTGATGACTACAATTCTACAAGGAAAGGCTTCAAGTTGTTTACTTTCTTCATCCAGGCCTCCGATCTAGAGTAGCGATTGCCACGCTTGGACGCTTTTTCTTAAGTGGAGGGTAGTTGTTTTCTTAAACATGTTTATCATCTTGTCTTTGAAAAGAATGCATGGAAAATATGTTAGGATATCAATGTTAATAATGAAAGTGCCAAAGTACAATGTATTGGAAAGGAGATAAAGGACCAGAAGAAAGTGATGTAAGATGAGTAGATCTCCTTTTCAATAACTACCAGTTAGTGCTGAACAAAAATGCTAACGCTGGAGAGTTTAAGGATGGAAATTGGAGAAATGGAACAAGATTAGGAGGGGAAGGGAGAAGCACCTGTGAAAGAAAAACCCTAAATGCTAATGATGTCCTGTGATGGGCTAGAAGTCCTTTGCAACACATTGTGCTCCCTTTCCTACAATTTCATAAAAATCATTAGAACCTTTTCCTAGAAAAGCCTAATGGGTGTAGTGGCACCAAAGCACCTTCTTAGCATCATAATTTATACATTTTTAATATAAAAAACAAAGCCCTGTTCTGAATTAAAAGCCATGTTCTATCTATGTGAAAACTGTTTCTCTGTGCTATGCTAGCTTCTTAGACTATTTTTTACTATCCACATGACTAATATGTGACTCATTTTGAAGTACAATCCGTTTATGTTAATTACCATATATAGCAAACAATTAAGTCCACCACTTTTAACTTATTTCTACCCTCAGAATATACTGAAAAATCAAGTATGTAAGCCGGCTGCAATACCTATGGGTGGACATAAAGAAGGCCCAGGTTGAGATCCCAGAGTTTGTGTTGCGCCATGATGATGTTCTGGAGCATAGACCAGTAATAGACTATGGGATAGAGCCTGATCCTCTCCATCTAACTGGATTTCCTGCGATGGAATACTCATTTGGCAGGTATGAAGCTAAAATATTTGAGGAGCAAACTATTTCGTTTCGAATAACCAGTTCATTGACTTAGTTTACACTTTACATTTGAGTCATAATCTATTTCCTGAAATAATGCAAGATTCCACAGCTAACTCAAAGTTTGGGCAGAAAGATTATGTTGATGCATGTTATTTTTGATAGATTCTATGATTATTTGATGTTGGTGAATGATGAATGTTGTAACTCATTATATGATCCCATCTAACTGGAGTTTGTGCCATGAATTAATCTTTTGCAGGTATGAAGACTAATGGCCTTCCAGGGTATACTTCTGAGGAGCAGCCTGTTGTTATGAGACGGCTTCAAAATCTGTGTATGTATAAATTATAATGTGTGTTGTAACAATGTAGTTTATATTGCCATCCCAAAGTTTGTGCAGTAGAATTACAATTTGATGTTGCATCATCTTTAATCGATATTATCACTGTATAATGTAACTCAATGAACTCACTTTTTCTTGTATTAGGGCAGTTTGATTTCTTAGTTTGTTCCCTGAATCATACAATCAACTTCAAAACTTCATTTAAATGACTGAATAACATTTGAAGGCATTTGGTACCTTTTTTTCTTAAATTTCTAGGGCATATTATTGTAAGGTCCTCTGTGTAATTTCTAACATATCAAAAAAGATTTCTTTGAGGTGCATGTGATTTAGGTCTCTATATTTTACACTGCTGAGTCTTTTAAAAATTTTGTCCATTTTTTTTGTCATTGGACTTATAGGAAATTTAAAAGAAATGTAGGATGCTTGTACCTAAAATATCTCTTTTTATGTGATTATGCATATACTTTTTACTTTCAACATGTCATCTTTGCATCTTTTCACACTCTTGCGATATTTACATGATCATCGATAGCATACTTTGGTAATATGCCGGCAAATCTTGCTAGTAAATCTTGGCAGTCTCTTTTCTTCGTTGAATCTATATCATCAGAATAAGTTCATCTACCTTTTAACTCTAGCGAGGATCAAGTAATTATTACTATCTCTTCGCAAGATTGGCTCTGTTTGGTAATAAGAAAAAAAAGATGTAGTTGAAATTTTTAGCCATTTTTGAAAAATGTGTATGATGTGAAATAAAATAAGTTAGTTATATTAAAAATTGTGTATGATGTGAAATAAAATAAGTTAGTTATATTAAAAATTGTGTATGATGTGAAATAAAGTTGATTGATTTATTGAGAATTGTGTTGGATGTGAAATAAAGTTGATTGTTTAATATTGGAATTTGTGTGAGATGAGATATAAAATAATTTTTTAAGTTTTTTTTAAAATAAATTTAAGATTTTGACTATAGTTAATTTTAACCATGATTTTTAGTCTATTGCCAAACAGGGCCTTAAAACTAAATTTGTGGGTACTGACACAAACATACACTAATGGTATGGCCAATGGAAAAATCCTAATTGATCTTTCTTTTTTAAATATGTAACTAAAAGAGGCAAAATTTTCTAATGATGAGCCGAAACGCAGGGGAATGATCAATTTAGTAAGAAAAGTATTGAAAATTTTGATAGCAGGATAGCATTTTGAAAGATATTAAAACATTAAGCCGTGTCATTTGCAAAAGAGATCATTAGGCTTTGTTTGGTTGGAGGAAAAAATGATGATCTGAAAATTTTTTGTGAAATTTTTTAGAAAAATATGTATGATATAAAGTAAGTTATATTAAAAATTATATTGTATGTGAAATAAAATAATTATTTAATATTTAAATTTGTGTAGGATGAGATATAAAATAATTGTTAAAGTTTTTTCAAGTAAATTTAAGATTTTGGCTACGGCTAGAATAAGCCATTCTTTTAGCCAGTTGCCAAATAAGTAGAAATGCTTATTGGACCGGTTCTGCTCGGAATCAATCTAAAATCGGTCCAATAAGAACTGGTTCGGTCCAGAACCGATTGAACTGGACCGGTTCTGACCGTTTCCAGGGTGTAAAATCGGACCGGACCGAATCGGTTCGGTTAATCGGTTCGGAACCGGTCCGGTTCTGTTGAACCGGTCCGGTTCGGTGCATTAAAAAAAATAGTGGGGGCAGCGCCCACGTGGGCGGCGCGCTGCCCTCTTGAACTACAGTCGGCAGCAGATTAAATTTTTTTTTTTAATTAAATGGTCATTTGACCGTTGCTGGTTGTGATTTTAAGGTCATTTTGGACATTTTAATATATATTGGACTCTCTATAAATAGAACTTATGTATTGTATTATTCCTATAATTTTTATCAATTTTTCGGTTCTTCTATTTATTCAAAAATTTTGCAAACACATTTTAGTGGCTTCCCAATATCGATTGGTTGATGTTTCTTCTTCAAGTGGCCAACAAAATGTGGATCAGAATTATGTTCTGGAACTCGATCGTCTTTCTTCACTCGGTGAGAATTTTGACGAAGCTTTAGAACCGGCTCTCGATCTATCTGCAGAACATGATCCTGAGGTAAGGGGAGATGTTGGCACCGACACTGGCTCGTCAACTCAATCTTCAAATGTCTACAGCAAGTTTTGAATGAAATGCAGGAAAGTATGAGAGTTTTTTTATTTACAAATTAAATCTAATAGCAACTCGGAGAGACCCGAGTATGTTGCTATTTGTAAAATTTATAAAAATCAGTACTTATACAAATAGAGTGGTACGGGTAGTGGGACCGGTACATTTAAGAAGCACTTAGTTAAATTTTATAAGTTTGATGAAAAAATTTGCAAACCTACTATTTTAGAGCCAACTCAAATGCAATTAAATCCACAGAGTATCCTCTTTATAAATTTAAATTATAAGAAACATATATTTAAAATAGAGTGTAATATAATATGATTTAGATAACATTTATGTAAATGCTTTATTTTTATAATGATGATCTATTGTGTATTATGTAAAGTATTTATACATTTTATATTTTTAAATGGTAATGGAATAAAATGGATATATTAGTAAATTTGTACATTTAGAGGTGATTTTGAATCAAATAATTTTAATTTGAGCAAATTGATTTTGTGTCATTGACAATTGAGTTTATTTTAATTTAATTGAGATGCTTTAAATGTTTTTAAAATATAAAAAAATTGTAATATAAAGAAAAATAAAATTATTTAATTATTAAAAATTGTATGAGATATGTAATAAGTTAATTTTTTAATTTAAATATATATTTAATGCTAATTAAAATTTAAGTTTGTATAAGATATAAAATAAAATTTATTTTTTAATATTTAATTTTAAATAAATAAAAGTTTTAATTTAAAATTATAAAAAATATTTTATATTTCATTCTATATATTTTTAAATATTAAATAATTTTTTTTATATTTTATATAAGTTTTTATAGGTCAATTAATTTTTTTTATTTTACATATTTTTTTACATAATTTTCATAATTTTATTTATGTGGCCAAGGCTCCAAACTTTCGAAGCCAGAGGGTATAATTGGCTTTCCGCCAGCAGCATACCGCTGTTTGTGATCTGACCGCATAGAATATCAAAAATAGGATTTTCGTACGGGAACAATTCAGAATGCCCGCATTTCTGTGGACTATAGATCAGGGATTTCAGGCAGTCGCACAAAGTTATTTATGCAACCGGTCGCATATAATGTAAATGTAAAAATGTGGTGCGGGAATGTTCACACGTACTGTAATTTGGTCAATGGCACGTGCGACAGCGATTAGCTTTGGCGCGGCACCATTAACCTTTCTAAAAATTTTATGAAAATAAAAATTTTTATTTCATTTTAAAATTTTTAATGTGTCGAAATTCCACAATTTTTTTTTAAAAGAAAAATTTTTGAAATTTTAGTATAAAATTGAGATAATTACCTACATACCACACAATTTAATTTTATTTATGCTCATTAAAATTATATTTTTACTCTTAATGATATATATTTTTTTTCTTCCTCAATGCCACACTAAAGTGCTGATTTATCTTAAAATCAATTCACATCACGGATTTCTTCTTTTGCCGCCACCTAAACATTAAAATTTTAGGATTTTCACTCAAAATATATTTATATATCCTTAAAATAATACGATGACAACTCAGATTTTTTGTAATTAAATTATAATTAGGTTATTGAAAAATTATGATTATTCATTATAATAAAAATAAGTTAAAATATGCATGTAAGATTTTATAATGTTTTGAGTATGTATAACATAATTAACTAAGAATAGATGAGTAAGGTATAAGTAAAATTAAATTATGTGACATGTATGTAATTATCCCTATAAAATTTGTGAACATTTTAATTCTTTATTTTATATTTTATGCGAAAGTGAAATAGCTGAAGAGAGTAATTGTATTCTAAATATCTTTAGTTCAAAATTAACAATTTTTTCATTTTAAAATTATAAAAATTTATTTTAATATTAAAATATTATATTTTGTAATAAATGTTATATGTGACATTTGATAAAAAAAAATGAAGGAAAATTTAGTTAACTAAATCAATAATTTTGGGTTCAACTTTAAATTCGAGTAGTTTATGATTTTTTGTTTTGGTGTCTGCGGTTTAAAAACTAGTGAGTTATTGAACTAAATTTTTTAGCATAATTTATTTAATTTAATGAAAAAATATTACTGAAGTAAGTAAAGTTATCTATTAATTAAAATTTAAGTATAATTTATTGTTAATTGGAATTAAGACATTATTTCTGCTAAATTTTATATTAAAATTTATTTTTTATATTTATTATGATTGTTAAATTTTGATTGAATCATTATCATTTTTATTAATTGCTTTATAGAAATTATTTTTTTTTAAAAAATTAATATAAATATTTAATATAACAACACACTTTATAAATTAAAATTTTAAATCTTTTCTTATCAAAAATTCGATGTAAGTTAAAAATAGACTAGATTGACTTTTTCGGGTGAAACGCCAATTGTAAGAAGAAAGGACACACGTAGCGCTACCAAGCCTTTTGTCCAACAACTCCCCTGACATCCTAGATTGTCGAGCTAGTCTGCTTACCGAGAACTTTTTGTGTGCACCGGTGCACGGTACACCGGGCCAATGAGCACACGACACATCAGCACGTCTGACCATTTTTATCCACGTGTCGTGTGCTCATTGGCCTGGTGTACCATGCACCGGTGCACGCAAAAATTTCCCCTGCTTACCGAAGTATTTGCAGCCAAACCAATGTGGCAGGATGTGTGGTATCCCAGGCTCAAGTTCATCCTGTAAGCTCTAATTCCTGTACAGTTAATTTAAATACTGAGACTTAACCGATGAGACATATTCTCTCTCTCCCAATCACATTGTACTCACCCCTCGTACGTTTAGAATAGATAATAGAGTTTAAACTAATTTAGTTAATGAATGAAAAAAAATCTCTTCGAATCATCTAAATTTTTACCTCATTTACCCTCTCGCACCCTATTACTATTCTTTCGCCGTCCGCACCCAATAATTTTTCCTCCACACTGGCTATGAAACACCTATGTGCCGCCTATTAGTATAATTCATTTATTCCGTGAACACAAGTGATCTCATTTAGCTGCACATTATTAAAGAGACAAAAACCGATTTATCATGGTTGTTTCAACATTCTGCACCTGAGTGGTTTGATAAGAGCTAAACTCGATATACTGACTTGTGTAACGTATAAAATTGGCGAATGTTGAACATTTCAAGTCGCTGGAACGCCCATGCTAAATGAGGAATTCTCGAATCAATTTTTTGTGTGGAAATGGGACAAGAAGAAGCTCTTCGGAGACCGATCTGATTCCGCAGGACATGAATACTATCACTCGAAATATTTTGGAGAACCCATTTAGCACAGTAAGAAGAGGTTATTAAGATGCTCTTATCAATGTTTTATAAGTTCATTTATCAGATTATAGCCGTAGATGAGTGAATAACTCGAGGAAAAGTAAGAATTTCAATAAATTTAACATCACTTAAGAAATTTAATGCTGCGGATGGCGAAAGAACCACACAGTTAGCAAAACAATAACCTCGGGGACCTAAATGCAAAGCTCAAAACCCATGAACTAACGTCCAGAGCCAGAAGAAGACCTGAAGAACCCATAAGAAATTCACCTATGGCTAAATTTTCCACAAAAATAGAGAATTGTACTGGGTTTTTGTTCAAACCTGGAAGGCATTCAT
The DNA here is from genome assembly GCA_002786265.1 of Apostasia shenzhenica. Taxonomy (NCBI): domain Eukaryota; kingdom Viridiplantae; phylum Streptophyta; class Magnoliopsida; order Asparagales; family Orchidaceae; genus Apostasia; species Apostasia shenzhenica. The sequence continues at coordinate 9,329,161 of KZ451969.1, read as the reverse complement.
TCCCTGAATGGGGCCAATCTGTCCAGAATGTTACTGTTGGGGATTGATCCTGGTTGCATCTGATTAAGGCCCATCATATGTGCTTGCGGCAATGGAGACATCATCTGATTAAATGAACCCTGCATAACCTGAACATGCCGAATAGTTTTAAGACACAATCTCATCATCTTACCAGCATTAGCTTCATCAGTTTTTGGCTACTGTTTTCTCTTTTCGCGCTATTTGGGCATCTTCGTCTCCAACTAGCCAAAACTATAACAGTTCATTTTGTAGAAATCAAATCTACAACAATGTTTGATCTACTTTATGACCAAAAAATGAAGATATTTTTAGAAAAATATTGGCAACTAATGACTAAAACTTGAGCTATGTGACCACATATATGATGATATTTTTTTTAAAGATGTGATTCGGAAAAGTTTAGTTCACATATATTATGCTGATGTAGCGTTGTCGAAAAAGAAAGTTTAAAATATTATCCAGATTCAAAATGGGCACGATAACTTTTAGCTTTTGTCTAACTTTTCAACTGCAAGAGTGACAGTTCTGATAAACTGATGAAAGACCCCAGAATATTGCGAACTCATTTCAGAAAATATGAATGTAACTAAAAAAAAAAGATTTTTTAAACATCAAAGCTTACAATAACAGATTACGAGCCTACTGTTCAAAGCTTATGAATTTGGAATGTTCTTAGCCAATCAATAAAAAGTGTTAAGTTCTCTAAAGGGAATTCACTATGGTTCTGTTCGTTTTCTAACAAGGTCAAATAAATCAACATGAAGCATACAGATATGAACTAAACAGATGAGTATAAATAGTAATCAAGGAATAAAATTTCAATTGACCTCATGATTATAACTCAACTTTCACAACTACAAAAAAGACTAATTTCTAACAGTAAATAAAATAAAGATCACTAAAAGAGGAAAAATTGATAAAGTAAGAAGTCCTCAGAAGGGCCGTCCAACACAACTAAGAATCCTAGAAAAAAGGGGAAGAATGTAATTTCAGTTTGTAAGTCCGCAAGAACTATTTAAACAATAAACTACAAAAAAGAAGCTTAGGTGTTAATAAAGAGCAGCCACAGCATCAAATTGCATATAAAGGAGGATAACCACTGCTAACAGGTATCAGCTTACCATTGGATTAGGCATAGGCATGGGCATTGAAAGAGCAATGGATGAAGGCATGAACATGGGGTGGTGGCCGTGGTAGATGAGAATGTGGAAGGAGTGACAGATGGGCAGGAGGCTGCAACTGATTCATATTTGGAGGTGGCAAAGGCATGGTCGCCAACTGCTGAGGAAACTGTTGAGGTGTTTGCTGACCAATCTGCTGAAATGCTTGCTGCTGTCCAGCTGCCAAAAGTGAAGGATGGGGACCAGGTGGAAGAGGAGGTGCTCCACCAGTCGGAATTCCTGGAATCTGCGGCCGCTGCTCCTGATCAGAACCATCCAGAGATGGAACAGGGAGCGACATTGCGACTCCAATACCAGGTATAGTTCCTTCATTCAGGCACTGGGAAGCCACTCATAGGCCAGCCAGTGAAAAGGGAATTCTGATCACCATAACCTGCAAAAAGTAATACGCAGTATAACATAAACATTGACGCATAAATGAGTTACTTCTTTTTCTTTAAAAAAACATAAGGAGTTTGAACAGAAGAGACAAGAACCTTGGGGATGGCTGGCAATGAATTTATCTCGAACATGGTCACCAGGCCGATTTCTACACCAAAACCTTGCAATGATCATTGCCACCACTGCAGCAAGATGAGAAATGAATTCGCCAAAAACCAATTTTTAAGTAGCTTGGATTAGACTAAAAATTAAAATCACCATTGCCATCAATAGCCTTTCCCGATTTTTTTAAGGTCATCCTTCTCAATCCTTCTCCAACAATTTTGTTCAATGTGCATCAATAGTTTCATTTAATGCTGCAAGTGTATGTCTGATACCCCTAACGAAGTTATTTAACCATTTGTCTTATTATTCCTCACACCTCCATATACATATACTGTAACTCTATTTTGATCACATCCAAATTACATAAATATAACTTCAAAAAGGGTCATTCCCGTAATCTCTGTGACATAAAAATTCATACATCATTAACAAATAAACTGTATCAACTAAAGCATGCCTCTTGCTTCAGTTTCAAGTAACTTATTGATTTAGTCTTTCACGGCCTTGTGATAGGAAGATTGCATGTGCAGAAAGTGCACTTAATCTATCACCCAAACTTAGGTGAACAGATAAACTGAGGTTTCCCACAAAGATCTGATCCCCAAGATACTGTTACAGAGCATCATAAGATGAACTCAAAACTGGAAAAATTAACCTTATATTAAAAAAATTATGTCTGTGCACATAAAAGTTACATTTATTAAATTAAAAAGAATAAAATTTGCTTGACAACTCATTTATGCTAAGTACATTATTTATTATGTTGTGTTTCTTAAGCTCTTAGATAAAAAGGAAATTCAATAATTATGATCATTTAAGATGCGAACATGATATAAAATTATGTATGGAATATTTAAACATAAAATATACAAAAAAAATAGGTCAACTAATAGGTAAATAACGGTACGGGTTAATATCAATTAGGTCTTTGGTCTTCGAGTATGAGATAACGTACAAATAGTTCTATTGATATTAATACAAGGGCCCAATAAATGAATTTTATCTGATTTAAAAACTACATTAACATTTAAAATGAACATAATATCCAACCTAATATAGTAACTAGAGAAAATACTCTTTATTATGTACTTTTATTAATACTAAAGGATCTATCAACACATTATCCCAAATTAGAGAATCAATTTAGTTAATTTGAAAATTAGAGAGACCCAGTTGTGCATAAGCCCACACTAGAGAGACCTAATTGCTATTTACCGTAAAGAATTTGAACTTTGCAAGATTTTACCAATTTGGTTATCTATTGAATGAACTATTTTACTTATATTACCTTTGTAACAAGCTGATTGTAAAAGTAGCTGAAATTTTCATAAAAAAAGCAGCTAGAAAATAGTTTAAAATACTTCTTAGATTTGCCAAGAGGCAACCAAAATATGAAAATTGCAGCTAAAAGTCATTTCAAATGAAACAATCAAATTTCATGAATAATCAATGTTATAGGCCAAAATCTGATCGAAACTCATACTTACAATCCAAAGTCTAAAACAAAGGAAATGACCTAGTTTCAAGCTAGCTTCATCTGATATCAATCCTTTTATCCCCAAACGGTTGAAATAACAATTCAACCAAAATTCATGAAATGCTTTTTCCCCTTGAAATGTTGGTTTGACTAAGTTTCAAAACCTTACTCATAATCGACTAAATTCTAAAAAGATTAATTACTACAAGGTCCCTATAGTTAACCCCCTACTTGCATTTTGGTCCGCGATTTTTAAAACATGCTGAAAGGTCTCTAGTTTGAAAACTTCGTAACAATAAAAGTTCCTGAAAATTAAAATTTGTATATAAAAAGTCTACCAAATTAACAATTTTGATAGCATCTAAAGAATATTCCGTTATCAAAATTTGAAATATTAAATTTACCTCTTTCCACTCTCTCTTGGTCAGCCCCCTCCTCTCTCTCTCTCGCCTGCACCCGCCGAGCAGCAAATGGAAGGAGTGGACAGCCGGCACCCGCACCAGCCCCTGTCCTCTCTCTCTCTCTCGCTTGCTCCCACCAGGGAGCAGGCGAAGGGGGGCAGAACACCCGCCCCCCTCTACTTTCTCTCTCTCTCAGTGTCTCTCTCTTGCCTACTCTCGTTGAGGAGCAGGCGATGGGGGGCCGAACCACCTGCTCCCCTCACTCTCTTTCTCTCTCTCACATCCAGACGAGGGAACGATCCTCCCCATCCACTTTCTCTCTCTGGCAGAGGAGGAACCACCCACCCCTCTCCACATGCTTTCTCTCTCTCTCTCTCTCTCCCTCTCTCTCGGACAAGATCAATGGAGCGGCAGTAGCGGTGGCAAGGTTGAAGCAACGGTGAGGCGACGATGGCGAGGTGACAGTGGCTGAAAAAGTAATCAAAGAGAATTTGTAATAACATAAATTTAAAAATTAAAGAAGTGTTAAGGATAAAACTGGAATTATGTTAATGTCAAGTCGGAGAGACATTGATTGTAATATTAGGTAAACTGTAGAGACATTTCAAGAAATTTTTAAAAATTGTGGATCAAAATATAATTAAAAATCTTATTTCAAAGAAAATTAATTAAAAGTTTATATATTATTTAAAATTTACATTATTTTTAAATTATTATTTATTTAATTTAATATTTTTCTAATAAATATGATAATAAAAAATTAATATAACCTCATCTCATCATAATTATTAGAAAAATACCTAAATGTCACTCAAATAATATTTAATATTTTAGATTGACAATCACCTAATTTTTATATTATTATTATTGTTATTTTTTAAACTAATATTATTTTAGTCCTCGCGCCCAACAAGGCTATGAAGCCCTAGCCGAAAGGTATTGCTACCTTGGGTCAAGCTTTCTTGAGGAATATGAAGTGACCGGGAAAATAAAAGCTACAAGCTCTAGCTAAAATCAGGTTGGATGGATCTTGCCACTAAAGCAGAGTATCAAACCAAATTTTTAATGCCACTTTTAACATGAAGAAAGTGCCTATGGAAATTAGCGTTGTGGCTCAAGACTCACCGTGACAGGTGGTAGCTTGCCAAGCCACCAACATCATGAGCTTCTTGAACCAATGGTCGCATCTTAAACCAATGATAGCAAAAGGTATTGCTTTCAACTTAACCAAAATATTGAATTGCACAAACATTCTCATCAAAGAAAACTCGCTAGAGGTAATCAAAGCTCCCTAGTCTACGAGCCTTTAGTTATTGGGCCTCATATCTAATTAATGAAGTTACACTTGATCTTAGCCAAAAGGCCGAGAAAAGTATAATTTACGAAGTTATAAGTTGCTTCGTTTTGAAAAGTGTAGCTTTTCACGTATACAAATCAGAAGAACACAACCAAGTCAAGCAAAAGATAGCTCGATTGTTCTCCATATCATGGTTCAAAATGTCTGGCCTGACTGACCCAATATTTATTCAAGGTTTGGGTTTTCAAGATTATAAGAAACACTAAAATTGATGGTTCCTCTTCATATTAGCACAAGAAAATAAAAAATCCGATGTAATTACCATTTTACCCTAACAAAAATGTTTAATACCGCGTCTCTCCAGCTTTGGCAAAACCGCATCGATTCTGCAGCTCGGAGCAGAGAGAAGACGACGGACGAAGACGACGAAGAACAGCAGCAACAGCTGCAGTGAAGAGGACGAATAGGAAGGAAACTGCGGAGGAATGCGGGAGGCCTCGAGGAGATGGGGACCTCTGCTGCTTGCCATCTCCTTGTTCACCTCCCTCGGAACCCCCGGAAAGGATCCCAAGAATCCCGTTTCCCATCTGTCCTCCATTTCCTCCGCCATTAATGGCCGCCAGAGCTCCGCTGAGCCCAAGAACCTCACCCCCCAACCCCGCGTCCTTCAATCAAATCCCTCTCCACCGCCGCTGCCACTGGAGTACGACTTCTACCGCGACAGCTGCCCCCAAGCGGAGGGCATCATCCAGTCCACGATGTCCCAGCTCTACTCCGGCAACTCCAGCGTCGCCCCCGCCGTCCTCCGCCTCGCCTTCCACGATTGCTTCATCCAAGCAAGCTCCACCCCCCTTCCCTCTCTCTGTTTCTCTCTGAGTCTTCGATTCTGATATCCAACATGGATTCTTGCTCGATCTAGGGATGCGACGGATCGGTGCTCTTGGGGAGGATCAATGGGTCTTTGTCGGAGCGGGACGCGATCCCGAACCAGACTCTCAAGGGCTTCGAAGCGATCGACGCCATCAAATCCCGTCTCGAGGCAGCCTGCCCCGCCACCGTCTCCTGCGCTGACGTCATGGTCCTCGCTGCCCGCAATGCCGTCGTCCTGGTACTGCAAAAAGAACCCTAACCCTAATGATCTCCCTTTTTTGCCGAACCCTAATAACACCCTTAATTTCCAACGGCAAGGCGGGCGGCCCGTTCTACCCGCTCCTCACTGGGCGGAAGGACAGCAGCCGGAGCTACTTCGAGGAGGCCCAAGCGGAGATGCCATCACCCAACGATTCATATCTCGAGACGATTTCCAGATTCTCCGCCCGCGGTTTCACCATTCGGGAAACCGTCGCCCTCCTAGGTCCGGAAAACCCTAATTGCATCGAATTCTTTCTTGATCCCCTGCGAAACCCTAATAAAGGCGGCGTCTTTGACAGGGTCGCACAGTATCGGAAGTGTCAGCTGCCGCTTCATCCTCGACCGGCTCTACAACTTCTCCGGCACCGGCCAGCCCGACGGGTCGCTGGACGAGGATATGCTGGAGGAGATGCGGGCGGCGTGCACCACCGGCGGAAAGAGAGGAGAGCAGGGGACGGTGGCGATGGGTGGCCGTGGACAGCGGCCGTTCGACGGCGAGTACTTCCGGCGGCTGCTGCTGGCGAAGGGGATAATGCGGTCGGATCAGCAGCTGACGGCGGGGCGGACGGTGAAGTGGGTGAGGTATTACGCAGACGAAGGGGACGACGCGCGCAGTTTCCGCGGCGACTTGGCCCGCGCCCTCGCCAAGCTCTTCTCGCTAAGCCCCGGTGGGGCCGCCGGCGGCGAGGCGCCTACGATGGTGCGCAGACGATGCTACGAAGTCGAGTAGGGCTTACTCTCTCTTAAAAGAACAATCTTGGCTCTTTTTGGAAGCTTTGGCAGATTGATTCAATTATAACCATGTTGATTCATAGGTTCAACCTGAATTTGATCTGAAATTTGAGTTCAAATCAACAAATTTAACTTTTTTTTTGAGGTAGAAAACAATGATCTGAAAAATCCAGATCCCTTCAGTTTAGGTTGACACGAAAGTTTGAACTGCAGTAAAACATGTGTAAGATATTTGATAACTCAGGCTTTGTTTGGTTCAAGGTGAGTTTTTTGCCAATACAAATTTTAACTATAAAATCAATTTTATTTTACATCTAATACAAATACGAATATTAGAATTAAAAGTATTTCACATTTTACACACTTTCTAATAGTAAAATAAACTTCTCTCCCATTAAACTTAAAAAAAAGCTTGAACCAAACAAGGCCTCAAAGGCTTTCTAAGTCTCGTGATGATTTCTTTTCTACGATGAATCATTAATATCGATCTGTTATTACTTTCATTATTTAAGTTATAATAGACCAAAGTTAGAGAGTTTGTAGTGATTCACTGTAAAGTTTTTGGGCTTAGTTTGGGATGATGGTATGTTTTGAATCATGTTAATTTTAGGTCAATATTGAATCCTATCCACGAGCAACCACGTTAACAATTTGCTTGCGAATGATGCCATGTCGCGTGGCGTAAGTGGACCTTACAATAGACGTTAGTTGATGGCGAAGCAGATAGAGTAGAAGACAAACCAATGAACGGTCCGGTTGGCCCTATCAAATCGTCTAACCACACAATAGACCGTTCAGCTGGCCTGACAGGACAACTTGGTATACTCTACCATAGGGTTGCTTATCAAAGTAGTTCTATTCGGAATTGGTTTGGTAAAAAATGGTTCGACCCAGAATTTTGAAAACACATTCAATTCGCTACTATTTCTTCCTCAAGTTGCTAGCAAAATATAGATCATGATTACGTTCTGGAACTCGATTATCTTCCTTCACTTAATGAGAATTTTGACAAAACTTCAAAATTTGATCTCGATCTATTTGAAGAACATGATCATAACCTTAAGGTTAGTGGAGATGTTGGCATCGGCACTGGCCTGTCAACTAAATTTTTAGGCGTCTCCAAAAAGTCTCGAATGAAATGCAATAAGAAATGAAAGTATTTTGAATTACAAATTAAATCTAGGGGGCGTTTGGTTCAGTGTTATCTCAATGTCAATGTTATTTAGATGTCATGTTATCTAAATATCATTGTTATTCATCAATAGACATTTGTTTGGTTCAATGTTATGATATTAGAAAATATCAATGCTATCCAAATTATTTTTGTTTAGTTAGAAGTTATTGGCATTATAATGACAAATTGATGGTGTTATCTTGAGATGTCGCCCAATTTGGAGTGACATCTAGATGTCATCATGTAATGATATTTTTGTAATTAATTGTAATGTTATTTAAAGATGTCATTAAACCAAACAATTAATTTCTAAAAATAACATAACATAACATTGAGATAACATTGAACCAAACGCTCCCCTAATAGCAATTCGAAGAAATCTAAGAATGTTGTTGTTTGCAAAATTTATAAAAATCAATATTAGTACAAACATGGTGGTACGAGTGATGAGACTGATACATTTAATAAACACCTAGTTAGATTTTACAAATTTAATGAAAAAATTTATTAACTTACTACCATGGAGGTAAACTAAACACAACTGAATTCATAAAGTGAATATCATGGTCGTTTAAAAATGATAAGGCACATCAATATTTAGTTTGATTTATTGTTTAAACCGAATAATCTTTCATAATATGTGAAAAAGAGAGTTTCTTAAAATATATTTTTCAGTATTTACAATCTCACAATAATCGTATTTCTAAACATACACTTAAAAAAGATTATATGTCAATGTATGAAGAATATAGTAAATCTCTCATTCAACACTTCATAATATTACTTGTAGGGTTAATTTAACTTTTGATATTTAAGCTAGTATAAATAGGGTAAGTTACCTAGTTATTACTTATCATTAAATTGATGACAGTAGAGAATGCAGAAACACATATTATTATTAGATATATTAGATAAAGCTTATACAAGTTTTATTATTTTTATTTACGTTCAAAATATTTGCAAAATTTACGATATAGAAAATAGGATTTTTTTTATCACTTTAAATAATGCTTTGAATAATACTTTTACAGTTAATTTCTTACAACAATTTCTTAAACCTCTTCTATACGGATCTCTTTTTCATATTAGATATGTATGTTATACCATAAACTTATGTGTTTCTGTTGTTTTAATAAATTTAATATATTGTAAAATGAATTCGGTTGAATTCTAATATTAGACGTGAATAAAAATGTATTATATAAGTGTAAGAAAAACTTGTATAAAATTTTATTATCTGTTGAAACTAGATGAAATTTACTTTATCGTTTATTTGAATTGCTTTTATCATATAAAAATTTACTTACTATTTTTTATAATTCGTACACCATTAACCATGACCTTTAATTGTGTTCTTACGATTAGATTTTCTTAAAATTTTTTTGAGTTATTATCAATTTTTAAAGAGTCTATTGAATATTTTTCAAGTTGTTATCATCTGACTTCGCCTATTTTTTGTTGTACATTTTTCAAATATTTTAAAAATTTTTAGAATTTAAATTAGATCCAATTCTTAAAACTTTTATTGCTAATATGAAACTGAAATTTAAAAAAATTGAAGAAATACCACTTTTATATTTTGTAGTTGCTATTCTTGTTCTACACTGAGGGAGTGAAGCTATTAAAACTTTTCATGCGGAATATTTTGATTTCCTAAAGAGTGAAATTGATGCCAAAAGACATAAAATTTATTAACTTTATTACAGTGAGCAAGTTGCAAATAAGAGTGTGAGATGTATAAAGCTGTAAACAAAAATAATAAAAAAAGCCTGGCATTTTCAACATTTTTAAATTGACAATGGCAAGAGATCTCTTACTTTAAAGAAAAGAAAAGCACCTGCTGGCGAGCAATCTACGACACAGAGTTAAGCCCATATAAATTTGAATGAACTGCAGTTTTATTTACACGTCAAAGAAAAATTGATGATGCTATGAACCTATTGAAGTGGTAGAAAGGCCCATCAAAACAATACCCCGTTCTATTTACCTTAATTCAAGATGTTCTAACAGCACGAGCGTCGATTATGACATTTGAATTTACTTTTTTTACTACTGGAAGAATAATATAAGACTACAGAAATATCTTATCTACTGTGAACCTTTGCATGTTTACTTATTTTCAAGATGAGTTTGCTGTCAAGTCACGATATCAACAATATAATTTATAGACGAGTTTAAAAATAATAGCTAAAAAGAAAAGAGTACCCTAGAATAATTCTTTGTAATTACAAAGAATTATTCTAGGTATATTTTTTTTTGTAATGCAAAATATTTGAATGAGCCAAGTTGTTTTATTATAGAATTTTTTATTAATATTTATAACATATTTTTATAGCAACATTAAAATATAAAATATATTTTATAAAATATATAAGAATATATATTTTTTAATTAAATAAATCTGATCCGACCCAAAATTTGGAACCGAATCCGACCCAGATCGGATCAGTTTCAAATTTGGCCAATAGGTTCCAGATTAGGTCCAGAATCGATTGAAATCAAGCCGGATCAATTCCAGGTGTAACTGAACCTGGAACCGATTGAAATTAGACCAAACCAATTCCAGGTACAACTGGACCTAGAACCGATTGGACCAGACCAGATCTGGTCCAACTTGGTCTAATAAGCCAGCTAACTCTACCAAACGATTTAATCTATTCTACCACATGAGTAGGTATATATATATACCAACAATAAATATTCATATAAAAAAATAAATATGACTTGATATAAATATATAAGCTCATAAAATACTTCGTTTTTGAATGAATACTTATTATTAGTACATATATATACCTATTTATGTGGTGGAGTAGATCAGACCGTCCAGTCAGGCTAACTGAATGATTTAACTATCTTCTAGTCCATTTGATTAGGCCCACAAGAACAGTTAGTTGTTGGGTCAAACTTTTCGCTAAGACTAACTGGGCCGTCCATTCATCTCTCGCTCCATCTCCTTCGCCGACAAGCAACGTCTACTGTGAGGTCCACCGACGCCACACGATGTGCCATTCACGAGCAAACACTAGCAAATAATCTCCAGAATGAGTTAGAAACAACAAAACAGAACTAGAACATAATTTTACACACATTACGATGCTCAAATTGTAACATGTGAATAAGATAGTTTAGCATATATCACACATTAATTGAACAAAATTTATATTATAATAGAAAATTACATGTGCGTAAATATAAACAATCTTATTTTATACAATAAACCACAAATTACACACTCAGATTGTCCCCTCGTTTTGGAGACTGAATATTATTCCTGTGAATTGATCAAACAAATAACATTTCAAAAATCACAATGCATGAAAGAAAAATCAAGGCAGGACACAGAAGTCTTTTTTAATATATAACACAGCATGAAAAATCTAACAAAAGCAAATAATGAACAAGTAAACAAATTGCTCTGAAGTCAACCGGAAAATTATAATCAGATAAAAATGCTGACCAATATGATTATCGTAATCACTGCTGCATTTTTCCGCATGTGAAATCAGGCTGCTCAACAAATGCAATCGTCAGGTCTGGATTGCTGGCATGCAGCTCAAAAATAACCTGAAAAAGGGCACAAAGTTGGGTTCAAATCACATTTTAAAGAAGGCCTTCAGCATCAGACTTAAACAGATATAGAGCTCCAATAACAGAGCCACACAAAGCCCAGAAGTATTAGTAGAGACGTGTAAGAAGGGATCATAGAGATTTCTTTTCAAATTAACTACTCATTAAGAAGAAAAAATGGTAATGCAGTTAATTTTGCCTCAAAGTTTGAACCCAAAAATTTTTGCTTCTTGGTAACTTATTTTCATTCTTGGATTGTGTAATTTGTCTTTCTAATAAAAAAATTGGGATTAAACTCAAAAGAACTCTAGGGTGAGCTTTTAGTTCAATGTTACTATAATGTTGTGTTTGATTAATTTGAAGAAATAAATTGTTTAGTTTGATGACATGTTTAAATAGTAATATAAAAAATTTCAAAATTGTTACTCTAGATGATATCATCTAAGATTTTAAGAAATTCAATGATTTGTTTGATGACTATTTAGATACTAATAAGAAAAAACAAAATTATCACTTTAAATGAAATCTATGTCACTAAAACTTGGGTGACATCTATATTTCACTAGATCTATCGATAATAGAGAAATGTGGTGGGATTAATTTTTTGAGGCAAAGGGAGGGGGGGGGGGGGGGATTAATAGAGAAGAGTTAGTGAAACTTTGAGATAATAAAATATGGTAATAGTATTATTATCTTCATATGATATTGAATCAAAGAAATAAAAATTTATACATAATATAGATATCTAGATAGCATCAATATTTAAATAACATTAAATTGCACTGAACCAAACATCCTTTTAATCCAATTACCAAATGCTCTTAGGTTCTTAAAGAACATAGATCAACATTAACATGCTCCTATTTGTAATGACTATATTATAGAATTGCATTTCTCTTGAAATTTATTACGATAAGTTAATGAGCACCTCATTACATAGGTCCAATAGACAAGTTAATGAGAACCCATTACTCTAAAAACTTAAGCTAATAGATTAGCATTACTGCTTGTATATCAAGTACAATAATTTATCGTTGACTATCAATTTAAGATATTTTTCATATGAACATTGAACAATATCCCAATCACATGAGAATTTATCCACATTAGCAATTTCCCATCCAATGCATATACATTAAAAGCTCACTCAATTATCTGAAGCCATTGTGGGAGTTATTTGCTCTTAGATTTTCATTCAACTATGATAAAATAAAGAACGATATGTGATTTAAAAAATAGCCACATTCACCATGCATATTACTTATTTCAAGATACTATATCACAATGATTTGCCTTTTATAATGGAGAGGTGGGGAAACTGGTTTATGAAAATCCTCTCTCAACAAATATAATTTACTAATATTTTAAAATTGAAGTTTTTCTTTTTTATAGCAAAATTCAAGTATATCAATGCCTATATTTTTTATCATCAAAAAATTTGTGGCGACAAATTGTTGAATTCACTGTATGGTTAATTTTATTGTAAATAGAGAACTAGATGCAAACACGAAAAAGAAAATAGGTAGCATGTCAAGGCAAACCTAATAGTATATGAACACCATAGGACGTCATTGTTACAAGGATTTAAAATGTTGCCTAATGAAGATTAACAATCAAACAATTAAACCCTATGCATAGCCCCTAAGAAGCATAACTATTTGCAATCACAGATTGATAGTTTAGTCAAAGAAAACCATAAACAACACAGTTATGCATATATATATATAGACTTGAGAGAATCCATCTTGTCCATCAGTTATGACGAATCACAGCCAGAAATTCAATTGTAACTTGTAAACTTCATGTAGACAAGCTAGTTAATGTAGTTTCATCATCAGCATTAGCAACCTTATCCAAACTACTTGGTGTAAATTTTATGTATCCCATTTTATTAGTTAATCCTATCCAATGTAACCAACGGTATACACTCCAAATTCCCTAAGTCTTGTTGTAAAGAAGATAGGTTTTACATGAATAACTCCCAAATAGAGTAAAAGTTACAGGAATAGGTATTTTCTCGGTATTATGCCTCTCCTTGCGTGACCACCTAGTCGTTATTTTACGTATCTTCATTTTGTAGAATAAGTCGACCTTGCTTACTTTCTTTGCGATTATTAGCCCGCTTGATTAGTGAAGGGCTTAAGGCATTTATGTTGCCCTTTTAATGTCACATGTAGCAAGATTCTCTATCACAGAAAGCTTTCTGGGAGATCTACGATATATTACTAAATGATTAGCATTACCGGCATCTAGTGAAGTGCGTGCAGCCAACTTATTCTAGCGGGTGTCCATAGTCGTGGTAAGGCAAAAGGGGACACTGCATCAAGATCCTTGTTAACGATCAATGATCATGCCCAAGCTACGTGGTGCGTTACTCTTTCAATCATATTTAGAATGAGAGGAAAACAACTCCTTTAGTACCGTAGGCATGGGAAATTCAATTGCTCTATCAAACAGCGGGGCACACAAGCGTTTAGATGATCCGTGGGCTTGAACTCAATATAATCCAAGGAAGCTTTCTCAATCTAGGAGCACGAGGTAGCTCATCCTTGTTGTAAAATCTTGAATTTTAATTATATAAAATTATTATGTTTCGAGGCTAATTAACATCATTTAAATGATTGATATATTATCAAATTGAAATTGAACTGAAATTAAATTAAAAAAATGATCTATTTGGATCGAATCAGAACAAACTTAAATAAAGTAAAAAAGTCTTAAAATATAAATTAGGCTCGATTTATTAAAAATGATAAAGAATCTATTATCGAGGCCATCATGATTTTTTCCTGAAAAAACATCTCTACGTACAAATTGAGCATGAGATGCCGCACTTATCATTGACGAAAGATCCTGGGCACTAGCATGTACGCTTATCTCGTGTGCTTTCCACGTGTGTGCATCATTCCATGACTAGACTTTGCAAATTTTGATCGACGCCAAGGCTCCACTCCACATAGTCGTATTGTGCCCTCGGCAAAGATAGAGGTGTTGACCTTTGATTCTCTTCTATTTGCCTTAGCCCAAAACTTTGGTCTAGCTTTTTTTCTTCCAATTCTTTTTAGGCAAAATGTTGTCAGCTCTCATTAATGGTGCCCCTTCTTTTATGACTTCTAATGTGCATAGACGTCTAGTCTATACTCTAAAATCTTATCTTCAACAGATGCTACTTCGACAGTCTCGCTGATATATATTTACTTTATCTTTTCTAGCTTAAACATACAAAATCTTAACATACTGATTCCACTAGAAGTATGATGTGTTACTAGCGATTTCTTCATTGCCAACTAGCATTCATAACAATTTGAAATCAAATAAGTTTGCCTCAAATGGCCCTCAAACAATCAAGTTCAAGTCAAAATGGATTCAAGATAATTAAAATCTATTCAATTTTGAGTCGCTTTTCAAGTTGAACTTGACTTAATCAAACTTATTTCTTAATTCAAATTTCCATAAAATGCAAATTGCAAATAATATTGTGAATTAATTTTATATGTATTATGTGTGTTTATACCTAATCTCTACAATATATACTCTCCATAGCATATCCGATTAATATATTACATATATGTTGGAAAAGTCCAAATATGCATGCATTCTTATAATATAATGAGTCAATTATGAGTTGAATCAATTATATTTTTAGCAAGTTGAATTTGGTCACAAGAAAATTGAGTTGCTTTGGAGTAAAATACGAGTTAGTTTTAAGCATGTTTCGATCATAGTTAATATAATTCAGCCGTCTGACTGAACTATATTACATAGCAAAAGGCATCTTCAAAATGAATATTGTTATGAAAGTTAAACTTTTATAGTTTCTTATATGAATTGAAAAAGACATTATTTTTGTATAACGAGAGTTTAACATACCAAAATGTTATTCCCATGTTGAAGTAATGGTGCAGGAACATAAAGAGTGCATTGTGGTCCAACGAACTGCAAACAATGAAAGATTAGCCACGAAAAAGGTGTCACTATCAAATCCATCACTGAAATTTTGGCAGTGACAATAGTAATAAAGAAATACAGAGACAAAGCAGAAGGCATCTTACTGGCCAAAATCTTCCAATATTGAAGTTGTTCACAAAAGCAACCCCTTTGTTCCAACCTCGGAAAGATATGAATGTATCTTTGATCTGGTCGTGTGGGTCAATGAAAAAGTGGGCTTCATAGAATCCAGGGACTTGTGAGATGCTCTCTGTCAAATATATGAACATGGTATTAGGTTACTATAATCATTACAGGCCATGAATGCAGAAGCATATTCCTGAAAATAAAGGTTTTCAATAATTACTTGAAATCAATCAATATGAAATAGCTTGATTTTCTTGTGACTTGAAATCAACTTGCTTGAAATAAAATGATTTTAACTAGAAATCAACTTCAAAAATGCCCAAGTTTTTGTATCTTTTATTTAAGACATCTATACAAGTGATATGACAGGTATTAGAGCATATGAAACACTTGATACAAAGCAAATAACTAACGATATTATTTTTATGTTATTAGCAAGTATAATGCATATTTAGTTTAAAGGAAACTTGCATTCAAGGGCCCAAGGTATTGGTTTTTTAATTTCCCAACTTCAGCCCCTCAAGTTGTATGGTCGACAACATTTAGGACCATGAGTATTAAACTCGATGACCGTTCATATAGCAAGATGATACATTTCTTTTAGTAAAAATGTGAACTTACGTAAACTATATTTTAGCTCTGCAATCATTTTGTTATTGATAGTTTGAGAATGTGCACGATGCAATACTAGATTATCTTCTAGGAAGCTGAAGTCACCCAGTGATAATGGACATAACTTCCACCTTCGAAGAGTATATCCACCTAATATAACAGAAGAAAGTATACCCTGAAAGTTTTGCCATGGGAGTTAGCAACATTTTTCACAGTAAGTTCATCGAACATGCATTACTTCTTTATCAAAATAAGAGCATTATGTAAAGTGATGACACACGATATGTGTACATTAAATGATAAATATAAAGATTTATGGACTACAGCTCCCCGTAATAACTAATTTCAAAGGCACAGGAACCAAACAGAAGTCGTAGGAAAACATTCAATTTAATATAAGTAAAACTGACTTACACCTTAAAATACTGAACTTGAATTAAAAAGACAGAGCTATCATAATCAACTCAGAATGCCCTTAAAATGTGGACATATTAAACAGCTAGCATACATTTTGTGAATTTGAAACAGACATTGGACAACATCAGAAGGATGAGTCAACATTTTGAATCCAATAAGAAAAGCCACAATAGTTTAAAAAAAAAGTTTCATTAAATTATAAATATAAACGTTTATGGACTGTTGTTCCGTCTAATCCCTAGTTTCAAAGGCATAAAAGCCAAAAAAGAACGATAGCAAAACATTTGCAAAATATAAGAAAAACTGACTTACCCCTTACATTATCTCACTTAAGACTAAAAAGGTAAAGAACTATCAAAATCAGCTTGTGATGTCCTTAAAACTAATCCATTAAGGAAAAGTAGTGCTCTTAAGCAATTTAAAAAAAACCATTGAGAGAGCAGCAATCAGTCCGAGTTCACCTAAAAAATATGGGCATCAAGAAAGTGTGAAGTGCAGCAACATTGAACAAAAACAAAATCCAACAATTGATTGGCCCATGGAAAAAATGCAGCAGTAAAGCAGATGCACATATAGGCAATCATCTAAATAACATACTTTGAAAATCATTGCAGAATGAAATATGAAATATGCAAGACGATTGAAATTCAAAGTGACTTTGAAGTAAAGCCAAAAGAAATGTATCAAAAAAAAAAAAAAAAGAAGGAACGGAGCATTCTTTGGTGCTATTTCAATACCTTCCGGTCAAAAATATATGGTCCATAATTTATGTGTCCCATGTTCTCTACCTGCATTAAAGAAATTCAAAATAGAAAGTTTTATAACGCAAAAGAAAAGAAAGAACAGAGAATGTGGCAAAAAATTCATAAACTGCATGATTTGCTTCTTCTGTAGACAAATGGGTAGCTAATGAAGACAGAAAAAAAGACTAAACAAGAATATCACCACCAAAGAACAATTCTTCCAATTACACCATGAAAACTACTAAGAACCATGGCTTGGAAACACATGGAAGATAGACGTCTTATTTGGAGTGCTTGAGGTGGTAGGACAGAAAATTAGTGAAAGACGCTTCATGGAAATTTTTGAGGCTGTAGGGAGAAGAATATTTCTTCCAATTAGGCCACGGAAGGAGCTCGATGTGAAACACATAGGAAATTGGCATGTAAATTGAAGTAGTTGAGGTTGTGGGGAAGAAATGAAAAAAAGAAGCTTCTTGGAAGATGAAATGCAAATCCAACGGCACGAGAGGGTGATCGTATTGAAACAAAAAAATCCAGTTTAGAGCATGCCAGTGAACACAAAAAATAAATGTCATTAGAAGACCGGATATGTTGACCTGATCATTCTGTTTATATACTAGAGTCTTTGTATTGCTTGTTGGTCGTAAAAATGTCACTGGTATTGATGCTTTTACACAAATATTAACACAGTCACAAAAGTTTAAGTTTCTCTAATTTGAAATATTGGCTATAAGAGTCATTCAGTTATAAAGTATAATACCGTTTAAATGAATGATATTCATCATAATAAAAAGCAGTAGGAAGAAGTTTACGGTTTCTTATGAGTCATGACAATTTTAAATAGCAATAACATAAAATCTAGTTTTATTACCAAAATAAATACGCTGGTATTTGATGAACATTTCATATTGGGAATTTCAAGTTCCCTATTTGACCATCTCTCTATAATACCAACAAATCTTGGTCTTCCTCCATCGTCATCCAATGAGCATGACACAAACACTTGAGCTCTATCATGAACCTAGAAGAAGAAACTTAGCATCATGATGAATGCAATGCTTCTGAAGCAAAGCAGCTCAAGATGAATTAAATCCCACAGAAAGGAACAAATGCTGTGAGAAAGATATCATGGAATGCTTAAAAAATTATAACCTTAGGAATCGATAATGTTTGGCGGTCTTGTTTTCCACTGAATTCTGATACGTAGAGCAAAAAGCCAAATGCCTGCATAATAAGCAATTATTATTCAGAGAGTGAACTGAGAAACAAGTTGTTTTATGACAGTAATAGATGCACTTACCTGGCCAACTAGCTCCATTGGGATGGGCTGATCAGTTTCAACTATCTCTCTTGAACGACATAAATAATGGAGAACATTGAAAAAGAAAGCAACCTTATTCACCTTCACCAAACCAAGTTTGGCTCTTTCATTAATAGATGGTACCGGAGGAAGAGACACTTTCGTGTATTTTGCAATTACTCTTCTAATTGCTGCAATAAGATGATGCCCTCAAGATGAATTTTCTAAGTTGACATAATTGTGACTAGCATTAAGGCAACTATCACATATCAGAAATTATGAATATTCCAAGTTACTAACATTCTACCCAACCATTGGACTTTTGGAGATCTCCAGGAAGACGAATTATATTTTTGCCTAGCACTCATCTAAATTTATCATTCTTTGAGAGCGTAGTAAGATTCTTGCTTGGGGCGATTACAATGGACAGCTATAATATTAGACTTTAATACATTCCAACATCCTCATTAATGCACCGTTACCAGATCCCAGATCCCGGATTAGAAATGTGAAGAGTTGCGTTAAGCAATTGACAGTCAGCATAAAACTTGTCGAACAATTATGACATAAATACTTTAAAAAATTGCGCTAAAGTTAAAATGTTAATAAGCCTGAATACAATAGAAAGTGCGTAAATGTCACTGTATCAACTCCCGTGTATAGTGATAAGTAAGCAAGTGTTCTCACATTATAGATAGATGCGAGCAAAGAAGTTAGTCAAAGGCACTAAGATAAGATTAGAGATTTGGAATATAAGCACCCTGACAAGAAAGCTAATAAAGTTAGTAGATATTATGCTTCATTAGAGGATTAATATTTTGTACCTTTAAGAAATGAAATGGGTAGGGGACAAAGCTAAAGAAATTGATAGTTTAGTATTCAAATTTTAGTACTGTGGTAAGTATAGAACCGAGAATGAAGTATAATTCTTGATAAAAATTTGAAAGATCATGCAATAGAAGTCAAGAAAAATGAATATAGAATTATAGCTTTAAAAATTATTGTCAATGAGATGATTATTAATATTATAAGCATGTATACCCCTCAAGTAAATATGAATGTGAGTATTAAAGAAGAATTTTAAAATGATTTAAAAGATTTAGTACAAGAGATACTTTAGTAGTAGAGAATCTTTATCGAAAGAGATTTAAATGGACAAGTTAAATATTGCTAAGGAATTTAATAACATTCACGGTGGGTATGATTTTGGGGAAATTAATAAGGGTAAAACTATTTTAAAACTTTTCTTAACTTATAATTTTTTTATTGCTAATACTTTATTTAACAAAAAAATGATTATATTATCACTTATAAGAATGAGACTTTAAAAACATAAATTAATTATTTCTTTATAAAAAAATGAGATTACTTGAACTGTAAAGATTATAAGATCATTCTAAGTGAATGTTTGACTATCCAATATCGAATAATAATCTTAAATTTCAAGATGAGCAATTAGCAAAGAAATAATGAGTTGAAACAGTGCTATCGAACTTAATGGTTGAATCTAAAGAATGAGAATAGAAATATCTTTAAGAAGAGGCTTCTAGAATATTGACATTTAAATATTAAAGGAAAAACTAATCTTATGTGGTTGAGCATTGCTAATTGTATCCCTAAGATTGCAAAAAATATGTTAGGATAATCAAAAGAAAAAGCTTCAAATAAAAAGATGCTTGATGGTGAAAAGAAGAAATATAAGAAAAAATTAAAAAAATAATTGTTACAAAAATGATATAAATGCAAGAGCAAAAAAAATTTAGAGAAGTATAAAATTGCTTAATGAGAATTTGAGAAAGTAGTTTGTAATGCAAATGATATAGCTTTTAATGATCTTTATAGGAAGTTGGACACTTAAGAAAAGAGAAAGATACATATACAAGCATACTAAGATAAAAAATTAATAACTTGACTAGAGTAAAATGCATTAAAAATAAGAAAAAAAAAATACTTTTTAAGGATGAAGACATTCAACATAGATGGGTGAGTTACTTTAAAAGGCTTTTCAATGCTATTGCGATAATACAATTAATGTTATTGGTTTAAACATCGAAAAAGAAAATAAAGATTACTCTTACATTTAACATATAAGTAAAGCTGAAGTTGAGAAGACTTTAACTAAGATGAAGTATAGAAAAGTAGTAGAATCAAATGATATTTCAATAAATATTTAAAAATATATGGGAAATGGAGTTTTTTGGCTCACTAGGTTGTTTAATATGATTTTAAAAACTAAAAGGATACTAAATGAATAGAGAAAACATACACTAACACCTATTTATAAGAATAAAGGTGAAGTATAAGATCATGCCAATTATAGAGAAATCAAGTTAATGAGTTTTACTTTAAACTTTTGAGGGAGAATAATCAAACATAAATTACATAATGATACTACGATATCACAGAATTAGTTTGATTTTATGCTAGATAGACCTATTATGAAAGTTACTTATTTGTTGAGATATTTAATAAAGATATTTAGGGAGAGAAAAAAAGATTTGTATTTAGTTTTCATTGAATTAAAAAACATTTAGGGGTAATTCCACTTAGGCCCCTGAGGTTTACTCGACTTTCCATGCAGGTTCATAATTTTGAAAACATGTCAGACATGTCCCCAAAATTTACTGTATAGGTCATTGTGGTCCTTAAAATTTATAAAAAACTTCCAATAAGGTCCAATTAAACGTTTTTCGTTAAAAATTCCATTAAATCAAAATTTTAATTAAGAAATCATAAAATTTTTAATGTGAAATTACAAATATACCCCTAGTCCTCGGTGCGGTCGGCAGCGCGCGGTCAGCAGCGACCTGCGTGCAGGCAAGGCCGCGCGCTGTGGTGAGCCGGTCGCCGACGTCTTGCACGCCGACGATGCTGCAGCGACTCGCGGGCGTTTGCGCGCCGGGCCGTCGCAGCGGGTAGCCGGAAGCATAGAAGGGAAAAAAAGAGTATTTTTGTAATTTTAACAGCGTTTACCAGATACCATCACATAAGGACCACATTGACCTATACAGTAAGTTGTGGGGACCTGTCTGGCATGTTTTCAAAATTATGGACCTGCGTGGCAAGTCGAGGAAACCTCAGGGGCCTAAGTAATATCCCAAAAATTTATGATAAAATCTTGAGATAAGTGTTTTGAAGAGTTTTAAAAAAGAAAAGAATTTGCACTACTTATATTTAAATTATTCAAAATATGTATAATAAGTGTTTGGATACAAGAGGATTTAACTAAATTTTTTTTCATTTTAGTTAGACTATACCGAGATTCAGCTTTAAGTTCATATTTTTTTTGCATTGATTACAAAATTTTTGACTGAATATATTTAAGGAAAGGTGCCTTACTATATACTTTTATAGATGATATTCTTAGCGTTGATAAGACTAAAAAAAGTGTTAAGGCAAATTTCGAGTTATGAACAATAAATTAAATATAAAATTTTTTATCTTAGTAAATCAAAACTTGAATATATAAAATATAAATTATCAATATAGAAATACTTGTAATGGGAAGATGACAATTGACAATCAAGTTATCAGGATGAGCAAGTGGTTTAAATATCTTGAATCAATCATACAAAATAACGGTGAAATAAATGGTGACGTTATTAGCAGAATCCAAACAAAATGATTAAATGGAAGAATGCATCTGACATATTATGTGATAGAAAAATTTCACTCAGACTTAAAGGTAAATTTTATAAAAATAATTATAAGGTTGGTGATATTATATGATGCTAAATACTAGCCTATAAAGCATAAACACATAAACAAGATAATGTCATAGAAATGAGAATGTTGAAGTCGAAGAGCAGGAATACATGAAAGGATAAAATGAGAAATAAATATATTTGTAAGAAGGTTAGAGTCGCCTCAATTGAAGATAAGTTCAAAGAAAGTCAACTTAAATGGCTTTGGCATATAAATCATATGTTAATAGAAACTCTAGTAAGAAAACTTAGATTATTGGAACTTTCTCATCTAGAAAGAAGAAAGAGAAAGACTAAAAACGACATGGTAAAAAACTATAATGAATGATCTTACATTTTGTCCACTTAAATTGTTAAACTTCTTCATATAACTACATTTACTTTTTAAGCATTTTGGATTGATTGTTTGATTAGCCAAATTACCTTAAATCAATCTGTCTACCTGATTGGCCATATCTTTAGCAACCAATTGCATAAATCTTGTAGGTGACATTTTAAGGTAATTTGGATAAATCTTCTGACGCCATGGAAGTTGGTTGATACTCTTAAATGCTCATCGACGATGGTGACACTACAAGTGGAGCTTATGATTGTGGCAGGTAGGTGACATTACCAATACCATTGTGGTGTACCATCATTTTATCATTGTAAAATAAAGCTGGGCAAAGAAAAGCAGAAAAAGAAGATAACTAGTATATTTTACCTATTTTCAATGGTTGGCACCCATTTATGGTTGATGCAATGATGCTTGTTTGTGTAAGCGAAGCACTACACAATCCCTACTCCTTACACTTTCAAGCCCAACCATATTTCCCATTAAAATAAGGGAGAAAGATACGATAGTCCATAGAGAACTGTGTTTTCTCTAAGATATGTCTCTTCTAGAGTCGCTATTTATTCCGTTGCATTTT
Organism: Apostasia shenzhenica; assembly: GCA_002786265.1. Classification (NCBI taxonomy): domain Eukaryota; kingdom Viridiplantae; phylum Streptophyta; class Magnoliopsida; order Asparagales; family Orchidaceae; genus Apostasia; species Apostasia shenzhenica. The sequence continues at coordinate 9,305,930 of KZ451969.1, read as the reverse complement.
TAAATAAGTGCTTTTGGAAATAATTTGAAAGTGTAAAGAAAGTTGGATAAATTATTGACATCGAAGGAACACAGAGCACTAAGAACAAGATCTTTTGTGCCCTTAATGGAGGGTTTCTTTAAGAAAGGAAATTCTCACTAGAAAGGAAAGGAAGAGACGATGCTAACATGCCTTGAAATTTGAAATTATCCACATCACCAGACTCCTTGATTGGTGCATCCTAGAAACAAAAGGAAGATGAGAGAAAAGGAAATATAAATACTAAGTAAATTGAGAACTAGCTGATTATAAATCTCACATAATCATATGAAGTAAGATCAGCCTTGTAGTCAGAGTCATTTTGACCAGTATTTGCACCGCTAAAAAATCCAAAATTTGTTCCTCCATGAGCCATCTGGCAGTGGGATATGTGACAACAAAATAAGAACATGCATATTGGTCATTTCTAGTAATGTTTACTGAACTACATACATAGAGCACAACAGAACCATTGCGCGACAAAATCTTCTCCAAATAAACAGCAATTTGCTTAGCATCTGTGTGAGCATTCTGTTCTCCCCAATGTGTTAGCCATCCTGTGTAAAATTCACTGAGAAAACATTACAGTTAGAATTTGCCAACATGTAGTGGCCGAGTTTGGAAGTACTGTTAACTTACGCTGATAAAGGAGGTGATTTCCCTGGAGTGTTAAACTTCTTCTGCAGCCCAAATATTGGCCATGGATCCTCACCAAGAGAAAAATCAACAGCTGCACAACGAATAATTGAAATTTAGTTACAAAATGAAAGTCTTCTTGTTAAGATACTAATTTCACGTAGGTACATATTCTTGATTATTTAGAATCTCTTATGTCATAATGATCGTTAATAGCATTATCCTTTTTATTTGGGGGTTTAACTTGAGGACTTATTTTCACCGATGATTTCAGTACAGTTTAATCAACTTATCCATTTTTTCACAATAATGTTATCAACCTGTCATACTGGTATATATTCCTAACTTGCACATGGCATTACCACCAACATCCCCAATCTACTCTTTAGCAGATATCATTCCCATAGTATCCTAATGTAATCAAGTTTTATTTTACTTTTGAAAACCAACTCAACTTTGCAACATTAAAGAGGCCACCGGCCTCTTGGCTAAATATCCTCCAATATTGGGGCACGCCAAACAATCTCAAAACACCATTTTCTTCCAGGCAATTTTCTTCTGTTTTAGGCTAATTTATGTCTTGGATTCAATGTAGCAAAAATCAACCCAACTCACAAAAGCCCAAAACCAAATTTAGCCAACAACTAAATTAGCACTAAAATTCGATGTAAGTGATTATCCAACATTTGTTTTAAAAAAAAAACTGAGTGCTTTAAAATATAACAAGTGCCTCTAACTCAAGTTTCAGAAAAGTGCATTAGAATGGCCCACTGTAATGCAACAAGGACTAAAAGAAGGTTAGTTTGAAAATTGGGAAAGAAGACAGTCTCACACCTATTTGCTATATTAATAGAGATGACTTAAAAACTCACACCCAGCACATACTTTCCCAACAGTTTTTAGATCAAAGAAGAAATTTCAGCTTTATAAAATTACAAATTTATATGCTACTAAGTTTTAGTGTGAGCACATCAAAACAAAAAAAAAGGTTTTTGAATGTGAGCCCTTGTTACCATTTCATTCCCTATAGCCATCTTTTTGATGTTTGAGTGCGTTATTCTATCAATCAAAGCAAAGTTCCCTTTCGTTTATTGTAGATTATATCAAACGAACACACTCAACCATAGCAGAAGAGGCACCATTGCACAATGTGCACTGCCCTATGGAACAAGTCACTCAGGCATGTGAATTACCTGATCAGGTTTCAGAGTCCTAATAGTAGGAACTAGTGCTCAACCATGAATATGTACATTTTCTTTTTGAGTTCAATTGATTTGTTATCTTCAATAGTCACTAGGCCAATGAGTACATTCACATTAAAGGAACATTTGTCTGAACTGAAGACGAAAAAAAACGCTTAAGAAAGAAAATAACTCACCGACAAGAAAAAAGGTGTTAAGATACCCTAGACACTCTATCTTTCCTCAAACTGTGATTGCATCCCCTATTTTATAGGGGATGCCAAGTTCTTTTTGGAGAGGAGGTGAAAATTAATTTGGAGGGCAAGCTAAACTTTTCCAATTATGTTTTGGAATTAGAACACAATGCCAAAGGGAGTGGGAAATTTTCTTTATCGCTTTCAACTTTGGTATTTGCCACATAGGATTCCACATGCTCTATGCTGGTTAGGTCAAAGCGTAAGCCGGTGATCCTTTTAGATATCATATTCCCCCTAACTAGGATGCAGCACTCACCACTTCACCTAGTAGAGCGACTCTTGTATTGCTCTCTTGCAACTACATTTTCACCATTTAGGCTGCTCCCATTTCGCTAGCTGCTATCATGAGAATTGCTTTTGCTATTTTTTATTTTGTATATTGAGATGTTTCTGGTTGGAAAGTTGTCTCTTGCATTCCTAGAAAAATCAGACTTAACTTTGCCAGATACGTCATACCCAATGAAGAATTGCATAGGCACTGCTTTGAAAGACTACCGTCAAAATGCCCTAAGTAAGACATCGAACAAGTCTTGAAGTACGCCCATGTCGATAAGTGCAGGACTTATGTGAGAGGAAGGAGCTTGGCCTTTCGAAACATAAACTAAAGATATTTCTGGCCCAACCTTCACCACAATGCCCAGGACTTTTTATGGTGAGGTCCCCAGTGTCAAGTTTACACTAAGATTTCATGACTACTGGTAAGCGATCTTCAAGCAATCTATAATTCATCGCTTGGTGATTGGATTTCCCGAGATATTTCGTGAAAGGAGATCATAATCAAAGATTCTTCCTCCTCACGACAGACTATTTCTCTAAACAGATTTATGTGAAGACAATGGTGAATCTAACTAACGCCCAAGTGGAACACTTTATTGGATTTAAAATCATCTGCAAGTTTAGAATTCCTCTAAGCCTAATCTGTGATAATAGCACAACATTTACAAGCAGTGTCGTCCAAGGCCTTTGTCCGAGACACAAGATCATGCTTCACCTCAATCAAGCATCGCCAAACTGATAACTAAGCTGAAGCGTCAAAGAACTCTTAATGCATTGAAGAAACAAATTGAAGAAGCTAGCAATGCATGGGTCCCCAAACCACCAACGATAGTATAGTCCATCAATACTACCCCTTCAACGGCTACAAGCAAAACACCCTACTTTCTGGTGTAGGGCGAAGACAGTAATACTCATCAAACTAAACGTATTCCCTTTGCTAGTTGAGTTGGAGGCTAGCTAAACCCAAAGACTTCTAATCATGGCAAACCACAATGATGAAAGTTGAAGATTAGAGCACAACTAGCTCCAATAGAAAAGGAAGTGATTTACCTTAAATAACTTGAGCACAAGAGGAGGATCACAAAATAATGCAATATAAAGGCTCAACAAACAGTACTAATAAGCCGAATGTATCCTCAAAATCAAGAACCTAGCAAAAAGAAACATGACTTTAGGAAAACTAGAGTCAAATTGAGAAGGCCCATTCATCATTACAGAGGCTGTTAATCCCAACACCTACAGATAAATGCGGTCAGATGGAATCATCATTCCAATGACCTAGAGTGAGAACAAACTTAAAACGTTTTACACGTGAGTGAACAAAGTATATGTACAACTTTCAAAACTCACACACATAAACATGTTAAAATTTTACCAAAAAGTTTTCATTACAACTATTTCTCGCATGGTTCATCTTTCTCAATGTCTTTGCTTTGCCTCTGGACATTACCGTCAAAGAGATATTAAATCTAAGTAAACTCCATCCCTCTTGATGTCCTCGATCTGTCCTCGGGCACCACTATCAAAAAGATAAAGTAAACTTAATCTCTTTCAATGTTGTTGATTCACCTTCGGGCACAACATCTAAACTTAAATAAACTTCATCTCTCTTGATCTCATCAGTTTGTCTCTAGGCACCACCGTTAAAGATATATTAAACTTAACTAAACTCCATCTCTCGCGATGTCATTGATCTGCCCTAGGCATCATTATTGAAGAGATACTAAACTTAAGTAAACTTCATCTCTCGATATTATCGGTTCGCCTCCAATCACCACTGTCGAAGAGACACTAAACTTAAGTAAAATTCATCTCTTTTGACGTCATTGATTCGCCTCCGGAAACCAAAGTAAAATTCATTCCTCAAAGACAAACCTTATTCAATGCCATTGATTTGCCTTCAAAGACCATAGTCAAAGAAATACAAAATTTTTTAAAATAAACACCAGTAATCGAACAAATATATAAAATTTTTTTGTTTCCATGCAACTATCAATTCTTCAAAAGCAAAAAGGAAATCAGTATAACATCACTCTTAAGATAGTGATCTCTTCTCCCTAGATTAAGTTCAAAAGGAATAATCACCACTCATACTCTCCTTTGAATGCAAAAATGATGGAGACTCCTCTTCAGTGTTGGACATCTTCGACGCTTTTACTTAGTCCCACACTGATGATCACTCCATATATCAAAGAGGGCAAAAGTATTGCTTCATGCATCACCACCAACACCTTCATTACCTTTTCAACCAACATATTAAAAAATGGATTCTGGTACCTAATATCAGTATTATTAATATAATCTCTAACCCTCATTTGCCCCGATTATTTTTTCTTTAAAAGCTTCTTCCGCATCAAGTGAGAGGAGAAAGTATTCTAAGTGCTCTCGACACACTCTTTAATAATCGCCAGGAACGACAAATTTCTCATGTGTTCGTCAATTATTTTCTTTTTTCACAAAACGTAGGAGCTTCACTATTAAGTGCCTCTTATAAAAAAAAAAAAAAAGATCATGATGTAGAGTGAATTATAGTAGCTCTACTTGAGGAATGTACCTTGTTTATTATTTCTTTAATGTTCATGTTTATATGAACTTTCTATGCTTAATTGTGGACGTGGAGCTTGCATGACTTAGGTTAATTTTCTATTAATCCCAATTGTAAGGGTCACTCACATAGCATTTTAGGTCATTTTCTATTTTAGACATTTATGTTTTTATTGAATAGAAGCTCTCATTTAGGTTTAATACTTCCTTGTCATCTCCATTATATTTTGTTTAATTATTCCTTGTCGTTTTCATTATATTTTAATTGATTTAGTTTGGTCTTGGGCTAGCAAGAATGGTGAGAGTATCAACATGTAGTTGAACTCAGTTAAGCTAACAAAATCCCATACATGAATTAACTCTAGCGCAATATGTAGCAAGCACAATCATAGTAGCAAATAAATAGTAAAATAGGCTAGTAAATTAAACGAAAGTATGAGGAACGAAGTGGTAGCAAAATCAATGGAAATCAAAGTCGGAGGTACCAAATGGGAATTGAATTGATGATCCGAGGTGCATGGGGCAGATAACCTGCGAAAAATGGAGCAGCACAAATCGACTAGGCCACCGTCGCACTGATGTGGAGAACTCCACGCAGCAGTCAGTCAGTGTCATCGGCAATAGTAGCAGTGGCCGCTATCCCTTGTGGTGGCAGATCGGCAGTAGGCCGATGGCGGGTCGGCGACATTTGAGGTGTGAACAACAGCCGCAAAGCGGACATGATGGGCACCCAGCGAAGACATAGGGAATGGCACGACAGCCAAACTCACGGGCAGCCTCTAGCTAGCGTCCTATAGGTAGCGGCACAGCTCGACGACAACGTTATTCATGCGTGCGACGATGGTTGCATGGCAACGACGCTACTGACGGCGCTTGGCAGAGGGTAGCAGTGGGAGGGAGGAAGAAGATGTGGTCCATGTCTCTAGCGCGAAGGCCTCACGCCCTAGCTTCTTTTAATGACAGTGTGGGTTGGAGGTGGAGCAATGATTGTCACAGCTGGTCGGCAATAGACTGACGATGACGGCGAAGGACGGTAGTGATCGGCTTCCCCTAAATGGGAGAATCTCTCCCTCACTCGAATTACCATTAATTTTCTTAAAAAAACTACCCTAATCTCTGCTCCAAGCTATAAATAGTAAGGTCAATAAATCTCAACCATTTATCCCTAACTAATTTGATCTTCACCATAGGTTAGGGTTATTCCATCATGTCCATCCATTTGGAATCAAATTGATCCAATGGATGGATGAATGAGAAGATAAATTTGGGCTAATTTTGGTCCAAACTTGAAATTAGCCCAACTAAAATATCTCATCCCACCTAAAAGCTCAACTTACACCCAATAAAAAAATAATAAAGAAAAAATAAAAATGTAGTACTTTCTCACTAAAAATAAAAAAAAGGTAAAAAAAGTGCAGAAATAAATAAATAGGGTAACAGAGTGACTGCTAAAATCACCCTCGAGTTAAAAATGTCATCATCAGGGTCAATGTAGGACGCCATGCATCAACTCTCCTAGATAGCAAAGAACTCGACTCTATCGAGTGATATTCCAAATGTGCTTGCACATGGCACTATAATGCATGGCAGGGAATTGCTCCTCTAGTATACTTTCTGGGGTGAAGGATTTGGTGATACGTTGTTCTAGTGGAGGTATAAAACACATGGGATCGGCGTAAGACATGATTGGCTTGCTCCAGTCATCAACCATAGAAGGTTGAATCTCGTTCTCAAGTATCTCAGTGGGCATAAAAAAGCATCAAAGGTAGCAAATGAGTTTGTAAAGGAATCAGATGTGGAGCTGGGAGTAGAAAGTGTAGGTAATGGATAAAAGGCAGCGAAGGAAGTCAGGTAAGGATGCTGAGAGTAGGTACATGATAAAAAACTAAGTCAGTTACACTAAAGATTGGAATAATGCCCATCTTTAATGGTAGGACCAACTCATATGCATTCTCGCCAATCCGCCTGATTGGCCTTAAAAGCCCCATGGGCCTTCTTGTTCACCCTTGTACGGAGCCACTCTGAATAAACCGTAATCATCACCTCATTTTTGACCTTAAATTTTAAGCTTCTCATGTGCTTAGTCATATCACTTTGACCTTCACAACTTGGAGCTAATTTTCTCCTAATCTCTTAAGTAAAGTTCATGCAAATGCAATGCAAATGAGGATATTATCTCAGTAGTTTTATATGCACAGAAAGGTCAAAAGGATCAGTAGGCAAATGTGGATCATCACTAATGACAGGTTGGAAGAACGCTCATCAATAAGAAAACGAGATAAAGGATCACCCAATACTACCATTATTATTGCAACATTGACTCTAAACTACGACTCGACTTAACACTACCCGACAAGTAGTTCCAGAGTGCAATCTACTTAGCAACCTAAAAGAATAAAATCTAACTCAATTAAACAAAAAATTCTCACAAACCTTTCCAGTGAATATCATTTGATGCTGTAAAGTGATCTGTGAAGGCATGTAGACATGGTTGCCAGATGTTCATCCTCATGATGGAGAGGATGGAAAACATGTTTGACATCACATCCTTGCGAACGAATTCACCCCGACATAGCTCTATATAATCAAGAACCCATATGCGGTACCAAGTAAACCAAGATGTGGTTTACCAGAGTTACCAGAGAGACCTATGGGGCTCAGATCCTAAAATTCGGTTCTGCTGCAATACGCCTCAATTTGCAGTTCATAAGTACAATGAATCAATAAGGAGGCGTGAGGCAAAGTACTAGTAGAATAGTGTGATCACTCTGCCTGACGACCCACAATAACATAACAAGTGGACCTCTATCAATCTCATGTGGGAAAATAAAATCTACGGGTCTGATACAAAGTTGGGTGGTGGACAAATAAGACTTGCCGGCTCAAACAGAAGAATAAGTACTAGGGCAAGACTCAATAGCAAGCTCCATCTCAACCATAGTACCACTTGACATTGGGCCACAAGTACCAACAATGTCCCTAAACTATCACCAAAATCACTAATAATCTATGATCGGATATTAAGGTATCACCCACCACCCCAAAGCTATAAATGGAAGTAAGAAAGACTGGTTTGGATTCACTTCCTTTAAAGTTTCTACCAAGTAAAGGCTCTTTCCCAAGACAGTTCGAGGCTATACTCTAAGTTCAAAGCTACAAAAAAAGAATCTCACTGCAATTCTCTCTTCCTGACTACTGTTTCTTTTTCACCTTCTACTGTAACTCCTTTCTCTTGTAACCAAACAAACATATAGTACATTTCAAACTGCTATTTGATGGCATTGTGGTTTTTCACTTCTTTTACGTTTCCACATAAAATTTGTGTGAGACCTGTGTTACTTTGTTTTCTTTCCGCTTTTTTCTTTAGCAGTTATATCTTGTTGATGGAGTTTTCCGTCAACTTCTATAACTTGAGTTAGTCCTACTCAATCAAAGTCTGCTTTGATTTTCTCAAACACTCCTAATGCGCATTAGGGATTAGTAATAGAATTTTTTCTTTTAATAATATTAATAGGATTACAATGACTCGTGCACTATAACTAAAATGATCATTAATAAAATTACCATAATGATATCGTGTGACTACAATGATAGTGCATCCATATTATCTTTCTACAACCTATACAGAGAACAAGAAACTCCTGAGATGCAAAGCTAACTCTAGGGTATCATCTTGAGTTAACTAGTCAAAATCCGAGCTAGTCAATTTTGATTTAACTTGAACCCTACCCAGTCAGGAACATTAGGTAAAGACTAACAAATAACTTTTTTTCACATTCAGGAAAAGCAAAAACATAATGCACTTAATCTTCCAAAAAAATTTCTTCTACAAAGAATATAGAGTATCTTTTAAAATATTATAATTTTTAATTCACCTAAACAGGAATATACTAAATATGACTAATTCATCCCATCAACCCTACACGCCCACCACAACCACAGTTAGCCCTCTACCAATCGCCCTTTAAAGAAGCATACAATAATAATATATTGTCAATATCATTCAGTCTTGAAGTTAGGCCCTAATGTCGCTTAGATCCCTACCTCCCTCCCTCCTTTCCATGCACACGAGACTACCGTAAGTGACCTAACAAAAGATCTCCCTCTCTCTTCGAGAAGCAAAGTCATCATCATCAAAAAGAATTGAGAAGTACTCCACACTATAGACATAGGTATAAATAAAACAAATGACATTGATGATTCACTTGCATTTCACCAAAGTTGAACGGGTTCGAGGGTTCGAGGCCGCTGACGACGAGGCTGGGTAAGGGGAGGAAACAATGCATGAGGGATTGGATTTTGAGCTAGTGGCTAACGACAAAATAGTAAGTGAAAATTGGGAAGAAAAATGAGGTTGTCTCCATCCATGATGAAGAAGAGGGAGGTGGCGACGACGATGAGACTGACGAATATGGAAGCAACAATATATAAGGCTGACAAGAGAGAAAAAAGAGATTGCATAAAGGGGTTACTTGTGTTGTGATACAAGTAGTTTGACTAAGAATTTTTCTATTACAGTTGGATTACACCAAGGCATAGCTTTAAATTTATATATTTTTCAATTGGTTATGCAGGGCCAGACTAGACATATTCGAGATAATGAACCTCAACATATGCATTTGGCATATGATATTCTCCTCAATAAAACTAGAAATGAGTCAAATCACACTAAGGTGACACTCGAGTGATGAAAGAATATCTCATAATCTAAAATTTTCGTCTCAATAATAAAAAAACAAATAAAAATCGTGCAAATTTAATTAGATAAAAGCACTCGTATAATAGAGATGACAATTGGCGATCAAGTTATCAGGAAGAGTGAGCAATTTAGATATCTTAGATCAATCATACAAAATAACAGTGAAATAAATAGATGTTATCCGTAGAATCTAAGTAGGATGGATAAAGTAGAGAAATGTATCTAGTGTGTTATGTAATAGAAAGATTTCACTCAAACTTAAAAGTAAAATTTATAAAATGATAATAAAATTAGTGATATTATATGATATTAAATACAAGTCTACAAAGCAAAAATTTATAAATAAAATAAGTGTTATAGAGATGAGGATCCTAAAACGGATGAATGAGTATATATGAAAGAATATAATGAATGAGTATTCACGAGAATGTTAGAGTAACCACAATTGAAAATAAGCTTAAAGAGAATTAACTTAAATGGCTTTGAGATATAAATCATGAGCTGATGGAAGTTTCAGTAACAGAATTGAGCTACTAGATCATTATCATATAAAATGAGGAAAAGAAAGGCCAAATAAGACATGAAAAGAAATTATCAAAAAGAACCTTACATATTTGGAGATAAATAAGTATTTATTATTTGATAGACTGTAATAAAAATAAACGATTTATGTAGCCAACCACACCTAGTGGGATAAAGGCTTAGTGGTGATGATTGTTGTTGCATATTATAGAGTGAGATTGAAGTTTTAGATCAAACCCAAGCATCAATGTATTTCTCGTTTAGATTTCTTGAATGCAAACTTGACCTATGGCTTAAATAAGTTTAGGTTAAGCAAAATCCAAATTTTTGTTATGAGTTTAGGTTGGTTTATTGGATTAGGTCTAACAATGACACCCCTCCCCACAACTAAATACACATCATGTTTTCTCAATATTCCATCTACAACACATGATAAGCCAAACATAAAACACCTGTTACAACAAGAGTAATCATTTGAAACATAAAATGTCTATTCATCCTTTGGAAGTAATGTTATATTATTTTTAATTGGAGTAAAAGTTAATCTTTGATGTGATATTTTTGTTTTGAGATTTAAAAAAAAAATTAAAATAAAGTTAATTTTATTTTGAAAAATATATATAATATGTAATAAAATTGATTATTTATTTTTAAATTTGTGTAGGATGTGAAATAAATTTAATTTTAATATTAGACATTATGTAGCATTTGAAATACTGTTAGTTTTAATGTCGAGATTTATGTATGATGTGGCCCATAAAATTAAATTTAACCCATATTAAAGATAACCTTGGAAACAAGCAGCTCATCATGTTTAGTATAAGATAAATGTTCAAATCAAGGATTAAATGTTCCATAAAGAGATTCACGTACCCTGACCTACTTATATAGACTACACTTCCATTATTCAATAAATTCATGTGTATAATTTTATGAATGTCTCCTTGCTGCAGATAAGAAACACCCCACAGATGTACCCACCTTTTTTGGATAAAATTAAGAAAGCACATAATGGCCTCTTTTAGTTCGAGCTTTTTTTTGGACAAAAGAAAAAATTAATTTTTTTTTTAAATTTAATATCAAAGAACAATATTTTAATATTAAAAAGTGCATAAAATGTGAAATAAAATTGATTCTAAAATTTGTATTTGTATTGGATATGTAATAAAATTAATTTTTGCAGTTGAAATTTCTGCTGGGGCTAAAAAAAAACTTCAAACCAAACGAGGTAAATGTGTTACCCTAAAAAGAGCAAATTTATCCATTAAATAACAAAAAGCTACTTATTTAGACTTGCACAAATTTTTCTTTGCAAGTAATACCCTTCAGTTCATAAATGCAGATGGAAATCAAAATATTTCCTTCACTGTAATAAACTACCTACGGTGCGTAAATATGATCAAACCAACTTTAAGCATGCATACCCACAAGACCACAACATCTTAACATGCTAAGCACTAATGCACATGGTGGAATAAAGTAAATAGCAAACTATTTACGATTATAAGGAATTATAGGTGCTAAATTTCCTGGTACCTTTTTCAAAAAAATTCTCAAGTAACCAACTGGCCTAAAAATGCTTAAACAAGTTGGCTATGGCGTAAGAATAATCTTATATATTTATCCACCACTTCATATGTAAGTTTATTTGCTTTGCCACGTAGATTCAACTCAGCTTAAGCATTTTGTTTAACCTTATGCTAGAGATAACTATCACTAGAGTTTGAATTTGAAACCTCTAGCTTTAATATCATGTTAAATTTTTAATTACCTAAAAGCTTAAGCCTGTAAATTATGGCCTAAGGATAATTTTATATTCTTACTCTATGGAAGATCTGAATGTTCAATTAAGTGATGACATAGAAGATACACAACACAATTTTTGCCAAAAAAGCTACTATTAGCATACAAAAGGTGTCAATCAACCAATCCATAGCATAAGGAAAATTAGAGAATCACAAACGAAAATATGGCAAACTTTCATCCTCAAATCTAGATTTTCTAGAAATTGATGATTAACCAAACAAGAAAGTATTATTTATTTTATATGATTTTAACTTCATGTTGAGCTATTCCATAGTTTAGCAGCATCACCTGCGTAAACACCATCATCTGGAATTGTACCCTTTTCTAGTGTTTCTGCAGTTCCCCCGTCTGTAGTATACCTAGAAAAATAATGTAATTAACTTTCACAGAAAAATAATGAAATTATAACTAATGATCATAATCCACGAATCATAAACATGTTACGTTTAACGTTTGGAAGTAGAAGGATTTTCTAACTGCTGCATTCAAAAGAAGAAAAGGCCAGATCAATGAAGGTAGGAAACTCATGAAAAAGATTATTTTAAGTTTTCTATGTATTGATCAACTTCGTGAATGTAGAATACGAGACAACGAATTCTAAACCTGAACAAAACTCTTTAAAACTCTCAAAATTTTGTCATTTTTAGATAAAACATCAGCTAAAAATGGCACTCACCTTACTATTTATGCCTAATCTACCTAAAATAAGGCTTTTCTTTTTTGCCCTTTGATATTACCTCTTATTCCTATCTAAATATTGTACATTTCCAAATTCAACCTTGCCTTAGTTATCCAAAATAAAATATATATATACAGTTGTCAAAATTCAAAGAGAGGAGTTATAAGTAGGGCTGTTACCGATCCGATTTCGAGCCGAGCCAATACCGGCTCGAAATCGAATCGATCACATTTCGATTGACTCGAAGTCGATTGTTCGACTTCGAGCCGACTCGAGTCGATTTCAATTCATTTTCGAGCATGCTCGAAAATGAATCTAATCTCTTTTTTTTTTTAGCCGATCTCAAGCCGGGTAAACTCCACTCGATCCGGCTCGAGATCGACTCGATTTATAATATATATTATATAACATATATATTTTATTTAATATATATTATATGCATATTATATATATATGTTATAATATAAAATGTATTTTAATTCAAGCCGATTTCGAGCTGGATCGAGCTGAGCCTACCCCGGCTCAAAATCGGCTTGAAATCATTACCGAGCCGAACTTTTGGCTCGTTAATCGGCTCGTTTAGATCGACTTGATTTCAATTCGATCTAAAATCGATTCAATTTTCAATTGATTTTTGATCTTCGATCTGTATTAACACCCTTAGCTATAGGGTGGGCCCTATGGCATCAGCAGAGGAGTACCTCTGATTGCAGGGATGAATGGCATGGCAGATGTGGGTCCACAAGCAAATAGTGACCCTCATGAATATCATTTACTAAAGCGAGGTTGCCACGCATGACACAGTGACATAGTTAGACCAAGGAGTTTTTTTCTTTTTTTCTTTTTTTTGGACAGGAGAGTTGGACCAAAGAGTTCAGTATGCTTATTTTGGCATTTTACAAGAGAAGGTAAATTGCACAAGGAACTCTAAGTTTTAACCACCTTTTAAGTAAGTTCACAATTGATAACTTATTTTGGTACCTATAAGCCAATTAAAATAGGCTCATCTATTTTGATTTGCAATGATATTATTATTTTCATTTTTTAACTTTTTTACTTATTTATTAGTAACTAAGCTGATTAAAATAAGACATTAGCTCTCATTATTACAACTATTCAATTTTCATTTCTTTAATATAAATATATATAAATTCAATTTTAATATAAATATATTAAACATTAAATTTATAAATTAAATTATATGATAAAATATGTAAATTAAAGGTTAAATATTATGGTATAAATATACATATTATTTTTTATATATATTTATATTTATTTATAATTTATTTTGTGCAATCTACTGCACGAGTACATTCTAATAATCTAAATAAGAAAGATGGGAAGCGATGTATTTTAGACAGATTTCTCTTTCAATAAATGACATAAGATCATATTAATTTTAGAGATGGAAATCATTAGAGATTCTATGCGGATTAGATTTAAGAGGCATTTGGTTTGATATTATTTTGATGTTATGTCATATTATTTATATATCATGATATCTAAATGTTATCTTTTAAATAATAATTCCATAATTTTTTAAAAAGTTATCTAAAGAAGTTTTCAAATTAAATAATCATTTTTTTAAATAATATGATATAACATCAAGATAACATTGAATCAAACTTCTCTTTAATTGATGATTCAAATTTAACGTATGTTAATTGATAAGAGATTTCGAATAGTAATAAACGATAAGATCCATCGTATTTAATTAATGTTATTTTATTATATATTTGATATTTTATTTTCTACACTCATTTGTGTTTCCAATTTTCATTTAATGAGTATAAAAAGAAACTATTTACAATTGTAATGAAAAATTGATGATGATTAAAATTGAGCTTAAGAGCTAAGTGATAACCTAAATTTGGGTTAACAAACTAATACCCTAGACAATACAAGGATAGAGGTTTTCTTTGATAAGAAAGCTTAAAAATTTTAGTTATCATAATGGGTGAAAAAACAACCCTCCTATTATTGCCTTCCTGATCCGACCATTCCACACTCAACTACGAAGCCCATGACCCCTCCCCCCTCCATTCAAATAGTCTAAAAAGCTATGTCCAGCATCTTCGACATTGTATCTTTCCTAAGTGACCACACCATTGCAGTCCACCTCACACTATTTGTCTCACTTTGCTCATCAAGCACGCTTCAATGCCGATTCTACCGTGTGCTTTGTGCTCCTTGGTTGCCAAATAGGCTAACCAGCTATAATTGCCATCTCACTGAATCATGAGTGGATTCTGGTCATTCCACTACACTGCCAAATGACCTGTGTCGGTAGCACTGCCAACTTCCCTGCCAATTCAAGCACATATCACATGTTGCTCCACAGCGAGCATGCCACTCATCTATGAGTGTGCTGCTCTGTTAATTCATGATCAGCTACATCCTATTAGCCTCGGAGACTCGACAATCTACTTTGATTCAAACCTTAATCAAACTCAAATTTATCAATTCAAGCTTATTGATTCTCATATTAACATAAAATATCCCTTGATTTAAAATATTTTTAATTATTTAAATTAGTCGAATTTTCAATTCACGTGGATTAATCAATCGTACTCTTATTTAAGAGATCCATTACATAAGCGACAAGAACGCAATTGGGATTAAATTAAAAGAGAATATTTTATTTATGAATCACATATCTGATCTATTGAACTTAAATCGACAAGCACAATAACAAATAAGTTGTTATTCATCAAAAAATTTGGATTAAATTTTATTTTTTAAATAATATAATGTGCAAGATTTAAATCTCTTCTTATCATATAAATATATATTAGAAATAATTTAGCATAATTTCAATAATTCAATACTAAAAATTATTGATTTCAAAATTTACATTTCATCTCATTACCGTCTCGCATCAACTCTCCTTTAGAATTTCGTATTAGGTTAAGACATTTTATTTAAATACTTCATATTTGCATAGTTTATATTATGTTTTCATTCTCATTCTAATTGAATATTTTGTCACCTGCTTACACTTTACATTTAAGATGGATGCCAAATGAAAATTCCAATGTTAGTGTTAGAGTACACATGATCATTTTTGATTGCCAATACAAGCTAGCAATCTAATCTAGAAGCATCTGATGTTAAACTCTAGATCATGCAAATCTTATTATCACTAATCAAGTCATTTTAGTTCTACTCTTTTTATATGGGCCATATAAAAAGAGAAAGAGGAAGACCAAAAAAGACATAATAAGAAATTATAAAAAATAATCTTACATATTTGAAATTAAAAGAAAATTTATTATTTGATAGAGTGCAATAGAAACAAAGAATTCATGTAACGAACCCCACCTACTAGGATAAAAGCTTAGTTTGTTTTTTGTTATTGTTATTGTTGTTGTTGTTGTATCAGAAAGAGCGAGAGGGAAAGACTTTGTAATTCACCGTCGATGAACTTCTTTCCTGATTCTAGTGGAGATTTTGGCTAGGTTGATTAGTGGATGAAGAAGCATCTCTAAAAACCAGTTTAAATCCCCATCCCTCTTTTTTCCTCTTCTGGATTGACCAACATGTAGGAGCACTACAGTTCATAGTTCTTTTTACAGTCTTCCCGAAAACGATTTTCACTGTCAATAGTTGGTATCATGTCTGAGTCAGAACGGGCTACCAATAAAGAAAATGGATGCACTAACGCGCAATGACAATGGGCTACATGCCAACTCGAGCTATGCACACCTAATGCAGTTAAGAGGAATCTTATATTATATTAACATTGGTATCATAAGCAAGATAAATTTAATCTTTCCATTTTTGCCATTATGTTATTAGCTCAATAAGCTAGTTAAACTTGGCCTTTCCATTTTTGCTCCCATGTTACTTACCATAATAAGCTAGTTAAACTTTACATTAGCACCTTTCTCCTTGAAGTACTTATCTCAATTATCTTTCATAACAGCTAGGAAATATTATAAATTGATTAAAACTTGCATTTTCATTTTATCCTATGCAAAATGTTTCTAAGTTTATAGAATAATATCACACAGGCTTATGATTTTAAATTTTAAACATCAAGATTTTTGAGTTTAGGGCAGCCCACGAGACCTCCACCTACATCTTGCAGGCTGCAAGAGGGGGGATGGATAGGAGAGGAGGAAAGAGGAGAGAAAGTGGGGAGGAGGG
Source organism: Apostasia shenzhenica (assembly GCA_002786265.1). Lineage (NCBI taxonomy): Eukaryota > Viridiplantae > Streptophyta > Magnoliopsida > Asparagales > Orchidaceae > Apostasia > Apostasia shenzhenica. The sequence continues at coordinate 9,289,160 of KZ451969.1, read as the reverse complement.
CGGGGAGACTGAAGTGAGAGGCAAAAAAAGAGGAGAAAAAGGACAAAGACTTGATCAACATCTGTTATAGAGCTATCACACTAAACAGGATCCTTACTCAATAAGGATGAGTCTTTCCTACCCACGAAGAGTTGGTGGGGACACCATAGCTATTGACCATTGATTCATCCTTAGCAATGTTTAAAGTCGACAACCAAAATGCAATCACAGTGCTTTAATCTGAATCGATTAATGGCTGGGAGACAGATTAGGAAAGTTAGCTACTAAGAATTGCTACAATAGCTAGTTGAACATTCCCTGTATTTTGATAGTCTTCATTGATGGATCATTCCATTGTAGGTCAATTTTATTTATTTTCATGAGTGAGTTAGATTAGTTATTCTTTTATCTTCTTTCTGTAGTTTTAGGTCAATGTTTAGTAGTTTCACTTGTCAAAAAATTATGGCATAATGTATTTTTGTCCAATTGAGTCAATCTGTATGGATGTCTATATAAATACCTCCCTATTATTATATTTCTTTTAATACTGAATGAACAAAAGTTAACATTTTTCTTTGAAATTTTTAGATTTTACAATGAATTAATATCCCAAATAGAGAATGGCTTAAGCCTTAGGTGAAAATCCCTAAACTCCATCCATCTACTAAAGCTCGTCTCCTCTTGATCAATTTCTTCCTCTCTCAACCCTCTCAGCATTCACTCCAATCCACTCTTTGCTCACTGAAAATGCTGTCCAAACACCGTCTCATTGCATGTTTGTCTTCACAAAATCATCTCACCTATGTTGCTTACCTCTATCAAACCCCATCGTATCCTAATTTGAGCTCGCTGACAACCCTGCAGCCGACACACTAGCCTAAGCCAAGTCACATGCGTGTGGACAGGATCAAGCGGATAGGGAAGCAAAGGTGATCAATGCTGAGATGGCACAATGCCCTTGGAAAACAACCAAGAAGAGGAGGGCAGGTAGATTTGGCGCACTTGTTAAGGCGCGAGTCGATCCTGTGTACGCGATGTGGCGAGGTTTCGCTAACCGATTGAGCTAAGCAGGCAGCGTGGTCTAAAAAACAAAAATGCTGGCTCCATATTTAAGGGAGAATTACATTCAAGTTCTCAGTTATTTTAACCAAACATACTTGCTTCAAACTAAAAAATTTTAGTCCTCAATTTTAAGAAAGATTATTGATTGTTTGGATTCTACTCGAAATTGCTCCGCCATATAATCTTTATTATTGAGCGCAATTTAATCTTTATTATTGAGCGCAATTTAATCTTTATTATTGAGCGCAATTTAATCGTTGTTGAAAAATATTTCGTGAGTCCCCTTCATCTGGATTCTTCATTTCTAATTTGATAAAAAGGAAAACCTTTGCCCTAATAACATCCGGTTCATTTAAAATTTAAAAGGATTAAATTTGCAGATTTCATTAATTTCTTAATCAACACAAAATCTAATTTTCAAAAAATTACTTCCATTTGATTAAGATAATTCTGCTAATTATAATTATTGATCTCTTTACATATAATTGATTGACTTGTCCCACATGAAGTTCCCCATTTTATTTCCAAAACCATTTGCAATTAATAATCACCAGGAACAATTCCGAACTTTAAATCTCCAATACTTTAAGAAAGAAGAATATATTTCAAGTGTGACTTCGATGCTGACAAATTTGACCAAAAAAATGAGAAATTATTGAAGATCTTTATACAGGAAATGACAAATTATTGAAGGCATTAACATAGATAATCATTACCGGCAATGATGGCAAAATAAAAGGAGGGGAACTCACAATATTATATCATTTCCGAGGTGTCCTCTAGCTAAAGTCACCAAGTGGTGAAGATATGTTTTGTCATCTCCAAAAGACCCAAACTCATTTTCAACCTAGTAAAATTCCTCCAATAGCAATTGTAACATCCAATAAACTGCTAGCATAATAAAATGTCAATATCAACAAACTATATTAATTTAACAACCTGAACCATGACAATAGGGCCTCCATTCTCGTATAGGAAAGGAACTAGCTTAGGAAGTAGGATTCCCCACCATCTTTCAACCTACAAATTACACAAAATCTGAGTCAAAGGAAACACATGGTATTATATTTCATTGGTAAACGCATCAGTTATGAGACTATTCAGCATAAGACTGGCGTAAAGGATTAGAAGTGTACCATAGATCACAAGAAGGTGAGCAAAAATACAAGATTTTCTCTATAAAACCTCAATTTGATATTTCAGGAGAAAAAACAAGAAAGAGTAACATAAAATGCCACTTCTGTTGTCCAATTAGTTGACGCAATGCTAGCAACCTATGTGAAGAACTTACACAAACACAAGTTCCTTTTACATGATTCTCAAATGAAAAACCATAATGAATGAACTCATTAGTGGATGTTTCCTCAAGGGAAGAGAAGCAATATTAAAAGAGGATAATCAGATTAAAAAAGACAAAAGCAACATACCAAACTAAGGTATGCAGGATCTGATGATCTTAACTTGACAGCTGGCTCTATAGCAAGTATCCAAGCAGGAAAGCCACCAAGATCCCATTCTGACGACAGTTGTTTTTTTGAAAGCAAAATATTAGAGATATAGATCAAAGAAGAAAAGCCATATTTGTCAGTATAACTAAAATCATAATCAATATTCATCCTCTTTCATAAAACGAAATAGATACATATGAAGTATCAGGGAAAAGAACAAGAGATACATGTACTCCACGCGGGCCCAATAGATGGTCATATTGATCTAATTTGTAATGATTTACAATGACATTCGACATGCAGTAGAGTTATCCAACCCTGTGGCGTATTCTTGGAACTTGACTATTCTACGATAATTGGTAAATTCAGGTACAGGGCTCTCTCTAGCAAAAAAATGGGTTATAGATGAGTTTGGCCTTGGCTAGTTCATCTATCCAGCAACAAGGAAGATGTCACAGCACACAAAGTCCAGACATCAGTAAAAAGAAAACTAATAGTTCATATGATGGAGAATATCAACTACTAAGAAACAAAAGCATCTCTTTTCTGAATAAAAAGTGGTGTTTATCTCATATGCCCTTTTAAACTAATTTTGCAAATACAAATTCCCAAAACAATGCAACAAAAAGCATACAATTTCACATTGTAACTTACAACTACATAAAAATTGGAGATGTTATATTACTTGTCTTTTCCTTAATTATAGAAAAATGTTGATTGCCTTTTAACATCTTAAGAAATAAAAGGATTAGGTAATAGCTCATCCTACAGAAATATATCCAATGGCAGGCGATAATGTGGTTATATCCAAATCTATGGAGTTGACATGATCAGGGGAACAAAACAATTGGATCAGGGTGCCAATAAATGGTCAACTGTAGTGTCCTAGCCACTCCAACATCCTTGCCAATCTCTAAAGTTGGTCGAGCTCCTTGTAGTGGATGCTCCCTGTGACATCCAAGAATTTGATTTGAGCTTTAAAAATCAAAGCTAATTTGGACTCAAAATAAATGATTTTAGACCTAAATGTAAAATTTTGAACTTATTTATGAGAAAATAAAAGTTGAGAGACCAAATTTCCCGTGACGCCCGTGACCGAAGAGGGCGGATAGTAATCGCCGGATGATGTTCTAAGAGAAAAGAATCACTGAGGTAAAGTGCGGCTCCTGGCAAGCTTCTAGGAAAAAAAATTAGTGAGAAGAGCAAACGAATGAATTGTCCCACATCAGAAAGGAAGAGAGATCATGAGCTGTATAAGTAGATAATGTGATCACAAATAATAATGGCACTATTTAGAGCAAAACAATGAGGCTAATAATAAAAAAATTTGTAATTAAGTGTGCTTGGGCTAGAGTAACACTGGGATGGGTGACCTCCTGGGACGTACTCAAGTCATGCAGTTTTTCTAAAGCCAAAGCGAACAATACCTCTACAATAGGATTACAAGAAGTTACAATATGGTATCAGAGCCGATCTTTTGCAATACGATGTAGTTCGAGGACCAAGAGGAAGTTGGTGGGCCTGTGACGCCCGTGGCCGAAGAGGGCAGGGAGTGATCGTCAGGTGATGTTCTAAGAGAAAGGAATCACTGAAGCAAAGTGCGGCTCTTGGCAGGCTTTTAGGCCGAATAATGAGTAATGAGAAAGGCACAAGAATGAATCATCCCACATCGAAAAGGGAGGGAAATTCTGAGTTGTATAAGTAGATAACATAATTTCAAATGGTAGAGGCGCCTTTTGGGGCAAATTGTGAGACTAATGATAAAAAACTCCGTAGTTAAGCGTGCTTGGGCTGAAGTAGCACTGGGATGAGTGACCTCCTGGGAAGTACTCAAGTCACGCAGTTTTCTTAAAGCCAAAACGGATAATATCTTTACAATGAGATCACAGGATATTACACTCCCAATGCTGACCAAATCGTTTGATGTGGCTAGTCAGATAATTCAAACACTAGTTCCCTTCAGTGGGTGCTCTAATGTGTTAACTAGACTATCCAATGTGGTCGATTGGACCATACAATTTTGATTGCCTCCTGATCTAGCCAAACCAAATAGTCCAATGTGCTTTATGCTCCTTCTAGTCTTCTAGCCTTCTGCTACGCTGGTCCAGGCACTACGTGATCAAATGTAGAGTCTCCAAAGAGTCGCCTTCGAGCCAAATGTATTAGACTCCTTCTACAACAGCAATTTCTACCCGAACATCATGTAAAGCTACTCACAGCTCAACCATGGCAACTAAGTCTGAATATCTACTTCCCTCCAACTCTCATCACTTCTCCATCATGGTCTATAATGATGTACCCAGAACCCGCAATTTCAATGCCCTACAATGAGCCATCAATGTCAAGTTTTGAGAACCTCAATCTTAAGTCAACCAATAGAGGTTCAATGATCTTCGATGGGGATATTAGGCCCCAAATGGGCGGTCGTATACTAAGGGCTCTTCAGTAGGCTAAAGTCAACCTCCATTAAGATCATTACATTTGCCACTATAGCTTCGGGTTTGTAAGCTAAGGAATTTAGTGTTTATGGTTCAACAGATCTAGTAGATGGATGTTGTCTCCAAAATGAACCTTCGATCACATTTGTTGTGCTTTGTGGTTTTTGCCATCACCTAAAGGTACTCCTGCAAGGAAAAGATTAGTTGTAATAAAGAGTGTCTCCATCGAAGCAGCCCCTTTTATCTCCTTAAACACCCTACACGCCATACAAATGTGGAAAAGATCCTTCTCTACTTCGCACACCCAAGGACAATGATTTGATTTCACAAGTCCTCTACAATAAAGCCAAGAAATTGTGAGAATTGCATCTTTACATATCCTCTAGAGAAAGGTCATCATTCTAGGTTGAGTTGAGATCTCCTAACACCAAGCTCCCAGTTGAACACCACCATCTTGCTGGAACTACTTCTCGTATAAAAGACATGGTTGAAATGTTGAGTTTCTCAATTTTGGTCCACACCAATGTATCCCACTCTATGTAGCTTGCACATCAAATAGAATTAATTATGTGCTTTAGTTCAACGCCAAACAAAAGCCTAACTTTGCGTCTATCCCAAGTGTCTTATGGATGATCTACAAGGTTAGGGGTGTTCCTACACTTCCATTTTGATGAAAGTTGGCCATCTTGGAGTATCCATATCAATTTATCTAAGATAGAATCTCCTATAATGCAAAATAGTTTCCACACACCTCATCTCACCTCAAAGGGTTGGACTCTAGTGCCATACTTTGCCTTAATGCTATTTCTCCACTTCTAGAAATTATATATTCCAAGCCCCCTTTGACTTTTAGACCTACACACTTCCTTCCACTGGACTTTCGTTTCAACATTTCCACTCCATAAGAGGTTCACGATAATCTTCTCTATAGCATTAAGAATATCGACCAAAACAGACATTTGTGAGAGCGCATAGGTTAGCATAGATATAAAGGTGCTTTTAATAAACGTGATCCTCCCTACCAGTGACAGTATCTTCACAATCCTACAAGCGAACCGGTTCATCACTATCTATAGCTCAAGAGAGGGGACAACAAATAATGCCATTGTTTTTCTTCATGCATACCAAATCTCCTTTTAATGGTAGCTTTCTGGTTCATAGTAGTGGTGCAGCTGAAGATGATAAATGATTTGGCTAGGTTGATCGCCTATCCACAAGAAGAAAAATACTTATCCATCACTGACTTCAAGCATCTGGCAATGGCTAAAGTGGCATTGACAAACACAAGCAGGTCATCCACGTACATGCAGTGGGAGTGGGCTGGACCTCTAGCTGACAAGTGGATGCCTCATCCCACAACGCACTTGCTAATTGACCATGCAAGACAGCAGCTTAGAGCACATGATGAAGAGTTAGCGAAAAAGTGGGCACTCCTATCTAAACCCTCACTTAGCCACAATCCACAATGATCACTTGCCAATAATCAGCATTGCATATATAGGTCTATAGATGCACATTTTGACTCAACGGCACCATTAATCAGGGAACCCATGCTGAATGAACATACAATCAAAAAATATCAACTAACTTTGTCATATGCCTATTCCATATCAACTTTAACCATCATGTATCCATCTCTTGCTTTAGTAGTGTACATTCTATAAATCACCTCCTGAGTCATAATGCAATTGTCAACAATCTGTAGGGGAAAAGGTCCCCCTGCTCTTGTGGAACTTCTCCTAATCCAGTGAGGACAAAGCTTGCCTGGAACTAAGGGCACCACCACAATTCCCAATTGTGGTGGAGGGAAATTGTGGTGTTTAAGGGAAAAGAATAAAAAAAAGGTCCCCCTACTCGATTACAATGAGAAACCTAATGCAATTTATCAGTCTACTAACCATCACCTTGGTTATGACATTATAAATAATAGTGCAAAGGCTACGAGATCTAAACAGCTTTGGTTGATCTACGTTGCTCTCTTTAGGAATAAGCACCACTATAATATCCTTTTAGCTTTGGGGCATGAATCTAGTACCAAAAGAGTGTTGCACTACCCGTATGACATCCTTCTCCATAGTGGCAAGTAACCCTTCAGCACAAAGCTTGTGACACCATAAACACCAAGAGCTATGTTATTTGCTAGAGAGAACACAGCTCAAATTTCTTCCCTAGAAACTAATCTAATGAGTTGCTCAGGGCACCATGCTAGGATGGTTCTCTAGCACCTCATCCCTTGTCTTCCAATTCCTAATAAAAAAATCAAGTAGGTGCTCTGAATCCCAGCCTCCTCCATGATACTGTCAGCATCCACAATAACTCTAATGCGATCCCAGCCTCGTCCATGGTCTTGTTCCCTCAGCATCCACAATAACTCTAACCAAATTCTAGCGCTCTATGCTTATAGTGGCTCTATAAGAAAAAATGTTCCTATCACCTTTAGCAACTCACTAGGTCTTAGCTTTATGCCACAACAGGTTTCCGCTCTAGCAAAGTTGTGTGATAGGTAGTGATCAAGGAAAACATGTATGTGTCATCCACCAGTTCCAAACCTCCATTCATTGCTTCTTTAGATTAGAGAATGTGAATGCAGTGCTCCATCTCCTTTGTTTTTGCCATCCGGTCTCCCACCTCTTGCTTACTCCATCTCTTCAAGGCTTTGAGTGTTCTAGCCATTTTCTTGTTGAGCGTGCTGGTCAGCCCCCTTACATGTAACTTTGACAATGTTGACAGCTTCTTTATACAATAGTTAAACCTCTTCAAATTTGATGCCCATCTGTTACTAGAAAATAATGGACCCATTCTGTAGCAATAAGAGGCAGTGATCTGAAGCTCTATAAGTAAAAAGAGTAACAAAGGCTCCTAGCATTTGGGTCATAGTGGTGGTGTTAAGAACTACACCAAGTCCAACCAATATATGCCGGCTACCAACTCTATTGTTGCACCATGTATACCATTCTTGTCAACCCAATATCCTGCAGGTTCTTACCTTGCAAAAACTGAAAAAACTCATCAAAACTAGTAGTGGCTCTAAAAGGCTTTCCTCCTCTCTTGCCTTCTTGCCCCAAGCTGCAATTGAAATCCCCACCAATGACAATTGGCTAATCTTGGTTCAGAAAAGGGTGAACAACACTCCAAAGCCCCCACTTGGTGTAAACTTCTTTAGAAGTATATATTCCACCAACAAAACACTGCATCCCTCCTAGAGAAATGGCTTCAATCAGTATCACTTGCTGAGGTTCTAGCAAAATTTAGACAGACACTATTACCATCCCAAGCACAAATGATGCCTCCAAAACTACTTTGGGATAGATAGAAGCAAAACTTCACCTCTAACCTATAAGCCAACAAACAAATTTTTTATATGCACTGTACTATCTAGTCTCCAGCAAAAAGAAAGTGCAAGGGGATATTCCCTCATTAAATTAGATAGGTGGTTTTGGGAAGTGGTTTTCCTAGCTATCCTGCGGTTCCAAAAATGGGCCTTATCCATTCCAATTCAAGCGATCCCCTCCTACATCTCACTAACTTGTTCTGGACTCGAGTGCTTTTAAACATCTATAGATCTAAGAATCAGTAAAGATTTTGATTTCTTCTTCTTTCTATTAGTTATTGAGACCACAACACTAACCACTACTGCCTTGTCTTTTTTCCTCTTAGTGCTTTTTGTCTTGCCCCTAATATGATCAGTTTCAGCAGAGTCGGGCCCACATGGGCCTTGTACTCCGGTCACTTTTTGCTCCATTTCTAGCTGTACAACCACAAAAAGGATCCTACTTTCATCTTTGTAGGCCTCCATTGGCTGCTTGTTCTCCTCATAGACTATACACAAGGCTATCCCTATGGTAGAATTGACAATGAAGAAGGAAAATGCATCAGACAATCTAGGAAGGAGATTGGATGATCCAATTTTCACTATCATTTGGTTTTCCAAACAGGATCGTCCGGTGTTTCTGCAATTGTTAAGACCCATGGTAGCAAAATGCCTCCATGTGCTAATATTGCTGGCACCCTCGTCAGTTAGTGCCAACTTCACCTCCAAAGGCTTGTTCCCAAGTTTATTGACACCATCCATAAAAGCCTATGCCAAAAGTTGGCTTCAACTTGTTTCGTTTGCCACATCATCACAATATGGTCTGATTTTTGGTGTAAAGGCTCTGCTAAACCCCTTCCCTGATGTCGTTTCATTCCCCAGATTGCTTGGACCTAACATTTCCCCTTATTGAAACTCGTTGTCCTAACTTGTATACCTCAAGTTAACCCACAGTTTTCTCCTCTTTATAACTAATGTCCAAGGCCCCACCTTGTTTATATTTGCTTTGATTGCTGTCTTACTGACCAATATCTACACTAATTAACTACAAGGATATGCTTAAAGAATATACATAAAATTAAGGGTAAATTACGATACAATCCTTATAGTTATACCATAATTACAAATTAGTCCAACAAATAAAAACGTTTTATTCAAGATTATGTTTTTTACAGTGTTTAACAAATAAAATCCTTATAATTTTCATTGTCTAACATTTTGGGTTCTTGTAAACATTTTCTATCACCTTTTGAAATTTAAATACTTTGGAGACTGAAAGCAACTATAAAGTGGAATAATTGATGATGAACTACCAAAAAAAACCCTCTTACCTAAACCTCTCTTTTATCCACCTTTCTCCCCTCTTCTTTCTACCTCTCTCTCTCTCATCTCTATTTCAATAATACAAATTAGTTTTAGATTACAAATAATAAAAATTAGTTGAGATTAAAACTTTAAACAATTAGGCGGAGATATAAGGCCTCATTTTTTATTGGAGTATATTCTGAGGAAAAAGTTTTCTGAAATAGAAAGAGCAAGAAAATTATTTTAATATTATAATGTGAAATAAAATAATTTTATTATTGATTGTTTTATTAAAATATGCATAAGATGTGAAATAAAACTAATTTTTAAAGTTGTGATTTATGTAGGATGTGATAGACGTGAAATATAATTAATTTCTACTATTTAAACTCGTGTATGGTATGCAATAAATATAAAACATTGATGAAGCATTTTTAGAGAAGATTGCGAGTTATTTGGGCCCCAACCAAAGGAAGCCTAAAATATTACAATAAACAACTATAAGTTGCCAACATGTTGTATTATGAAATATAAATATGATAATTTTTAGTAAATAATTTTTAATGTACTTTTTGAAAATAGTAGGGACTGTTTAGATTTTTAAGTTTCTAAAGGCCCTCAATTTATAATTATAGCAAAATTAGTCTTCTCTCCCTCTCTCTTCCTTTCTCTTCCTCTCTTTCTTCTCTCTCAATTAATTTTTATTGTTTCTCATCTCAAACTAATCTCTCACTGATATATAGAGAGAAAAGAAGTGGAGAGAGGAGAAGAGGGAGAGGGAGAGATAGAGAGTGATCATCTCACCAAAAGATATTTTGATAGGATAAAACCATCATTTCATGCAATTTAACAGTGAAACAGATGGAAGGATCCAAAATTTATAAATGCTAATCTATAGGGACCTTAATGACATTTTTAATTTATTGGACCAATTAATAATTCAGTTATAACTAAAGACCTTTCTATCAAAGAAAAAAAAATTGTAAAGACCTTACATTAATTTACTCTAAAATTAAACATAATCCTCAAAATGAAAGAGAGTACTTGATGTTAATACTAGATTAACAATGGCAAAATAATAGTATCCCATAAATTGCTTATAATATCTATTCAACCTGCCTGCACATATATATGGACCTGCACGAAGCAACACAAGAAATCCTAATTTATGTGTGAGCTTCAAAAATGATTCAATGTTCGCAATGCCTTCAAAAACCCACTTCTGGGGCAAAGGTTCATGCAAGTTCCATGGAACGTAAGTTTGGATGGTGTTCAGGCCCAGTGCTTTTGCTCTTAAAAGTCTGTCTTCCCAATGCTGCATGAATTCAAAGCACATATTGATCAAGCTCGGGATTGATGTACAACTACAACAAAGCCTCAATCGCAAACATGTTGGGGTTGGCTAAAGCCAAACATTGATGACAAATAAGAAACTCAAAACACATGTCCCATAGAAATACAGGGAGAAAAGAACTCAGGTATGGCTGATGTATATGTCTAGATGCATACTTTGTATACAAATAGAGAGCGTACAGAGATGGGAGTCAACATATCTGCATTTAAATACCTATGCAACAACCAGCCATAGGTGTCAATTCACGTTAACAGATCATGCTTTGATTTCAACCCATCCCCATTTGTACAGATACTCGAACAAGGTCAGACTACGAGACCCGTACATGACCCATTATTAGTCGGGTAACCCAACCTGAAATGCTATTGTAGTTGTGATGAGGTATGAATTTACATCTTCTTAGTATCAAATTGGACATGCGAGTTGTCACATCTGATAGACAATTGGATGCATAGGAGAGAGAATTCAGATGCATGGATTGGAAGATTGATCACATTGTGTAATGTTGATTGAATTGCATGATGGTGGATTGAACCATTGTGAGTTCATTATTCAATCAGGTCATAACAACCTCTCTATTTTTAAGGTCTAAGTTTGTTGTGAGTTGGTTATCCAATCCAGTTATAACTCCATGCCTATTTCCAAGAGATGAGTTTGTTGCATCGTTTATATTAAATTTGTGTTGTGCATCCAAATTAGTGAATATTAATATTGTACCAAGATTTTGAGAGTTTGAGATTAAGAGTGTGATTTCTTATATTCTTGTTCTAAATGCTCTTGAAGAATTGTAAAACTTCACTTCATGAGTCGTGGATTTTCCCAGAATTAGTGTTTTCCACGTTATTCTTGGTATGTTTTTATTTATCCAGTTTATTCTCTAAATTTGCATCAATATTTCTTTCTCTTGTGATTTCAATGTGTCTTCCATGTACGTTTTGTCAAAACTATCATCAGGAGCAGTGTTGCTGATAGCGTTCAACTCCCAACAACTAATATCAAATAATGGTTTGTTTTGTGTGGTTGGTTGAAATAGTGGGATCAAGCAATTTATGATGCAAAGATGAAGATCATCAGTTGGAGGACAAGGAATTTAGGTACAAGAAGAAACAAAAAGAGGATCTACTATACCAGAAGTTGTATTAACCTCTAATAAGGGAGAAGCCCAAGTTGATGAAGCAAGAAGAATATGACCTATTGGAACGACAAGCATTAGGGTTGATCTAATTAACAATGGAGAGGAATGAGGCTTTCAACATCGCCCATATGAAGACAACTATATGTATGATGAGATTTATCTATTTGACGCATCACATATTCGATTGAAAGATGGTCGAAGGAAGTTTAGCACAGTGTTAATAATCAACTAAAATTGTGATTCAAATTGTTTCGGAAGCCAAAGAAGTAAAAAATGTAGGCAAATGTGAAAGCATAAATTGAACATGTTTTTAATATGAGTTTGATCATATATTTATCATAACTAAACTAACATGACTATGTTGGACTTAGATTACATAACCACATAACTATTGAAACTTTTTTGTAAAATCAAATGTGAACTTGAATTACCAATTTGATTGTTTTAAACCTTTGGCTATAAATAAGGCTTTATGGAGGCATGAAGAGATTAACCCATCAAGCAAATTGAGCTTCAAGGAGATAAAAGAAGTGCAGAAAATTCTTAAGGTACTTAAATTTTAAGCTCTTTTCACGTATATTCCTCTGTTGTGAGATTGCGTATTTCTCTTTTTGTGAGAAAAATGTTTATCATCGAGGCTTCATTTATTGTAAGATTGGGTATATTTGAGATTGAGGTTAAGATTTCTGCCACGGTGTGTGTTTACATTTGTATGTGACTTTGAAGATAGTAAATTTTCTTTCCTCTTCTCCTGTGGATGTGAGTCTAAACAAATTCTGGGCTGAACCACATAAATTCAGTATTTCATTGTTATTTACTTTGCCATTATTATTTTCAATGATCATATTTCTGTTGCGCTCCTATCAATTAGACAGGATTAACTTCTAAAAAACTAGTATTAGAACTACTTGTTTAGATTCAATGGCGACAAACTATAAGATTGAAAAGTTTGATAGCCCAAAAAGTTTTGGATTATGGCAAACTAAGATAAGAAGGATATTAGTCCAACAAGGCCATGCAAAGGCACTTTGAGTTGATTAAAAATGCCCGAAACTAAATCGAACAAGAAAAGGAGAAGATGGATGAAAAAGATCTCATAGCCATCAAGCTATTTTTGTCAGAAAAGGTGTTGCAAGAAGGTACGCGTTAAGACTCATTTAACAGAAATTCAGCTCTATAATTTGAGACTTAAGAAATATTTGTGTTAAAATTAAAGATAAGGACTAGGCATTATTATTATTGTGCTCTTCCCCCACCCCCACCCCCACCCCCACACACACACACAAATATTTTTGCGACACCATACTATATAGAAGAGAAACTATAACTTTGGAGGATGTCAAAAATTCACTTCTCTCAAAAAATATAATAGCCAAGCATGAGAGTGTCAAAAATAAGAAACAAGTTGAGGGATTAGAGGCCAAGGGAAGATCTTTAGAAAAAAGATCCACCCCAAATCATAGTAAAAGCAAATCTAAGAGATAATATAAGAATTTAAGTTATAACTACTACAAAAGAAAAAACATATTAAGAAAATTTATTTTGCCTTAAAAAGAAAAGAGCAACACAATCAGAATAATCAAAAGCATGCAAAAACAACAGAAACTAGAGTAATTTCAAATAGGATAAATGTTGACAACCCTATTGATGTTCCTTCTGTAACAATAGGAGTCAGAAATGATAATAGTTGAATTATTGATTCAGCTTGTCCATACCATATGAGTCTCACCAAAAATTAGTTCTCATCTTACGAGTCATAAAATGTTGGTAACGTATTGATGAAAAACAATGTTATGTAAAAAATCATTAGTTTAAGCATAATTAAATTAAAGATGCATGATGGTATGATAAGAACATTAATAGATTTAAGACATTCCAAATTTTAAGAAAAATTTCATTTCTTTAGAAAATCGAAATCGAACCCTAAATCAGTTAACTGAAAATTCAGTTTGGATAACCAAAATTTTCGATTTTTAACCTATACCTTATTGTTAATTAAGATAAAGCTTAAAATTATAATTTTATAATATATTTAATGTTAAATACTTATATCAAATTTTATAAAAAAATTGAAATCTAAACAATTTCTAATTAGCGTGATAAAATTTAATTAAAATTTAATAATCATAGTAATATATAATTTTTACTAAAATTTAAATCATAGTCTTAATTTACGACAAGATATACTTAAACTCTAATTAAATTAGATGCATTTGTCTTAGTAGCATTTATTATATTAAACTAAATAAATTATGTTAATAGTTTCAGTTTGGTTCAGTTAATCGTCAGTTTTTTAGGTTCAAAAAATAAAATCGAAAGCTAAAAATTACTAGAAATAAAAATTGAACCCTAAGGCTCTGTTTGGTTAGAGGCCATTTTGATTATGACTATGGCCAAAATAGCCTCCAATTATTTTATTAAAAAAAAATTATTTTTCATCCTCAATGTATAAACTTCAATATAAAAAATTCACTTTATATTACATTCTATATAATTTTCAACACATTATACTTAATTTTTTATTATTATTATTCTAAATAAAATGATTGGAGACCATTTTGGCCATGGCCTGGCCACCAACCAAACAAGGCCTAAGTCTGGAGTCTGTACTTCTTGCTTGATGAATAAAATTAATTTACCATTTTGGTTCATGAAATTTGAATTATGATTCATAGAATTGAATTGATTTTAAATTTCGAAAAAAAAGGGCTGAGGCCTACGATGAAAATATCTAAATTCATATTTTTATTCATCCTTCCTCCTTTCAAGCCTTCTGTCATCGTGCCACATTATAAAGTAGCAGAATATTTGGCTCTTAAGTGAATTTGGTAAGAAATTAGAAAGTATTAATAAAACAATTATTTTAAAATTAATGAATATTTTAAACTATAGTTAGTATCATTAGAAACCTAATCAACATACTTTATCATATAAAATTAATAAGAAGAAATTTAAATCAAAATTCAAAACAAGTAAATTTACAATCTAAAGTTAACCAAACTATCATCCAGATAGTCTGGAACATCTGTTGCGCGGTTGAATAATCCAATCTATGGTCCGGATCTATCTGCATGACATGGATTGTCTAGGTCGTAGATGCGAACTATCATGTCAGTTATGGAAACCTCAACAGACTATTAATCAAGATAGTCTGAATTATTCAGCTGACAATTCAATTTATTTATGGAAATTCCAACAACCAAGAAATTTGAAATAAGTGGACCATCGAGGTAACAAACAATTCAGGTAGTTGCCAAAATTAGATTTTTGATTGTTACTATTTCCAATTAAAGATATTTCCTTCCTTATCATTTTGTGTGAAGTTTTTCAAAGCTTACAAAACAGCTCAAAAACATCTCAACAAACTAATGAAATTTTTGAATTGAATAACTCTCAACAGCTCTCAAAAGTTCAAGAAAAGTTCAAGTTCCATGATTTGATCTCTCTCCTATGCTTTGACTTGAAAATAAGACATCTACATGCGAAGAAGCTGTTTGAGCCAAAGATTCAACGCTTTATACGAAGACTCTTCATTATACTTATGTTCATGTAAGAAAGCTCAATATTGTACTTTTTTTTCTTTCTACCAAAGTCTAGGGAGATTTTGGCGGTAGACAGGATCCTAAGTACCAAGAGTTCATTTAGGTCAAGATTTAGGTCTTAGAAAGAGAGATTGAGCTTCACCCACTTTTGCAAAGGAGTTAAGAGTTTATAAGACAATAGTAAGACCAGCAATATTATATAATATTGAATGCAGGTCTACAAAGCAGAAACACAAAAATAAATTACGTGTCACAGAAATAAAAATATTAAAATGAAGTAGTGAGTATACATAAAAGAATAAGATGAGAAATGTGCACATCCATGAAGGTTAGAGTAGCCTCAAAAGATAAGTTCAGAAAGAGTTATCTTAGCTAGTTTGGACATATAAATTATAGACTGATAAAAACTTCAGTAAGTAGAATCAAGTTATTGTAATTTAGCCGTATAAAAAAGAAAGAGAAAGAGCGAAAAAGATATGACAAAAAACTATAAGTAATGACCTTGCATACATGAAGCTAAATAAGGCATTATTATTTAATAGAGTAAATGAAAACAAAAGATTTATGTAGCTGACCCCACCTAGTGAGATTAAGGGTGAATTATTGTAGAGAAAAATCAAATATCAAAAATGAAACTAGCAAATGTTCAAAAACAATTCAAAAAAATGAAACTAGCAACAGGGTGCAACATAACCTACCTCGGGAAGAACACGAAAATAGTGCAAATCACCACCTATGATCAAAAAAGGTTCGCCATCTTTCCAGAACAAGTCATCAGCAATTTTAAATCCCCAAACATTTTCCTAGGACATCAATAGAAATCATTAGTTCATAGGACATCATCACAGTATGCAGATTAATATATCATCACTGCGAATATACCCATCACAAAACCATACATAAACCAAGAAATTTCACATAAGGCACGCTACATCCTGTTGTTTTCAACATAAGATGAACTTTTAGTTATACATGTTAGCATCATTTGCATCATAAGCCAATGGATGAAAATATACATGCATACATACATCTACATTGCCCTTTTACCTTGAACAGCAAAAGTAATATACATACGTACATACATACATACATACACTACACACACAAACACACACACACACACATATACAGAAAAGTCCTTGTTGGAGTTTTGAAATAGCATTGAAGGTGAAACTCAAGGCCTATAGAGATGGAATGCTACAGATGGAAACCTCAGAGGCAAAGCCTGTCAAAATTTTCAAAAGAGGAAAGAAAATCACTAAACCAAACCCACAGTCTCTACCAGAAGCTGCAACGTCTTCCGAAGAATGCCTGACAATCCAATAAGACTTTTGCAAAGATCGGTTCGGTGAAAACACAATCCATAGGATTTATGCTTGGATATGAACCTGGGTTAGCAGTTTATTTTAAAATTATGTTAATGTAATTCTATTCTACTCATTTATGTAACTCACGTGTCATGACGTGTATTTATTGTTATATTGTACAAAATGAGATTGACATATACTTTCAAATAATTCATATAGATTACCGTCCATTTCATTATCTAATTTAAGCCAAAAAAATTAAGCCAAAGATTTCACCAAACAGAAAAAATTAAGCCAGAGATTGCCTAACAATCCAATAAAACTTTTGCAAAGATCAGTTCAGTGAAAACACAATCCATAGCATTTACGCTTGGATATGAACCTGGATTAGCAGTTTATCTTAAATTATGTTAATCTAATTCTATTCTTCTCGTTTATGTAACTCAAATTTCATAAAGTTTATTTATTATTATATTGCACAAGACGCGATTGATATATACTTTCAAATAATTCATATAGATTACCGTCCATTTCATTGTCTAATTTAAGCCAAAAAAATTAAGCCAGAGATTTTACCAAACAGAAAAAATGCTTTAATCTAACTTATGTTAATTTAAAGCTATTTTGATAATCAAATACTATTTTTAATTAACTCATCTTAAGTCCACTATCCTATTAGATCTCAAGTAAAGTAGTAAAATTTTTAATTGAACAAGCTTGTCTAAGACATAAGCTGAAGCTGAAATTCTACTTGGATGAAAAAACCTGCAAGCTGACTAAAAACTTTTTACGTGTTTAGATGGTTCCTCCAACTTAAGAATAAATAAAAAACATTTAATAGTTTACCAACATATAGCAAAAAGTTTACCATAAAAAAACATATAGAAAAACTAATAAGGAAATAATGTGAAATTGATTACAAATTGTATTACAAAGGATATGAACAGCTTCACCCAATCTTCCACAAATAACAAAATTAATTTAAATAGTAAATCAAGCATGAAAGCTTCCATTAAACAAAAGCCATAACAAAAAGGTTTTGGAGTAGTAGACAACAACTAAGTAGGGGGAAATAGGGATGGCAATTATTGCCCAGACCAATTTAACTAGATCCAACTCGCTCATAATGGGACAGACAAGTATGGGTCGCAAAATTATACTCGTAACCCATAACCCTCCCCGACCCGTATGACGTGAGTTGGGTTCGGGGATATCAAAATTATATCTTTCTCGGCCCATGACTCCCTAGTAATTAAATAAAATTATATATTTTTAAGAATAAAAAATTAAATAAGTATTATCTCTTTAGTTTTCTTTAAGATAAGTTATTAGTAATAGATTTGAGGCCAAGCCGGCGAGGCAGGGCCAGGCGGAATGGGGTTGGTATGGTTGGTAAAAATAAACAGAACGAGGCGGAGGGTCAGAAGCAGAGTATGGGTAAGGGTTAAAAGGAAAAGGGGCGGGTATGGGTTTTGTTTAACCCAACCCAAACCCCCATCAGTTGCCATCCCTATAGGAAAAGTTGTATCATCATCGGTAGAAAACAGAAGAAGAAAAGTTCAAAATAAGACAATGGACTTGAGGTAAACAGATTAATTGTAAGTTGAGTAGGAGGCAAATTAAGATTAGACTAGCATAAGGCTACGCAAGCAACTTAAGCGATGATGGAGGGATTTAGTTAAGTGGAATAAGAAAAGGTTGCTGACTTAAGTTGAGCTTATTTTAAGCAAGTTAAGGCATTCCTAATCTAGTCACTAGATAGGTAAATTGCATTAAACTATGAAACACCAATCCTTTAGGAAACTCAATGTATCTGTGTCATATCCATATCAAATACTGATACTCCCCTATATGCTATCGATATGTGTCTGATATACCAAATGGCACGTTGTATTGTTTTCTTTCTAAAAAAACACTGATACAATTTGATGTAAACCTGATACTTACTAATATAAACTGATACGGCTAGCTGAACACAATAGTCCATAGCAGTCATTGATTAAGTGGGGTTATTATGTGCATAGCAACTATTGAAGCCTCAAATGTGAGTGTCAATAAAACCTTTCTTGCAGTTTCATCATTACAACACTATCTCTTAGTCAGTTTTCAGACGCCATCAGGATAAGACTGCCTATGTCTTGCTTGCAAGTTCCAATATCAACACCTGACCGGCGTATGGATTTGAACACCTTTTTCTCTCACTTAACAAAATGTGAGTGCTTTATCATATTACCTTCATTACAAAACAAAAATATTATACATTCACTACATTTATATCTATGTTTAATTATATTTACTATATTTAACCATCATTCCTATATTTTGTAGTTTACGCTCGTCCACTTGCACAATGATTTTGACTTGAGGTTGACATGGCCACTCTCGCATAACCATCTCCTTATTCTTTATATCTTCTAGAAGTTTGTCATTTTCAAATTCAAGGATCCCTTTTCAAGATTTCTCTTTCTTGGTGATATGTTCATATAAAGATTACCAATCCTCATAGTTGCTGAAGGTTTTTCATCTCCAGTCCTGACTTCCTATGAGAATTCGTTCTTAAACAAGAAATCAAACCTTGAGCTTAATACTTTATTAAAGATTCTCTTCATCGATGGTTTAACTTCAAAATTGCCAATCTTACCGATTTTTTACTACAATTCTTCAACATTTGCTTCTTCAGCTTTCCTTAATTTCTTGTTGAACTTCCTCCTTCTCTCTCATAAGGAGAACTATCACAACAATCCTAATATATTTGTATCCCACTTCTCTTATATTTTTTATCATCATATTCATATTATTAGGTACCGCATCATATCTGTATCATCGTATCATACCTAGTTGCTACTTTTACAAAGGGAACTTACCTAAGCTGTAACCGAACTTAAATCTGAGTTGCTGCCTTTACAAAGGGTAAGACCCTATATTCAACAACAGAAAAACTAGCAAATCCTACAATCCCCTTTAGGTCATTTACCAGCCTCAAAGAACGCTGGAAGCCAAAAAAACCCAACCACACTACTTAACAGAAATCCAATATGCAAACTCGCAAATACACATTCCGATTGCGGAAAATGTTGAACAGGTAGAAAGAAGCCCTTGAAGAGCCATGACCTACCGAACTGCGCTGACGGAGAGGATGGGAGTTCGAAAGGGTGGTTGGGAGGGGAGAAAGATCAGGGATGAAGGCACCCAGAGAAAAGGCAACCATGAGAAATAGGAGGAAGAGCTTGGTCCATCCTGGGCGCGCCATTGCCCTCCTCCGCAAGCTTGCCGAGGCACCGGCTCCGCCGTTGCTCCGCCCTCTGCTTACGGTCATCATCAGCGCATATATGGACAGTGAATGAAGTGGAGGACAATATGGAATATTTGACCGCCTTAACGTTTCCGTTTAATTGGATGTAATTTTGTTCTTAAATTTTTATATAAAATATAAAATAAAATTAATTAATATCTTAAAAAATATATAAAATGTAATATAAAATTAATTTTTTATATCAAAATTTATATAATAATAAGAAAAATAAATTTTACTTTATTTTAAAAAAATTTAAAAAATAATCCTGACAAACTTGACCTCTAATTACACAAATTGTATTAGGATATTTACACACACATATATATATATATATATATATATATACTTCCTGAGACCTCGTCTAATTTGAGTTTTTTTAATAAAAAAAAAATAATTTATTTTTAAATATAATATCAAATAAATTTATTTTAATATTAAAAAATACATAAAATATAAAATAAATTTAAATTTTAAAATTTATATTTGTATTAAGTATACAATAAAGTTAATTTTTATAATTAAAATTTGTATTGAGTTAAAAAATTATCTTGCGCCAAAAAATCTTTAATTTTTTTAATTATATAAGAAAATTTCTAATTTGTTTTAACTTAAATTTAAATTTTCATTAAAAATATTAGCACCAATATATGTAAAACAATTTAGAGTAAATTAACTCCGAGCTTAAAATTTAAATCACTTCATATAAATTTTTGATCTGCTCTAATTCAAATTAAATTTTTTAATAATTATACAATTATTAAAAAATAAAAATATCTCTCTTCTGTCTCACCTCAAGTGAATATAGTCGCGGTGCAATGTGCGCACACAAGCCGCTCACACAACTACTTTGGCGCATCCCATTTGTACGTGCAGACCGTGTCGCGAAGCTGCCTACATGACTGCAGCCTGTGCACATGCATATACCACGACATAACAGTGGTATGTACAAGACGCGGCACAGCAGTGGATGCCCTCATCGAATGTGAGAAAGAAGAGGGATATTTTTAATTTTTAATAATTATAAAATTATTAAAAAAATTAAATTAAAATCAAAATTACAAGTCAATAATTTATGTCAAGTAATTTAAATTTTAAGAACATGTTTAAGCTTTCAAGTGACCTCAGGAATCAGATGTAATTACATAATCTTTGTGATAAAAAATTATTTAAATAATTGTAATCATTAAAAAAATGTAAGTTGTAAAATAAAATCTTAAATTTTTTTTTTTTGAAGATTTGAGAAGTTGAAAATGTAAAACAAAAAAATAAAATTTTAATATATTATTAAAAGAGAATTAAAAATATATATACATATATTTTTTTTTAGGAATAATTACGCTATGCACACTCAAAACATTACAAAATCTTACATACACATATTTGAGTTAAAAATTTAATAAAAATTATTTGAAAAAAAATATTCTGTTAGTAAATCATAAAAATTATATTTTTATTTTTAATGGTACATATTTTTCTCTCGCGGATGTCTCCTTCCTTTACCGCCACCTAAACATTAAGGTTTTAAGATTTTCACTCAAAATATATTTAAATATCCTTAAAATAATATGATGAACGACTCAGATTTTTTGTAATCTAACTATAATTAGGTTATTGAAAAATTATGATTACTCATTATAATAAAAATAAATTAAAATATATGTACGTAAGATTTTATAATATTTTGAGTGTGCATAGCGTAATTAACTAAAAATAGATAGATAAAGTATAAATAAAATTAAATGATATGGCACGTAGGTAATTATCTCTTTTTTTATTGTACTACCTAATTTATTAGTTGCATGAATTATTCAATTTACCTATTGCATTTATTTAACTATTTTAAATACAAAATCATTATGAGTTAACTTATTATTATTATTATTATTTGGTGATAAATAATTATTCGTGTCTAACCTCTATAATAAATTGCAAGCAAATTATAATACTCATTCTTATAAATAAATACTTTAAGACCCTGTTTGGCGCGAGGACCAAAACAGAACCAAAATAGTACTAGTTTAAAGAATAACAATAATAACAATAAATAAATTATTTTAATTATTTTACACAAATTTTAATATAAAAATAATATTTTACTTCATATACTTAATAATTTTTAATAAAAATATAAACTTTATTTCACACCTTAGATCAAAATACTCGATTTGAATATTTTAGTCTAGAATGTAAAATAAAGCTGATATTTTTATTTTAAATTATTGAGTATATAAAGTAAAATAATATTTTTTATATTTAAATTTGTATAAATTAATTTAAAATATTTATTTATTATTATTATTGTTATTTTTTAAATTAGTACTATTTTGGTCCAATTTTGACTTAGTTTTGGTCCTCGTGCCAAATAGCTGATCTTGATGTAGTCGAAGTTGGCCAATATAGGGATTCTGACTCCCATTACATGCGCCAATAAATAAAAAAATAAAAAAATAAAAAAAATCTTAATCATTTTTAAAAAAAAGGATAATTGTGTCATTAGTCGGCGGGTAAGCCGTGGCCCCGCACGACTTACTCACCGAGGGAGATGATCGCCGCGCACGACTTACCTCCGCGTAAGTCGTCGCCGAGCACGATTTACTCCCCGCCGGTGAGTCGTCGCAGCGCACGACTTAAACGGCGCGGATAAGTCGTGCCGGTACGCACGACCTATGCGGAGAATAAGTCGTACGGTCGGTAATGCAGGAGTTACCCGACAGTCGTGCGATGATCGTTCACAACTTAGGGCTGCCGGGGGTGCAAGCTCCGTGCGGGCTGGTCTCCAGGACTTGCGACCGAAGGCTTCGCGATCTCCCGGCTTCACTGTCCGCAAAGCCGTCGTCGCTGCACGACGTGGGTGGTCGCTGCGCCTTGTCGTCGGTGAGGTCGCAGCATCACGTCTTCCCTGCACCGGAGCAGAGTTGCTTGTCGGTGAGGGCGACGAGAAGGAGGCTGGCGACGCGAGCTCCGGCGAGACCAGCGAGGGGGAGAATAGCCATGAAGATTATGGTTGAAGCTTCCCCGATGAAGCCCTTCTGCCGAACGCCTGCTTCTAGAAGGTTCAAGGCTCATCCTGCGCTTGAGAATCAAAAGAAGGGCATATATATATTTTTTTTTAATTTAATAAAAAATTAATTTTAATATTAAAAAAATATAAAATGTGAAATAAAATTAATTCCTATTTATATTAGATGTAAAATAAAATTAATTTTTATAATTAAAATTTGTATTAAGTTAAAAAAATAATTCGAATCAAATAAAGCCGAGCCTCATAAAAATTGTCTAATCTCATCTATAGTATCTCGTTGAGTAGGTTAATTGTGTCAAACTAGTTAGAATAAGATATATGAAAATTAACTTTTAATTAGTTTATAAATAAGAACCATTTTGTAATAAAATAATTACGTGAATAAAAATTAATTTTTTTTCCCCCTCTTTCTATTTTCTGCACCTTTCTTTTTAGTTATCTTCCTTTAAAATGTATCCAAATAAAATAATATTTTTATTTTACCTTTATTTTTATATAAAATAATTATTCTCGTATTTATTTTAATGAAATAATTATTTTATAGAATAGAATAATTATTTCGTCCAAAATATTTGCCTTGGTCAAATAGTTATTTTATAAAATAGCTATTCTTGATCAAATAGTTATTTTATAGAAGAATAGTTATTTCTTATAA
This sequence comes from Apostasia shenzhenica, assembly GCA_002786265.1. Lineage (NCBI taxonomy): Eukaryota > Viridiplantae > Streptophyta > Magnoliopsida > Asparagales > Orchidaceae > Apostasia > Apostasia shenzhenica. The sequence goes on along the minus strand of KZ451969.1, from coordinate 9,265,308 downwards.
AATAAAATTATTATTCTAAAATTATTATTATTTATGCACATTAAAAATTTAAATTAAAATTTTATCATATAAACTTAATAATTTAAAAAATCGAATCAATATTGAATCAAATTAGGGTAAATCTAAAATCTAATTCGGTAATGACAAATGGATCGAGTTAGATCATTGAATCCTAAAAACTATTCATTTTTCGTTAAATTCAAATCTGATCTTAGATTGAATTGGATCAAAATTTGATTAATTTATAGACCTATTTTAATTAACTTGTGAGCATTAAAAGGAGGTCAACTATCAGGATAAAATAAGATCGTAATAAAATAGATATTCAGTTCAATTAATTTTACTAACTAAAAAAAAATTTATTCAATTAAACTAAAATTAGAATTCGTTTTTAAAGATCTTGTCTGGCGTTACAGCCAAAAGGGCCACAGCATTTTTAAAATTTTTGTTATTAAAACATATTTATTATTTTACAAATCGCAAAAAAATTAATATTAAATAAATTTTTTACATCATAATTATATGATAATATATATTTTTTATCGAAAACAAAAGTAACCCGAAATTATCAATCAAAATGGAATAAATTCACGTGACTTTCACGTGGCAAATCCTCGCAGTATAAAGTACGAACCTTCAGAGGTCAAGGTCGAAACTCTGAATTCAGCCGCTGAACGACGCTTAAATTCCCGCCGATCGTCGGAAAACACGGAGAGAGAGAGAGAGAGAGAGAGAGGAGGGAAGAGGAGGGGGGAGGAAGGCGAAGGGGTATGAGAAGAGAAGAAGAGCGCATCTGCGCTGAGGGGAACGCGATCACCGGCAGGCGGCGGAAAGGTGGCTGGGAATGGGCAGGGGAGTTTCAGCGCGATCTGGTAGCCGGGGCAATGATGGGCGGGATGGTGCACACGGTGGTGGCGCCGATCGAGCGGGCGAAGCTTCTGCTGCAGACGCAGGAGGGCAACGCCGCCATCCTCGGCCTTTCCGGCCTCCCGCGGAAAGACCGTTTCAGAGGCATGTTCGACTGCATCTTCCGCACCGTCCGGGAAGAAGGCGTTCTTTCACTTTGGCGCGGGAACGGCACCAGCGTTCTTCGTTACTACCCCTCCGTTGCCCTCAACTTCTCGCTCAAGGTAGTCTAAGATCCCCTTTATGGCTTCGATTTTTTCATAGGCTTGTTGAAAGTGGTTCCTACCTGGGTTTAATTGCGAGCTGGTTGCTTCGGAAGTTCTCTGGATTGTTGCGCATTGTTAAGTGGATGAGTAGCTTGATGTGCAAGCTGTCAGAATATGATGCTACTGTCTCTTTATTCTAATCCCTGCCGCTTTATTTCGCTTTCATGTGTTTTGCTCTCTGCGGATTTTAATGCCTTTAGAACAAATTGTGATTCCCATACCGATCATATACACTGTAATGCTGAGTAGTGAGCGATTAGCAAACAGTTGTTCTGGACCTTCTGTTCTTTAGATCATTCAAAATTACGTGCTAGAAGCTTTTAGGTACTGCGAATTGTACAAAATTGGGAATGTTATTAGAAATGAACATCTTTGAGCCTCTGTTTTGGTGGTGTTATGTTTGTGAAGTTAGAAAGAGAAAAGTAATTATTATAATGTTGTGATGCGAAATAATATTATTTTAATATTAAAATGCATCAGATGTGAAATTAAATTAAATTAAAATAATGTTGATTCCTACTATCGGAAGTTGTGTAGGACGTGAAATTAAGTTGATTGTTAATGATATAATTTGTTTATGATGTGAAATAAATATAAGAAAGTTAGTGGAGGTGTTTTGGTGCTTCTAGCAAACAAAGATTTATTCGTGATGTAAATCTTTCTTGTGAAGGCCTTAATTCAAGGCCCTTCATGTAGGTAGATCCTTGCATAGTTCTAATGCCGGTGTAATGGAGACATAGTTCATTGGCATCATGGTTTAAAACTATAATGGTGGTTGGAGAAAAAAATCTACAAAACTCTACTTTGGAGCTATCTAGTATTTTGGTTGAACCTACAACTAGTCTGTGTGGGAATCAGCAAGTAATGTTGTTCTTGTTAGCTTATAATTCTTGTGATGATTGTATAGGCAAGGAAGAAAGATAGTGCTGTAATCGTAAAGTCTCTTTTCATTGTTTCATTGGCCAACCATTCAATTCATAAGCTTTTGTGGTTAACAACATTTGAACACATTTTTAGCAATATGTTAGAGAGATGAAATTGGTAGAAACAAATATAGTTTGTGCTGATGGTAAGAGTTCTAAAAGATGGGTGTAGACTAAGGATGCAATGGCATCATGCCTAGAGATTTCCTTTTAAGTAGTAAATTGGAAATTGAACAACACATATAGTTACACTTTTTTTGTTATATTGGATATAAATATAGTTAATGTCATCTTATGTTTCAGCTGAGCATTACTCATGTATTCAAGACGACTGCCCTTGCTAGAATTTGGCTATCTGGATATTATCCACTCCTATTTAATGAAAACTAGGTCTATTCAAGTACCCTCAATTATTACATTCCATTGTTATTTGCTATAGCCTATAATGTATCCATCCTTCATGTGGATCATGGCTTACTTTTTTATTCAAGGCAAGTAGAGCCATACATGTATATTTTGTTGGTGACTTTTATCCTTGATGATTTATGTTCTTCCTTGATAGCTCATTGTACAGATGTTGATTCCCTATCGCATGTACTATTGGTTTTAGGTCTGACTTTTTTTAAAAGAAATTTCCTTATTATTTTATTTGTTAATATCTTATGAGCTTTAATGTATGTAATGCCACTAGATCGTCTATTCATCTGGTTGGTTCTACAGTCCACACGCAACTTTAGAAGGGATATCTAGTTCAAACTCAAGATTAGATGTTATTCTTTTTCTTGAGTGCTATTTTCCCAAGAACTTTAAATAGGTAATCTATAATCAAGGCATCAATTTGCTATAATTTGTACTCAGCGATTATGTTAGTTTGTGTTTGTTTTGTTTTATTCTATTGAATTTATGGCAATCGAGAGGTCCATAACTTCTACGTCAACAATGTAATCAATGAACTGTTTAGGATTTAAGCTGATACTTCTTGACTTGGGATTCTTTGAAAATCTATGTGATTTAGAAGTATGTTTGGTTATTTTACAGATAACTAATGTCGGGATGATTTAATTTTGTTAATTTCACTATTTTAATATCAAATTGACAACTATGGTGATGAATCTGATCCCAGATTGTTGGGGTAGGGCTTTTAGTTTAGGATGATGATGAATCTCAAGTTAACATTTTTTTTATTATTCTATGTTCTTCCATCTACCCTAGTTTATTGATATGGGCAACTACATACCCACGTTGAAATTCTTTCAGAGTATGTGTTTTACTCGAAAATTCGAAATTTTCAATATTAATGATTTTGGAGTAAAGCATGTAATTCAGGAAGAATCTGAGGGTGGGGGTGTAATTCCTGAACATCTCCAGTATGGATTTAACTTCACGTTATGATATATGTTTTAGGATCTTTACAGAGCCATGCTGAGGGGTGAAGAATCATCATCCGGAGCCAACGGCTTCACCTCCGCTGCCACCGTGAACTTTCTGGCTGGTGCCGCCGCAGGCTGCACAACCTTAGTCCTCATCTACCCTCTTGACATTGCTCACACCCGCCTCGCGGCTGACATTGGCAGGTCGGACTCACGCCAATTCAGGGGGATATACCACTTCCTTCAAACCATTCACAAGAAAGACGGCATCCGAGGCATCTACCGCGGTTTGCCAGCCTCCCTCCACGGCATGATCGTCCACCGTGGGCTCTACTTTGGCGGCTTCGACACAGCAAAGGAGTTTCTAGTGTCCGAGAATTCATCATTGCTGACACGGTGGATAACCGCACAGTTTGTCACCACGACGGCCGGGCTGATCTCCTATCCCCTCGACACCGTCCGCAGGCGGATGATGATGCAGTCTGGGATGGAAACGCGGATGTACAGCAGCACTCTGGACTGCTGGAGGAAGATTTACAAAATGGAGGGTTTGATTTCATTTTATCGCGGAGCAGTTTCCAACATGTTTAGGAGCACTGGAGCAGCTGCTGTATTGGTGTTGTATGATGAGGTTAAGAAGTTCATGAATTGGGGGAGATTGTGATAATGAAAGCAGAAATTTTTCATTACTGCTATTTTTTTTTTTGGCTCAGCATGAGCTGCAGCTCAGCATGGTGCTTGTAGAAAGATATAAGGAATTTTTCTTCAGTCAGAATTGCTGCAAATCACCTGAGGTTAGGGATTTGAGAGGAGAAAATCTTTTAGGTTTTGTTTTATTTTCTCTGGGCTTGAGATCAGCTAGAATAAGGAAAGCAGAACTTGCAGCAAAAAATAGGTTATGTTTTACTTAGTGGTGTAAAAAAATATTTTTAAATTTTTTTTTTTGAAAAAAATCTTTTATATGATTGGTGTGCTTTTAATTTGGATATATATAATTTTATCAAAATTTATGGCTTTTCAATATTTGTAATTATTATCCAGTAATCTTGATTTTTTTTTAATTTTCTGTTGATTTTTAAACTCTTTTATTTTATTTTGAACACCCCAATTTTCTCAATGAAAACAAAACTTCTCAACGAAATCAAAACCAAATTTAATTGCAAAACTATATAGAAGACCCGTTTGTAATCGCCGAAGTCAAAAACAAATTTAATTGTAAAACTTCATATAAGACCCGTAAGTGATCACCGAAAACAAAACCAAATTTAATTATAAAACCTTAAATAAGTGATTAGACAATTTTATATCTTAGATTTTGTTTATTTAATTCTTAAAAATTAATCTAATTTAATTTTAAACAGATATATCACATCACACATAAAATTTAACATACAAAATTAATTTTATTTCACATTCTATATTCTAATATAATAATTAATTTTATTTCACATTATCCACAACTTTTAATAAAAAAATAAATCCTTAACAGAGTAAATTACATTTGAGACACTTAGGTCAAAAAGGTGCCAAAAAATTAGCTTTAATTTTCAAACAAATTAGATTTTAGTCCCAAAATTGTAGAAGCGCATGCATTCAGTCCCAATTAAAATTATGCCATCAACCTTATTCTTTTTACAATTAAGCTCTCATGTCACTTCTAATCATATAACATTTTAACTTTTAGAATATTATTTTAAAATATAAATATTCTTATTTTTTAATTTTAAAATTTTTAAAAAAGAAGACAAGAAACATGAAATATTTAATTTTGGATTTTTTGATATATGAATGTTGAGAAAGGAGTACAAATAGGCACCCTAGCATCTAACTAACTGCCTTATCTATGCTTCTTTAAAAGAAACTAGTCCATGGTCGATATTTATACATGAGAAAAGTGAGATTAAAAAGGCCCTGTTTGGCGTGAGGACCAAAACAGGACCAAAATGATACTAATTTAAAAAACAATAATAATAATAATAATAATAATAATAATAATAAATAAATTTTTTAAATCATTCTACACAAATTCAAATATAAAAAATATTATTTTACTTTACATACTCAATAATTTAAAATAAAAATATCAACTTTATTTCACATTCTAGACCAAAATATTCAAATCGAGTATTTTGATCTAAGATGTGAAATAAAATTTATATTTTTATTAAAAATTATTGAGTATGTGAAGTAAAATATTATTTTTTATTTTAAAATTTGTGTAGAATAATTAAAATAATTTATTTATTATTATTATTATTTAATCTAGTACTATTTTGGTCCTCACGCCAAACAGGGCAACCTATATGAAATAAATATTCCATATATCTACAGCTAATAATAATAAGCAAAAGGTACCTTGATTCTTGCCTCACAAACAAGCCAGTATCAAAAATGAAATTAGCACTCAGTTTTTGATGCAGTGGAATGTGCCAAGCGCAATAAGGAAGCTTTGTAAAACAGCCTAGTTCAACAGGTCCTCTGTAGCTTGTACAAATCGCCCTGGTCTAACTTCAGACAAGAAAATCCAGGCTAATATTAATAAACAGAATCTAAAAAGCTAATTAGGTTCAGTCCAACACATCACCCCTTTATATATTTCTAAAAACAATTTACATTTTTAGATTGGATCATAACTATGCCGTCAAGTTGAAAAAAAATACAACAGAAAAAGGACAATATGAGACCAACAAAATATCAGGCAAAATCTCAAATACCATTTAGAAGTACTTTGTTTTTGCTAGTTTATGTTGAACAAGTTATATACATACATGGTAATTAGTTCGTACTGGAATTGGACTGGAACCGATTTGTTAATTCTGAAGACAAAAGTTGGCATTACAAATTATGGTTCCAAATAGAACCTGCAAGCAAGGCAAACCGAATTGGTTCCACCCGTTGTAACTGAAAGCTAGTTAAAAACATATCTATAAGAACTGGTCAACAATTGGATTCAAAACGGCATTGAAACAATTATTATCTTTTAAATAGATTTTCTGCTGCTACAAGAGAGGAGATTATAGAAATCATTAATGAGGAATAAGCTATTCTTTTAATCATTTATAAATCTAAATAGAAAATTGTAGCACGTAAATTATATAAATGTGTGGACTAAGGTTTGGAAAACCAAACCGTCTTAGAACTAGTTAAATAAAAGGTTCAATTGGGGTCAAACGATAGTCAAACCATGGTCGAACCATGATAATGTAATAATCCAAAAATAATATTCACAAAATATAATAAATAATATATATCCCCTTGATGATGTAATAATTCAAAAATAATACTCATAAAATATAATAAGAAACATATATATAATTATTGTATATGCAAACATAATTAAATTGTTCGCTCAGTTGGTCAACACCTTTTACTATTGTTAAAAGGTCTTGAATTCAAATTGTAGATAGCGCAAAAGCATTTTTTATTGCTAAAAATGATCGGTCCAATCACACTAGTCAACTGGACTTTTGGTTTGACCGCAGTTTAGGCTAGTTCCAAGCCGTTATAATAGTCTTCCAATTTTGATCCATATCAGGACTAGCTAAATTATCGATTCACAATTGAATTTGTTGAACCAGCTAAACTGATCCAATTTTTAAAACATTAGTGTGGACTAAGCTATAAATTAGACCTGATTAATGGAAGGTCCACGCCTATGCAAGTTTCATTATTCACTCAATTACCTAAGTTCGACCTAGGCCCCCCTTCGAGCCTGCTAGACCTAGCCTGAGTGACTCACAGGTTGCCCAAGGGCCACCACGATTCTCTTGTCCCTCATCTAAGCAAGTTTCTAAATTTGATTTCTAATTGAAAATTGAAAGTATACATTCTAATTTGGTTTTAAAATACTTCATATGACACTAGAGGTAATATTTCTAGTGATATCAGATGTAATTTTTCTAGCACGGCACAGGGCAGGCCAGAGGAGAAAGAAAGCAGTAGACGGGGACAATGAGAGACCATAGAACTTATGAATATGTAAAGAGATACGCTTAGGTACACTAAACATGATTCGTATGAGTGATATCATGCGCAATCTAATTATCCAACGACATCACTGTAGCAATAACGGAGAAAAGTTGACATAAAAATATCATAAAAAGCTATAAATGATGGCATTAATTGTGTGATTTCTTAAAACCAGCTGGACACAATTAGGTATAGGATTCATACGTGTGATATTGTGCACAATCCAATATTCCAACTACATCTCTGTAACAACTAACAATGACAGGAAAATTGACATAAAAATATTATAAAAAGCTATAAATGATGGCATTTAATTGTGTGATTTCTTAAAAACAGCTAGTAGAATAATAAATGATAATTAATCTTAATATCTTTTGAATTTTAAATTAATTTTCTCATATGGGTTTAAATTAGTACCCCAGTATGCTGTTGCCATATAATTATGCGAACTAACATTGTAGTTTTTAAATCTGATTGTAATTCTGTAGTTGAATACACATAAATTGCATTCAGTGACATTTTAATCATCCCATCTAATCAAATATAAACTAACGTAATGTGCAATCTGGAGGTACTCCAGTACATTATGCATGTTTTTCTATGTCTGTCTTGTATATAAATATAAATACATAAATACATATATAAATACATGCATATATATATATATATATGCACATAAATATATATATATATATGAGCATATATATTAATGGGGATATATAACTATATGTGTAATACATATTGTACCTGATATGTATTCACATGTGCATAAAAATGTACAAAATAACATTTCATAGATGCTGTACTCGATTGATCATTATTGCAAACAATTGAACAAGTACAATTTTATAATTCTGAAAGTTTGCACTCCAGTACATTCTTCCCCAAGAAAAAGGTCATTACAACTGAGAACAACTTGCCTATTAATAGTGTAACGCATCATTAAAAGTAGAGTATTGAACTCAACTGCATCGGATCTCAGAAGAACAGATAAATACATATAAAATTGTATTTGAATGCTTTTTGTTTAGGTTGTTTATCTGTAGCAAACATTTGGCACAACAAAAAATAAGGTGAATGCTATTTAATTATATACATTCATATATACTGTTTGCCTACAACCGCTCAAAAGTGCAAATATAAAATACATATAAACTTGTACTTAATTAACATTTCATTTCATTGATTTATAATACCCTAGTTTAAAAGTGGCATGCAAAAAAGATTAATATTATAGAGTATTTGAATTAAGTGATAATATCATTTAATAATACTCGGGTATTGTACATGTTTGAGTTGTTAGTATAATATAGTATCTGCATACCATTTAAAAAAAGAATTAAATGTAATCATTTGATAGTGCCTTGATATATGCCATACACTAAATACAGCAACCTAGTTTGCCTTAGCATTGTTGATAAGTTGATAATGGCAGCGGTAATATTCGAAAACAAATGCCATGCTAAGATTTGGTCAATTCCATGTAGCATTTAAATAATTTATTTTGTGCAGATTCCATTAGGTGCAATTCAAGTACCTAAGTTTGCTTCACATGTAGAATCTTGTTCTTTTTTTATTTTAAAAATAGGCCATACTCAAATTTCAAATTTCAAATTTCAAAAATAGGCCATATTAGTGCCAAACAAAATCAAAACCAGAATTGAAATCCAATTCAGTCTCCCTAGTTCAAAGATGGGATTAGATCGAGGGAGCGAGAGGCGAACGGATGGAATGAGGGAGGGAGATAGAGTGGAAGAGAGTCAAGTAAATCAATGATGTCAATGCTTGAAGAAGCCCACTTTATAGAATTAAGCTTTACAGCCTGGTGACAGAAAAATATGCCAACAAATTAGACAAATGGGGAAAATGCGAGAAACTAGAAATAAAGAAAAACAACACACAATATTTTATGTGAAAATTTTGTTAAAAAGCGAAAAATCACATCATTCTTGGATGTTTTAAATTTACTATGTAGTTGATTTAAATACATAGATACACAGAAAACCACAATAGTAAGAGTAAAGAAAAGGTATTCCTCCTCTATGAGGATACTTCTGCAATCTGTGTGCGTTAACTGATTGATGGGTGAGAGATCAACCAGCTGTAAGATGGTCTCGCTGAGAGATCCAGTAAAAGGAAGTGGAATAAGTGGTTGAGAGTGGAAGAAGTAGCCCCTCTTTGTGTTTACCTTTATGCAATTATAAAGAAATTTGGAGGGGTAAGAAGGTAATTTTTCCTGGATATCTGTAGCTTTTTGTCTATTCAACGCAGTAAATAAAGTGGATGGAAATCAGTTAACCAAAATTTCATTTGATTATCTCGGGAGGTGAAATGTCACTGACAATCCAAAAGCAAAACCACAGTTTGTTTGATGACTATCTTATTATGTTTAAAAAATCCTATTTGCCAAGCTTTGTTCGCAAAGCTTGAACTAAATGAAGTTGGACATGTGTATGATCTAAATTCAAAGACAAAAATATGATCAGCACAGCAACATCACTATTTATCATCCAAAACACCTATGACAAACTATAAACACAAACCAAGCCCCATGCTGAAGAAGGAGAGAGGGAGGGACCATAGATGCAAACCCATTCCGACACTAACAAAAAGGGAGGGAGGGAGATGCAACAATAACAACAACCAAGCCTTTATCCCATTAAGTATGGTTTGCCACATGAATCCTTTGTTTTCATTGCACTCTAGCAAAAAAGGGAGGGACGGTCTAGAGAGAGGGAGATGAGGTCCAATAATCTGCCTGACATACAAATCACATTGCAGTGCATTTTAACTATCAAAAATAAAGAAACATATAACAACGCACAAACAAAATGACACCATCATGAATGTTTCAACATTAAAAAAATAGAATTTAACCAAGAATGGAATAGAATAACATATTTCTGTTTCCTTCAATCTCAATGCCACAAAAGATCACAGAATATAAAAGATTCGGCCGTAAACAAAATTACTGAATCAGAAATTCATTGTTATCATTCCCTAATTTCCTAGCACCTAGGAAAATAAACGAACCCCCCTACCAACTTTCCACTAATAAAGATTCTTCATGGTATAAACAAAGAAACTGCATAACATCGTGAAAATAATCACAATCTGAAGAGAGCATAAAAAAACACACACAGACACAATTCACTAACTAAATGAGACCGACCTGGATCAGCCTCAGAATCTCAACGCGCATCCCGACATTCGGGGAAAGGCTCTATAAGACATCCGCGTGAAGCCCCTTTACGTCCTGCAGCTTGCTCTGCAACCAGAAACTGGATCAGACCCATCGTCAAACAAAGGAAGAAAAAAAACCCAAAGAGACACATTCAAGCAGATACCATGACCCTACCATCGTTACATTCACATCTCCTCTCTCCTTCACACTCAAAGCAGCACATCCGAACTCTTCAACTCAAACAACATCAAAAGAAGCAAAGAGAAAGAAAGATAACGGAGAAGACACAGACCAGAGGTGCCGGAAGGAAGCGCTTCACCAAGATCCGCGAGATCAATGCCCTCCTTTTGGCTACTCATCTTTGAGCCAGTGCCGCCGCCAGGCTCGCCACCGCTATCACTGGCTTAGTGCGTGGTATACATCAGGAAGTACGAAACATGGAAGAGTCCCCAAGACGGGAGAAACTGCGGAGAAGGGAAAAGCGGCTCCGATTTATATGCGGCGTGGGGCAATGAGTGGGGGAAACGCAATAGGGGAAACGCAATAGGGAACCTTTTCCTCTTTACATGTACCTATAAAATGTTTTAAAATAATAATAATAATTGCATATAGATCACGTCGTTCATATTTTTAAATTATTAATATTTACAATTTTAATATAAGTTAAAGTTTAATCATACACTAAAATTATGTGAAATATTATTTTTGTATGAATAAATAAAAATAAAATTTAATTATAATTTGGCTTGCATCCCCCCTTTCTCTAAATTTAGTAAAAAATTATTTCTTTAAAAATAACATAATTCTTTAACATATAAAAATAATTTACTATTACACCTAAATGTTAAACAGTAATTTTCACTTTTTTTTAACTTACAAGATATAAATAATAAAAATAAATATTAAATAAGTAAATAATATAATTTTAAATAAAATTCAAACTCATAAGTCATGACCCATACAAATGTAATTATATATAATAAAATCACATCAACTTTGATGCAGCTCATATTTTTTTTCCAACAAAAAATACCAGAAATGATTTTGTGATTTAGAATTTGAAAACAACATGCAAATAGTTCAACATTGTTGGAATGCATTTTATAGGAGAAGGAGGAGGTTTTACAAATTATTTTATTCATAAATTTTATAAAGAACATTGAGATGTTAAGAAAAATAAAACATAAAATGGCTTCATAATATGTAATTTGGTCCAATTTAATGCTCAAAAACACACCTGCACAGAGAAAAGAACAAGAATAAAAGGTGTTAAGTGAAAAAGAGGGATGAGAGAATATGAATAAAAAGAATAAGTTAGACATTCAAGAGAAGTAAAAAATAATGCTAGAAAAAAATACCAAACTGAAATGAAATTTCAACAGCATGGATCCAAGCAAAATTTAAAAAAAAAAAAAAGAGGTGCCAAAAGAAGCGTCGAATTTTATTTTATTATATTGATATTTTAAAACGGAACTCGAAAACATTAAACATGGTTAAGCACAAAATATTCGAAATTCAAAACATGCTCATATTTTATTCAATTCGAACTTAACTTGATTTTCTTATAAATCAAAATGAATTCGTTCGAAATAAAACAGATTCAACTCGTAATCGACTAAATATTTGTATAATGATGTATATACAAATTTTCTAGATGTATATTAAGATATTTCATAGATATAAATGTGTTATCAAAAGTATATAATAAAAAGTTTTATGTATAAGTACATTCATAAGATTAATGCATACATTATATATAGAGTGAATATCTACATAAAGAATAAGGTTAAAAATAAGCTCAATTCAACTCAAAACTGACTTAAAATCAAATAGATTTTAGTCGACTCGAACTCCAGTTGCTGTGAGCCCTAAATAAGACATTAAAATCAGGGTTTCAAGTTTGAATCATAATGTCCCCTGGGCCCTAGTTAATATCTAACTACGGCTTAAAAGACGACGCTGAACTCAAAACAGGCGGCAAAACTCATAAAATATTTAGATCATTTAGATCAGTTGGTTACCAGAAATTTACCAGACACGAACATCTCGTAAGTCGTCATTAGTTGCCTTTGTGGAACAACAAAACTTATGACTAGCACCAGCATCTGGGCTACGGTGGGCTGATTGAATTGCTGGGTTAGAGAACAGTGAACTTGCAACAGCATAGCCATGAAAGCACAAAATCCAGGTTGCAAATGAAATTTGAGGATGACATACCAAATAACAGATGCCCAGAATGCTTTCGTCATCTGTTGTTAAGAAGCAATCCACAAGCAACAATTATAAAAAAAATTCTTACTCCCTGAAACATAAAAGCATAGTAAATCAGTTAGCTTATGAGGGCACTAGAAAAATACAAATCATTATTACTGGTATTATTTTCATCTGATAGAATGTTAAACTAAAATGTATTGAGTACAACAGAGTGTATACTTATTATATGCAAACATAAACGTGTTTATTATCTATGTAAGTGGAATAAAAAATCATATATGTATTGTGTGCATGGATCTTTAATGAATAGAACTGGACTAGACTGGTTTCGGTCTGATTCTATTAGATTTAGATCCGGTTTGTATAGGCCCGCGCTCCAATCCAGTCCCTACTGAACTGGGTCCATTATCTGAATCTGGGAACCAACAATTGATCACCGATTACCAGTTCCAGACTTCCTGTCCCTTTTTTTCAAAATTATTTTATTAAAAATCTTAAACTTTTAATTAAATATTGTTTGGAATCATCTTGAATACACAAAAAAACAAAAAATTAAAACGACAAATTACAACTTTCTCAATTAACAAGGAATTGTTTCACAATTGTTTACCTGTGACTAATAATTTTGCCTTAGAGCTCCCCCAATAAATTTGTATGTTTCTTTTGATAAAAATAAATTCATATGTTACTTCTGTGCTTCGTACCAATCCTTAAAACAGGCTAGCATGCACAAAAAAGCAGAAAGATTACTACGATAATCATTGATTATTTTCCCAAACTAATCCTAAATATAGGCTATTTATGAGAGGTTTTAAAATAACAAAGCATGTAAAATAGCTTTTTCTAATTGAAATCAGGTTTAGACAAAATTTGACACTGATTTCAGGACCGATTCAAACTAGGTTGGTTCCAACTGCTTCCCAACTTTATAGGGCGGAACCAGTCCAATTCGCCCCCCTTAACATACTAGACAAGATCTCATTTTGAACTGGTTCTATTAGACTGTTCCAACCAAACTAGGCTTAGCGGACTGGTACTAGTTCGGCACTACACCAAATTGGTCTGTGAAGTATCCTTATTTGTGTGTGAGAGAATGCATGGAAAAGAGAATGCCACTTTTATTGTCTGTGATTGCGTGCGTACATCTGTCCGTGTGTGCATCCATCCCAACGAACATTCGTCCATGTGTGCGTATGTGCATCCAACCATTGGTGAGTTCGTGCATACATGCGTCCATGTGTCCATATGTGCATCCGTGCATGCATCTATTCGTGCGACTGTCCATTTGTGTGTTCGTGTGTGCGTCCGTGCCTGCATGTGTGCCTGCGTGCGTCCATGCATGTGTTTGCACATGCGTTCATGCATGCATCCTTATGTGCTTGCATATGCCCGTCTGTGCGTGCTCCCGTTTGTGAGTTTGTGCATGTGCTCATCCGTGCGTCCGTCCATTCATGCGTTCGTGTGTGCGTGTGACCATGTAGCAATGCGCCCCATGCATCCACTCGTGCATCCATGTGAGTGTGAGCTCGTGCGTCCGTGAGTTCAATTCGTGCATCAATCCATCTGTGCATCCATGAGTTCGTGCTTTCACCTATCTTTGGGCGTGATTGCGTAACATCCCATATTTTGGGTATAATAATATGAGTCAATATGACTTTGTGAATATTTTTGAGATATTTTTATTTTATAATAATAAAATTAAAATATTATATTTATGAATTAAAATAAATTAAATTCCAAAAATTTATCACTAAACATTTAATTAATAAAATTATGGCAAAATTTATATATAATTAAATATTAGAGGAGAGTTGAAAGATTTTATATTCATGATCTTTGTTTGTTACTCATGATATGCTGCATTTGAGGAGACATAATTGTTATAAAATTATAAAAAAATGTTCCTAAGTTGTGATATTTAATAGAGAATTGAGAATTGACCTCCAAGAACATGGTGTGGTTCGAGTAAAACTTATGATGACTCATAGTCAATGAGGACGGGGAGTGATCACCGAGTGATATTCGAAGATAAGGGAATCACTAGGACAAGGTGAGGCTCTTAGCAGGCTTTTAAGCATGAGAAACTCGTTCCACATCAAAAAATAGATGGATTCATGAAAACGTGATTAAGATATATAACTTATGAATTAAAATAAAATTAAAAAAATTAAAATCAAATTAGATGTTTACGAATGTAACTTATTTTATTTAACATGTTGAGTTGAATTCATTTGCTGAGTCTTATTGTTGGACTAAAACTATTTTTATGGCACCAAAATTATAGGTTTATAAGTACAACATAATCACAAACTTAAGGGAGAAGCAGATAATTAGTGAAATATATTTTATTATATTTAATTGTAAATAAACATTATTTTTTGTTGTGAGTAGAAAAGTTAGTTTACCCGACACTTAGTTTCTACCGACCTGACTTAGATTTTTTGTGTTTAGTGGCGAGCGGATGTTATAGTGTGTGCACGTGAGTATGCGTATTGATATAAATAATTTACATATACATATATAACACGCGATTATCAGGTCCTAACTATGAGATAAGAAAGTAGAGGATTGCATTAGGCAGTAAACAATAAGTGTAAAATTTATCAAACAAATATGACATTAATTCTTTAAGACATTATATTAAAGCTAGGTTATCACATGGTGTATTGTCTGAATATAGTGAAAAATGTATAAGAGCTATTACAATGATGTTTAGGTATAATGATAAGTGAGCAAAAGTTCTCACATCATAAACAAGTGAGGGTAAAGAAGTTAATTTAAGGCAGCGGGATTAAACTAGAAAACTTAGAATATAGGTTCCTTTGATAGACAAGTTAATAAAGTTGATGGATATCATGATTCATCGAAGAATTAATATTATGTCTTTAGAAAACAGAATAAGGAAGAAAGCCAAAGAAATTAATAGCTTTAGCTTTAACTTGATACTCAAGTAAAAATAGGAATAGAAATGCCACGATTATAATTTTAAATAAGAGTTTAAATGATGAATACTAGAGATAGTATTAGTGACACAACAAAGTCTACCCCACCTAAGAGACGTGATGCAGAGCATGAATAAAATAATATTCATTATTGTACTTGCTCCTCGAGGACCTCGACCAAATCTCTAAATGATGCCACCTAAAAGTTTGAAAACCTTCCCAAGAGAAAATATCGATCCAATGGCCTACATAGTCATGACATTAAACATAATTTTTTTAAGTTTAGAAAAATCAAGGATCAATGAATGAGAAAAGAAGCGCATGCCCACACAAAGATTTTGAGCTTCAACACAGTAAAGCTTTCCCACCCAAAAGATATTGATGCAAAGGATGCATATAACCTTTATTTTACTGTCAAAGATACACCAAATACTCATTAGAACAACATGCAGGAAGGAGTCAAACCTGCTCAATCAAGCCTTTATTCCGTTTAAGACTGCCCGATGAGTTTTCATTATCAGATTTTCTAGATGAAAAAACCACCTCTTTGTCTTTCCTCTTTATATTCGCATCGCCATCTTCCTCCTGATGCATCAGTTTCCAAATTTAGTAGCTTGTTTTACATAAAAATATGAACCAAAGGAAATTGTTGCACGTTCAAAACAGAAAAGATAGTGTGTGGAACGTTCATCACCCCACTGACGCTTTAACTTGCGTAAGTTTTCAACTAAAACTGCCTATTATATTGATGCTTGAGCTAGTTAAGAAGACGAACAAAGCATAGAGAAGCAGCCGCTAAAAATGTAGTAGCATGAAATACTCGAGCTTGAAAATATGTAAAATTTCAGTTTAACATTCTGAAATCCAGTTACATCACGTTCAAGTCAAACCATCAAACACATGAGAGTTAATACAAAGTGGAGTATCTCTACCATAAGCATAGCAACATATAAATTGGAAAAATAAATAAATAGATAAGGTGATTTGAATAATAAGATCACAAAAATTGGGACAATTACCTATATGCTACAGAAAACTTTAAATAACACCTACACACCACCCTCTTCATAAAATTTGAAATATGGAGTGACATGTATTTAAACAATAATAACAACCAAGCCTTTATCCTACTAGGTAAAATCTGCTACATGAATCCTATACTTCCATTGCACTCTATAAAATAACAAATCTTCATTTAGCTCCAAGTATGTAAGATCATTCTTTATACTTTCTTGCTGTCTTTTTTAGCCTTCCTCTTCGTCTTTTTACATGGGCAGGATCCAATAATCCAACTTTCGTTAATTTTTGTGTTCAACGAGCCTCACTATGTTAATTTTTGTGTTAATCTAAAATTATAATACAACAATCTACGATGTCTAATTTTCCCAAGACCCAGTTCTATGGTCTAACGATTACAGCTAAGAGAATTAACAGAGTTGTACAATTGACATATTTGAGAGGTTTGGGTATCAATAACTCAAAACAACTTAAGGATTCTTTTCCCACACAAACTGGTTGTATCTACTTTTCTTATGCCACTCAAAGAGACAAAGGTTACTTGTTCTTATTGTAAAATCCAACATCCGACATTAGAACAGAATGAGCTGCAGTTTGTTGAAACAGTAAAGATTAGCCCTTCTCGGCCTGGTCTAATGTTCCTAGCCATAAATCCAGTCATGCATTAGAAAACGAACGCTTCCACTATCCAGAATTTAGTGTTAAAAGAGTTCAACCATTGAAAACAGAACTTGGCCAAGTTAGGGCCACGCCAATTAAATTTTATGCTTCTGAGTTGAATTACCTATTCAGTGGTTGAACCGACGCTTACAGCAAGGTAGTTTTTCACATACACGGGATCAAAGATAGCTTTAAGGTTCTTTACACATTGATGCGAAAGATATACGGATCCTGGATTCTAAAATATACTACAACACTTCAGTACACAACCAACTGTTCAGATTCTAGAGTCAACCTATGAATAATTGCATAAGCCACAAAGAAATAGCATGAGAAAATGATCATTCAAAGAAAAGCAGTTTTGATACCTGTTGTGAATGACCAAGGAACACCCAGAATAAGCGGGAAGAAGCAATTTAAGCATGAAAATGTGCCAGAAGAATGTAAATAGGCTTGAGGTTGCGAAAATGAAAATGCTGACCTTATTATTAGCTTCTCTTATGGAAGAACTTCCAATGCAATACGCTCCCCTGAATGCAGAAAATGATTCAACAAAATACCTTAACTGCTTATTTCCTGTGGTGATACAAAGATGCCTCGGTCTCCAGATACCCAGGGTTCCAAAGGGACACACTGAACTGTAAGCATACGTTAATGCTCCTTCTTTACCAAATAAGCTTCCAGCGACATGCTGTTCAATCGAATGTCCATCAAAAACATTTTCTTCGCTCCCACTTGTTGTAACAACTATTGAAGACTCCCACTTCTGTGTGGATACACCATAAAGGTTCTCTATCTTCCCCAATTCATCAAGAGTTTTCTTTGAAGATGGACATTTCTCAACAAATCCTTGTTCTTCATTCCTGTTTTCCTTCACCTCTACAACTTCAGTTTTCACATTAGTAACTATTTCCAAAGATGTTGAACGTTCATCACCAGTGGTGTTTCTCTTTCCATGCTTATCCTTGTCTGTAATGTATTCAGCTAGTTTTTTTCCGATAGGAAATGATGGTGCATTTGAATCTGAAATGTGATCTTCCTTCAGCGTAGTATATGGATTTACCTTATTCATAACAGCTTCAGACTTCCAATGTATTGGCATGGCGGAAGAAGCTTCCTTACTTTCGACAGAGGCAAAACCAGTTCTTTCTCTTGAAGTACCAGCAAATCCAGACAAGTTGGCAGGTTTTCTAGAACCCATAAGTTCTCGAACATTATCATTCTCCATTGAACTGCTAGAGGGTATACTATATGAAGGGTCTGCATGTGAGCCACAGTTCTTTGCAGCTCCATTATCAGGCATGTTGGCACCTAGGCTGTGGAACTTCTCTTCATCATTGAGATCCAAAGGTTGAATCTTGCTTTCAAAGGTTTTGTGATTCGTTGCCTCAAGAAAATTTTGCATTTCTTGTTTCTTTAGAAAAAATGAATTTAAAGGTTTGGAGTTTCCTCGTGAACTGATTTCGGAGAGCATCCCTTCAGAGTATGACTTTAACATGGTCTGGGAAATTTTTAAACTACTTGTATCCCTTCTTGCAGTTAAACTTTTTAAAGAAGCTTCTTGCAGCCCAAAACGAACCCCAGCTCCCTACATCGTGTTTGCACTTGTAAGAAACCAAACTTAGATGGTTCACTTTTGTTAATTTTAAAGAATGATGGACACAAAACCACATAATTTCATGCAACATGGAAAGATAAAAGACAACACAAGACCAATAACTGATATGAATTAGTCTCTAAGGCACTAATCATCTTTCTTACATTGCCATACAAGCTTGTCACTGGCACATCTTTGCTCTCAGGATGCTGAATTATATACTTATCTAGTTCTGCTCCTTTGCAAATACTAGGTTCATTGAAATTTCCAGGAACTGAGGATCGGGAGTAATCTGACCAAGAGTGTGAAGCTGCTTCTGAAGAAAGTTTGTTTTCTTCATTTGATTGGGTCAAATGATGAGCATCCTTCTCAAGTGAACACTCTGAGTTTTGCTCAGAAACCTGCAGTAATGAGCTGTCTGATGCATTTCCATATACATCTGTAATTCCAAATATAACAAAGTTGCCGTGACAAAAGAACAATACATTAAGCCCATCCACATGGTAGGAACTTTACATAAAAACAAGAGCATCCACAGGGCAAATATTTTTTAAAAATAAGGCAGTAACACTGGTAAGAGCTTGTATTAGAACACTTAATGGCAGTAAAAACATAGCCATGGGTTACAATGTTATGACTACCGCACAAAAAAGTTCTGACGTTACTGATTAGTCGTGGATAAAAGATATTTTGAGATGGGAAAAGCTTAACTGGGTTAGCTCGCTCTGAATTGACAGATAACTTTCCCGTACTAACCTCACCAAGTGTTCTTGGTCCAAACTTGCAATCCTATTGTCTGAAACATTCAAAAAAGAGTGACAATGTGTAATAACGCAGACAGTATAGTATTGCAGAACTATCACCAAATATTGTAACATTACCGGAAGAGGACCTCCTAAGCTTGGTCTTGCGATCTTCCACGTGTTTCTTTTTTAATATGGAATCCCTCTAATAATGATAGAAGCATGAAATAATACACATACAATTATTCCAGTATGACTAACATCCATTCCGTTCTGATAAATTATCATGAGTCATGATGAACCTTTTCACGAATCCGCTTACGATCTTCTTCACTTAGTGAAAACTGCAACTTCATGTGGATCAATCCACCATCCTTTAGAGGAAATAAATTATCCCATTGTCCAATTTCCAGCAATATAATTGTCCTGAATTCTGCCAAGCAGTAATAATATTTTTATGAATATAATGCCACTATCTTCCAACATCAGACTACAAATTTCTACTTCCAAGAATAGAACCTGTTTTTAATAACTCCTTTCCTTCTGCATCATGCACCATCATCATCATATTCTCACGCAGAGACACCACCGGGCTGCAACATGCAGAGTACTATAATGATTTCCAATATGTATTTCATGTTGACAATAGGGTTGGCAATTACATTTGGAATTCTAAAATATTCAGTAATTCGTGTGACTTGAAGCTAATTTACTCGAAAAAATCAACTTGAAATTGACTTGACATATACATAAGCATATATATACATATACTCAATGAACCATCAATTTATAGTCCTGGGGCAAACATAATTTAATATACATAAGCTATATATAATTTATCATAATTTACTACAATTACTAGCATATATATAATTTACCATCAATTTAATATACATAATCTAGTAAATTACTTGATGGTAAATTATGTGGTTTTGACTTGACATATACACAAGCATATATATACATAATTACTTGATGGTAAATTAGCACAACACCAAGTGTTCAATGAACCATCAATATATACATACACATATATTTCATTCACCATCAATTCTAAAATAGTCCAGGGGCTTCACACATAATTATGTAATTTAATATACACATAATATAATTTAATTATGTGTCCCATCAATTTAATTATGTGTCAAGTAATTTACCACATAATTTACTCCATCAATTACATGAGCATTTTGTAATAGCACATATCTGAGATCATCAATATCTAGTATGCATAGTCTATTTTTATATTTCAATAATCCTTTATTATCAATATTGAAATCATTCTATTTTTCTTCTTCAACTCTCTTGATACTCTTTGGAATAAATGAATCTTTATTCTGACCTTCCAACACAAGTTACAGGCATTCAGGTTTAACTGTTAATTGACTCAAAAATACCTAACTTTCACCTTTAATTTTGTCCAAAGATAACTGCTCCATCTCAAGTACCATTAACTATTCATCTTTTTGTAAAGTTATCACACTCAAATTAGCTTTTCTACTTAAGGCATCAGCTACTACATTAGCCTTACCTAGTTGATACATAATTTTCAGGTCATAATCTTTAATTAATTAAAGACAACGCCTTTGTCTCAGATTCAACTCCTACTGGGTGAAAATATATTTCAAACTCTGATGATCTGTATACACTTCACACTTTACCCCATATAAATAGTGTCGCCAAATCTTTAGTGCAAAAATAATTGCTGCTAATTCCAAATTAT
Source organism: Apostasia shenzhenica (assembly GCA_002786265.1). Classification (NCBI taxonomy): domain Eukaryota; kingdom Viridiplantae; phylum Streptophyta; class Magnoliopsida; order Asparagales; family Orchidaceae; genus Apostasia; species Apostasia shenzhenica. The sequence continues at coordinate 9,243,794 of KZ451969.1, read as the reverse complement.
ATACTGGATAGTTCTTCTCATGTGGTCGTAGCCGTCGTGAGCATAAGCTATGACTCTGCCATGTTGCATAAGAACACATCACAGCCTTTGGAATGACGCATTACTATAGATCTGAAACCCGTCATTACCTTCTGGTAAAGCTAACACTAGAACTGAAATGAGACATTCTTTCAATCTTTGAAAACTAGCTTCACAGTCTTTATTTTTTCAAGTAGATGGTTCATTGAGTATATGTAAAATAGTCCTGGGACTATTTTGGTTTCTTACAAAATTGATGGTAAATTTCTTACTTGATGGTTCATAATTATGTGGTAAATTTACATCAATTTCAAGGACTATAAATTGATACATCAATTTACCATCAATTTACAGTCTTTATTTTCTAGTAAATTACTTGATGGTTCATTGAAATTACATAAGCTAATTTAATATACATAAGCTAGTAAATTACTTGATGGTAAATTAGCACAACACCAAGTGTTCAATGAACCATCAATATACATATACATATATTTCATTCACCATCAATTCTAAAATAGTCCTGGGGCTTCACACATAATTTCAGCGGCTAGACAATGCAAGACAGCTGTACTGTGTCACGCTTGACAACTATATTGGACCAAAGTGTAATGGGTATGAGTATTTGGGTACTTGGATGCAATTTTTTGAGTTGTATTGGCTTTGTTGAGGACAGGTTTAGTGACACATATACCAAGTTTCATTCCCCTAGGAACTCAATTGTGAGAGATGCAGGTGATTTATGTTTATGTCTAGGACTCAAAAGTAACACTTTCAGCGGAGGGACTTGGCTATAATTTTCAGTTCAACAAGGCTTGACCAATTTCAGTGAAGCATATTGAGCCCATACTTAACCATTCATTTTTCAAGACTTGGATGTCATACATCCATTCATGGATGTATAAGTATTAGGACCAATATGAAATGTTGACATATTTAAAAGCCCTTTAATGCAAAAGGGACAGAACCAATCCCCAGTAATTTTTAGATGGTGTAAGGACTTGTCTATAATGATTTTAGAATTTTATTCATTGATTCATAAGTTTTAGCATTTTTTGATACACGTTATGATTAATATGACATGTTTGTCCACATCACCATGCATTTCAAAGTGTTCAACCCATAATTCAAAATTTCAAGTTCGGACTTAGGAGTAATGTCCTTTTATTCTATTACTCCAAATTAAGGTCTAGAACTTTTTATGCCGTGTTTAGACTAACTTTGCAAACTATGGATATTTTTTTTGAACTTTTTGCCCAAACACCACAATTCTCCCCACCCCATTTGGAAAGTGTAGTAGTATAGATTCGAAACCAAAACCCCCTAGTACCAGGCAAGCTCCCTCCTCACTGGGTTAAGAGAAGCTCCACACTTTGCAAACTATGTTTAGTCCTTTATTTCAATTTTAGGATTTATATACAAAACTTTGAAATTCCATCGTTATTCTGCAATTCTCTCCTGGGAAAAATTGTAAAACACACCCATTTTGATGGCATCATTTACTAATGACAGGCTAAATCCAACCAGAGGGACGAAAGTTGAAAATTTTAAAAAATTACTAGCTTGCGGGTACCCATATGCCTCAGTCCCCAGATTCAGTTGACCCTATTCTATATTCGTACCCTGTATTAAACCAAATAGATCCTCAGATAATTGACTGGAATCTATGTCAGCAACCAAATGCAATTCGAGGGTGAATTTCCTAACCAGCTTCAGAATATTGCTAAAAGTGTAAGCAAACCCCACCACAACGTATGCCCATACAGGTCAGACAGAAAGGCTCAAAACGAGACTGTAGATATCATCCTCAGCAAAAGCAAACAAAAGACAAGTCACGTTTGGCAGCAAAATATCACAATTAGATATCTTGATTTTCTAAAAAGGCTGCAAGGAGTTCACTCACAATGACAGTTCTGCTCCACCCACACTTCGGTACTCTTTCCTTCCAATGGCAACTGCGGCAAAACACCAAACAACCGTCATGGAAGAAGCTAGCTCCATTCAAATTTTCCTCATAAATACTGAATAGCGTAATCAACTCACCCTTTACAGATAGGGGATAACGCGGAGGAGGCGTGGCGAGATCCACAAACCCAAGCACTGCAGGAAATTCAAAGAAGAGCTCGTTACTTTCATGAAGAAACACCGAGTTAGGTCATGAAACTTACAATGAAGATCTTACCTGAGACTCGGATGCTGCCCGGCATTTCCGAAGGGATGCCTCGCTCTTTCTCGCTATTCTATCTGCGACTACGGCAGTAGAAGGATTTCATGCCAGGGAGGACCGAGCGAGATAGAGTATGGATATTGGACGAGCATTTTGGTAGGCTTTTGTTAATGGGCCCAGAGGCCCAACAGGCCCAGCGGCCCAGCGGCCCAACGGCCCACCTCACCTGGCCCTGAACATTTTCTGAAGGATTATGGTAGGCAATTTGGCATGATTTTTATTTCTTACATTTCATCAAAAAAAAAAAACAATATATATATAGATATATTATTATTTTGATGATAGAGTTATGTTCTCGTCCTTCACTTATAATCGATTTAATACACCCACATCACATAATCGTAGTTGTGTAAAGAACGCACCTCAAAAAGGTACATATTAGCCTCACATTTAGGAATAATCGGGCACAAATTAATGACTTTCATCGTATCACACTAACATTAATATTTACAAAATAAAAGATCGAAGAACTAAACTTCACTAATTCTTAACAAGTTTGGAGCTAAACTATGTTTTCTTACAATTATGCTAGGTATAGTTAAATAGAAAATTAAGAATAGTATAATTAAGTTCAATTTAATTTTAAAAATAATAAAATAATTATCTTGAAGCAAATTTTATTCATTCTAATGTTTGACTAATTAATATTCTAATAGTTTTTAATCCTTTTCTCTGAAATTTGTGACAATCATGTTCTCAATTTTCTTGAGGTTCCTACTTCAAATAAATTTAATGTGGTAAACATATATATATGAAATTATGATATTAAAAAATTAATTTCGACCGTTAAACTCCAATACCACTGGATTAGATTCAAATTCGAGCAACCGAGCCGAATTGACATAAACTTGATCTGATTAAATGTGGTATCATGACTCAAAACATATAATCACAAAATCCAAAACTGATTTACTGCTCTCAACTGAACCACATCAACTATCATACACCAAACTGAATAAACCCGACATCATGTTAGAAACTCAAAACCTTCGGAATTTGCTCGATTTAAAATCAGTTAAATGCACGAAGGCACAAGATAATGCGTATCGATGAACAAATAATACAAATGATAACTCGGGTCGAATCAATCAGTACATAAATACAAAATTTCGAAAAAAAAAAAAGTTGCAACTATACAGAGTCCCAAACCAGTTGAATGCACGAAGGTACAAGATAATGCGTATCGATGAACAAATAATTCAAATGATAACTCAGGTCGAATCAATCAGTACATAAATACAAAATTTCGAAAAAAAAAAAAAAAAAAAAGTTACGACTATATAGAGTCCCAAACCAGATTGAAGAGCAATAAATAAGCATTTGCACCATCAAAATTCCAATTTTGAATAGTAAAACCTTACCAAGTTTTGTAGTATCCCTGAAGATCACACAATCATTCCAAGAAAATTATTCCACTGAGTTGAACAAGCAAATCATTTTCTTTCAAAAAGTAAATCATTCCACTAAGTTCTTAACACAGTATGTCCCTAGGAAGAACCAGCCAACAAGAAGAGTCGAGAAAGATACCAGTCCGATCAAGAAAGACCAACCAGCCATAAACATTCCAAAACAAAGAACGATCGCAAAAGGGTAGAATGATCGGAGTATCGACATGATGTCGACCCACTGTGCTTTCAAGAGGATTAGAGCCATGAGATTAAGCACGTTCCACTGAAGATGGCCGTTGTATGCAAGCCGGTTGAGGCAGTTGGCGACGAAGGAGTGGGAGTTGCATGTGAACATATTGAAGTACTTGTGGTGGTATTGTTGCATACAAGTGTTCAATGCATCATCCCATGAGATTGATGTGCCACGCTCTGCGTGTCGGTACGACTGCTTGCATGTGTGGCTAGAAAGATTTGGCGGGAAGCAACACTATCACAGAGAGCATGAAATAATGCAATTACAGTAAAGTATCATATTATAACAATCAATACTTAGTATTGCTTCAAGTTATTCGAGGCATATCAAAGTAATTCAATTGATTAAACAATATATTGAAGGAATACAATTGATGATTTGCTATTAAGCACTATTAAACGACCTATAGAAGTAATTCAATTGATTATTTAGTCTTAAAGAACTATTCGCGAGATATCAAGTAATTCAACTGAAGAAGTCTTGAGTTTTGTTTCATTAACCAATTGTCTAATTGTAATGACCTCTGCTTCTAGCTCGGCCGTTACGTAAATTTTTTTTTTGATCCTCAAATAATTTTACAACATCTTAATATAAATCTATCCTTAATATACAAATATTACGTTACACCATAAATAAATATAAAATCTTAAACACAAATAATCTTCTAATTGTCTTTCACCCATGCCCTTATGCTTGTGCTAAACCTGTAAAAAATTATCGAAAATGGCATCAGTCCACCAACAGGACTCAGTAGAAGATATCAACTAGTTATGGGTCATATAAAATATTTACTAAGATTTCATGATCACAAATTTATTTTCTTGAGATTTAAAAAAATTATTTCATGCATATATAGCAACATACATAAACTTATATCAAATGAACAAACAATATGATAGCAATAACTTTAGAAATTATGCGTACTTACATCATATAACAGAAGATATTAAATAATAATTTATAACACAAGTATTATCAAATAAATGAACATGTATATCATAAATTTCTTATGAATAATTAAATAATGTATATGCATGATAGATAATAACTTAATACAATGTGAATACTAAATATAAATAAGTGTAACATAATTTTTCTAATAATTACAACATAAATATGGTAACAGAACAAATAAAAAATATGATTAATGAGCAAGTTCCTTTTTAATTATTTTCATTTTATTCTTTTGGGCCCGTGATTTCTCATACTACACCTCATCTGCTTTTTACACATTTGAAGATCGTCATCCCCTGACGCCGTAGGCTATGGTCTATAATGACTAAAATATATGGTCATCAATCATTTTGAGAGTTTTCACCCTTGGCCTAAAATGGCAATGGACGTTGTCATGCCTATATATCATATGCTCGAGCTCAGGCAAGCGCGTAATCCCACAGAAATCACACTTACCTTTTCATTTATTGTCTTCTTTAAATTCTTGATTACAAGTTTAGTCACATAGCAAGCTTATACACTTGCCTCAATATCATTTTATTTCTTTGAATGTGACGACAAATCCGTACACTTGCCCTCCCGTAAGTGTCACAAACATGAGTCGACATATTCTCATCGAATGTGATGACAAGTCCGTACATTTGCCCTCCCGTAGGTGTCACAATTACAAGTTAATATATTCTCATAGAATGTGACGACAAGTTCATACACTTATCCTCCCATATATTCACAATCGCGAGTCAATATATCTTCATCAAATGTGATGACAAGTCTATACACTTGTCCTCCCGTATGAGTTATAATAGAAGAAAAGAAGCATATCATTATATAACATATTTATTTCATCATTGAAAAAATGAACAAAAATAATAATTAATTCATAACAATTTACATACATCATACATTATCAAACTTTCACAATCCACATTGTACATCATAACCTCGATAATTTAATTTTATGTTATCTCTTCTATTTGACTCAAATCTCTATAATAATCTAGTAATCATAATATCTCCAAGATATTTTAATGTAAATTAATAAAGATCATTAATTCTTCACATGTAATTCGTGAAATCTCAATCAAAGATTAATTAGAGCTAATAATATAACTATAATCCACATTTAAGTTACATATTAAAATGAATCAAATTGAATCATGATCAATCTCAAATTCACATTTATATCACTCGATGATTATAAAAATATCATCACTATTCGAATCAAATCATCTATCAATAAATCTATTTAGCATAAGTTTTAAACTTCAAATTATCAAAAATTAATTAAATCATCAATTCTCAATGTCTCATAGCATTTGAAATCAATTTCATAAGTCAAATTCTTATAAATATAATGTCTAGTACTTCTGCTAAAGTAACTTAATTATTTGAACTTCTAACAATAAAATATATATTTCTAGGCCAATTAATGAAAGCATTATCTAAATATGATAAATAATCAAATAATCTAATAATCTTCAAATTTATATTTAATAGCAATCATTCGACATAAAAAACTTTCATTTAATCTATAAGTGATCATAAACTCTTTCAGAAAAAGACTTTTATACCAAGTTCGCCCAACAAAAACTCATCCAAAATGAAAATTTTAAAGGAAGATTTCTACATAAATGTTGTAGTATAATATGTCATTTATCTTTATATAAAGTTTCATGTCAATCCGAATTCATTTGGTATATCAAATCCCCTATAAACTAAACTCGGTCAAAAATTTGAATTTTTGTCAGGTTTTACTAAATAACACTAAAATCATGCTTTTTTACTCAGAATTAATCAAACATTTCTTCACTAAAGTTGTAGGTAACTTCAAGATCTAACTCACCGTCAATTGTTATTAAAATTAAAGATCATTTGATACCCCAAAATAATGCTACAAAGCTCAGATCTAAAACAGAAAATATTTAGCAACATACAATCATGTGTATATCTAAACAAACTTCACTAATATGATAATTTAAGCCCATAAATTAAATTTACAGCTATAAACATGAAAACAAATATCAATAATACAATAAAATAAAATTTCACAAGAAATTAAATATTAATTTTATTCAAACAATGTCAAATTATTATAAATCAAATTATTTGAATTCTTATCTTTGATTAATTTAAACCCTAATAGTTAGAGAGATCTCCAACCTCATGAAATCATAAAAATCTCTTTTTTTTCTCTCTTTTTCCTCTTACCTTTTCATTCGAATCTTTGAAATCGTTCTTCTATGGTTACCACTTCGGTGGAGAAAGGTCGTCACTTTAGATCTCTAATTCTCCGTTCTCCTTTCTTTCCATCTCCTTTCTCTTTTTTTTCTCTCTCTCCCTTTCCCATTTTCAGCCAAGGAGACGGAGCTAGGGCCGACGATTACAAATCAGGAAAGGAATGAATAGATGTGTGAGAAAAAAATTTATTATTTTCTATAATGACTCAATCTAAGGGTAAATCTGGTATTTTTTTCAAAGCTAAAATTAAGGGATAATTAAATCTCATAAATTTAAAATTTAAAGAATAATAATAAATAATCTTTTTGAGCCGAAATTATATCCCTTAAATATCTCCAATTTTAATATATATCCTCATGAGAATTTTAAATCAATAAATATTCAAATAAATTATGAGATTTTAACTAAATTCAAATTTAAATCAAGAAAAATAATTTCCTAATATTTCTCTTAATATTTTCAAATAGATGCTAAATCTTACAAAAATTATTTCTAAATCCAATATTTCTTTTATCATTCTTTCTAAATCATTTTTGAACCCATATAAAATCCTCATTCACCTCAAATCCACAATAAATTTATTTTCCTCAATAGACTCTAATTTACTAACATAAATTATAAATTCATAAAAATCATATTTAAGTCTCAACTTTTACATTTCATATTTTCTAGGTTCTTTTTGGAGATCAAATAAATCAAAAGTATCACCTAAAATTTCTTTTATATTTTCTACACCAAAATACCGTAAATATCATTTATCGCTCAAATTTGTACATACAATTCTAATTTATAATACACATCAAATTTATATTTTCGGGATGTTGCACTAATGCTCAATGCTGTTTAATTTTATGAATTATTACTATTCAGTATTCAACAATCATATCTGTTATGTGATTTGTATGTGATGTTAATTCAGATTTAAGAAAATCCTTTTGTTTAACTTGTAACCAAATTATGTAAGGATTGTCCTTTTCTTCTGATTTCATTCACAATATCAAATTGTGTTAGAATTCTCCTTTTTCTTTCTATTTCATTCACAATGCATTTACCTGTCCTCTCTTGCTCTTGGTTGTACATCCGGAAAGCACCTAAAGTAATCATTTTTAACAATCTCATCCTACATAAATTTTATTCTAATATTTTCTTTATTTATCACACAGAAATACTTATATTGGAGATGTGATAATTGGTGATCAAATTGTCAAGAAGAGTGAGCGCTTTAAAAACCTTGGATCAATTATACAAAATGATGGCAAAATAGATAATGACGTTATTAGCAGGATTCAAGCAGGATTGGTAAAATGGGAAAATGCTTCTGGTGTGTTGTGAGATAAAAAAATCTCATCCAGAATCAAGGGTAAATTTTATAAAACTGTAGTAAGACCAGCGATGATATATGGTGCAGAATGCTGGCCTGCAAAGAGGAAACATACAAATAAAATAAATATTGCAGAAATGAGGATGTTACGGTGGATGTGTGGATATACACGAAAGGATAGAATGAGAAATGAGTATATCCGAAAGAAAGTTGGTGTTGCACCAATTGAGGATAAACTTAGAGAAAGTCAGCTTAGATGGTTTGGACATCTAAATTGTAGGCCGATTGAAGCTCCAGTTAGAAAAATTGAATTATTGAATTTTGTCCATGTACAAAGAGGAAGAGGGAGACCAAAGGAGACATGGCAAGAAACTATAAGGAGTGATCTTCGATACTTAAACTTAGATAAGAATTTGGTAACTGATAGGGCGCAATGGAAACAAAAGATTCATGTAGCCGACCCCACCTAGTGAGATTAAGGCTTGGTTGTTGTTATTGTTGTTGTTGTTATTGTTGTTGTTGTATTTCCTTTATTTATCACCTTTGTTTTTAACTTGAAGTGCAAAAAAATATTCCAAATTCAGGTGCAGGTAAGAAGGATATTGTATTAACCGCATATTCATGGAGTACAAGAAAAAGCAGATTAATGCGAGACGGAAAAAGATGCTAATGATATTTTATATTTATATTTAGCAAAATTGATTAGCAAATTATTATAATTAAGAGAAATATTTTCTAGATAAATTATATGATAAATAAGATTTTTGAATCCCGTAAATTAAGATATTTTAAAATTAAAATTAAACTGGATCGTATGATAAATAAGAATTTATCAATTTAGATTAGGGCGTCAATTTAAATTCAATAAATCAGATCCGAGGTTCAGAAATTTAGGACAGTCGTCTCACAGTTAAATCCAACAGTAATTGACACACAAAGAAATATCGGGTTACACAATTAGAGCCAAATAAATAATCCAAGTCAAGCGAATAATTTGTGTTGAAGTCAAATAATCAGCTTAGTGGGGTTCGGGAAGGAATTTACCAGCGATTTCAATCGCTGGAGAAGAGTCACTGACGATGATTAACTGATGTGATCGAGTACGGGCGACACGCAGACAAAGCGCAAACGGAGCGCGGGCATGAGCACAGGCGGACAGGCGCAGGCGGCCGCGCCGGCAGGCAGGCGGCGCAGGCGAGCGCACGGGCACGCGAGTGCGCGGGCAAGCGTGCAGGAGAGCACGCGTGCAGGCAGGTGGGCGCGCAATCAAAAGCGCGGGCAGAGGAGCGCGCGGGCGCTCACGCAGGAGCTCGGGCAGGCGCTCGAGCAGGTGGGCTGGCAGGCTGGCTGGCAGGCAGGCAGGCTGGCAGGCGAGCTGGCGCGCGGGCAGACATGCGGGCAGGCGCGCGGGCGGGAACGCTGGCAGGCCGCGCGGGCACGTCGAACGAGTCTGGAACTGCACGGCGCTGCGACCGGAGCGAGCTTCGGAGGTAGGTAAGTGCGCAAAGTTTTTTTTTTTTTGAAAAGTGGATAACTAGGTCAATTTGAGGATTCTCACTAAAGGCTAACCCTACCCTTTCCTTCACCGGAATTTTATCCCGAGTGTAGGCTCTGAGAAAACTCAAACATAATTTCATTCATCAAATGTTATTTTTTATAATGCAAGGCGACCTCTTTATATAGAGAGATCTCATGTAGAAATTTGAAAATACAATATTAAATACAAGAAATAAAATACCAAATAAATAAAAACAAATATGGAACTAATTCTATTACAATAAAATAAAACCAGCTCCAAATGTGGTGAGTCTTCAAATCTTCCAGATATGCTCTGAATCAAATTAAATCAAATCAAAATAAAGCTAAAATGGAAATGCCTAATAGCTCTAACTAATTTGAATTTGAATTTTGATTCAGCACATGACGTCATCTTAGTCATCCAATTCACTGCTGATCTGTGTCCCCACCACTGATAATCAAATATAGGATTATAATAAACGAGATGTTTTGCAACATATATTGTGCTTCCCAAAGATCCAAGCTCAAATCATGGGAATGTCGAACAAAATTTAATTTTCTAGAAAAAATCTTATCTTATAAAAAGCAATGGTGATTTTCATTTAGTTAGAGTATGTCGTTTGAGAAGGTTATAAAACAAAAGTACTGAGGTTTGAACATACACAATACATGCTTGCAAACACCCACACATAATAATCATCATCTTCATCAAGTACTAATGAATTTGCTGATATAATGCACACTAATATTTAATTGCGATGATAATTTCAAAAAGCATGCTGGAAATTATGTAGTGTGAAGTAAAGCAAAAGTACGAATAGATTAGTTAGCATTTGAGGAACGACATAAATTCAAAGTTAAAGAATGAATGATTTGATTTGTTAGGCCCTTTAAAGACCTATGCTACATAATTTTGAGAAAGAATGACATGTAAAACAAAGAATGAATATCATTTATAAAGGACCTTTCAAGATGGTTCATGCTTCCACAAAAAGTGCAAAATAGCAAAATCAGAAAAGCAACCAATGGCTACTAGAACTCTTTCATACCTTCTTCCTCTCTAGTTGAAGGTATCTGGCGACAGCACCATATGAAAAATTATCAATGTTCATGAAATTTGAACCAGCAAAATCCAAAACAGTTCCATCCTCTTGGCAAATGCCAACATGGCCAATAAAAGGAGCCAACCACGACACAATCGGAAGGGGAGTCCAGACTATGCAGCAAGGAAATTTTGCCTTCTTTGGAATCACTTCATCGAGCGGCCACATGCCATGGTTTGTTCTTCCATTGAAGCTACCATCTTCACTATCAACATCTACAGTTTTATGCTCCATGAATAAGACTGATTTGTGGGACACCAAGCTTTCTTTAAACTGTAGAACATGATCATGCAATGTACATCAGTGAAGAATGGAAAAGAGATAAAGCCCAAAAACTTGACCAATAACAAAGCCGACATGGGCAGTGAAAGTGGAGTATTGCTATACAGACCAATTTTGTTAGAGACAGATAGAATGGATCAAGGCAGTGATAGATCAGGAGGGAAACAAAGTTGAGAGAGATGAAAGGATTCAGCAAACTCTCATGGACTTCTTTGGCAGAATTGGAGCACGAAGGATGAGGTTGAGCTCATTCTTGAGGCAATGCAGGATCTTATCAGGCCAATCTGCAGAGAGAAAAATTTGTGATGTTGTCTTCTCTTTGGCCAATAACAAGACCCCTGAGATTGATGGAATGAAAGGATCCTTCTTGAAAGGCTATTAGTCCACTGTTGAGGAGGAGGTGATTCAAGCAATTTAGCACGCTTTCAAGGCTAGGTTTATACCGCAGATCTAGAATGATACGACTGTTGTTCTTGTGCCCAAAGTTAGAAGTGCAGATCAACTGAATCAGTTCAAGCCTATCGGTCTATGTACTACCATCTACAAGGTCATAGCCAAGGCGTTAGTGAACAAGCAGAAAAAACACATCAACCCATTTATTTTAGCCGAACAAGGAGCATCCGGGTAGGAAAATAGCTGATAATTGCATCCTCACTCAAAAGGTGATGCATAGAATGTAGATCACAAAGGCCAGAGATAGAATTATGATGATCAAAGCCGACATAGAGCAGGCATACAGTAAAGGTGAGCTACAACCATCTGAAATACATCCTTATTCGGGTTGGCTTTCCCAAGCAGTTGACTCATTGGGTCAGAATGTGTGTTCGGGAGCCTAGATACACATTGCTAATCAACGATAAGGGATCACCTTGAACTGTGGCCAAGAGAGGACTAGTCAGGGATGCCTGCTTTCTCCCTATCTCTTTATTATTTGTTCTAAGCTCTTTTCCGGTATAGGTCATCAAGAGATGTGGAGGGGTACCATCAGTGGAATGAGATTATCACCCAGAGGCCCAGCCCACTCCCATCTCATGTTCACAAATGACTTACTCCTCTTTGTTAAAGCCACACCTATAGCTACTAGATGCCTTAAGCCGACATTGGATGCTTATTGTGCTACATCGGAGCAAGTAGTGAACATTGACAAATCCTCCACCATCTTCAGTCATACAACAACCACGAACAAGAAGATGGAGATTTGATATGCATGAAACCTAACGGTGGTGATACTTAGGTATTCCACTCTCAAAGCACAAACCAATCAAAGCTGACTTCACTTCCATCATTATTGCTATAAAGGGATTGAATTACTTCCTGGGGAGCCAAAAAACTCTTTCGCAGGGAGGATTACCTTGATTAATAGTGTAATCACCTCTATACTTGTTTATTCCCTCTTGCACACTCATATCTTGAACAATGAGTTTGATTCTATTAAGAAGCTTATTAGAAGTTTTCTATGGAATGGGAATATGGAGAAGAAGGCTATGTATTATGTTGCTTGGAAGAAAGTGTGCAAACCTAAGAGCACCGGAGGACTTGGAATACACAACTTTGGTAAGTGGCATAAGTTTTTTGTTGCCAAACATGTTGCGAAGCTTTTGAATGATGATGACTGTATTTTGTTTTTGAAACAAGGCAGTAAAATGGCATTACCATAGCATTACACTAAACAGAATAAAATAATGTACAAAAGTCAGCTAACATCTCTTTTGATGATATTGCAAAAATCAATGAGGAGTGTACCCCTCTCCCAAAAAAAGTCACCTAGCATAGCATAGTGTGCCAAAAAATCGACCGTACTATTTACGTTATGTTATTCATGTGTAATCTTGCAAAAAGAGAATGAAAATAAAATATTTATAATATGCTCAATAATATCTCTTTATGTATTAACGTTTCTATTAATCTCCTGATGCGGGACAGATGACTGATGATGTGGTTTAGAGATCAGCAATATTACCAAGCAGATTATTCACAAAATAATGCTAAATATCAGAGAATACTTTTGTGATGCCTGAGAAATTATTTAAGCCCGCAAAAAAAAACCAATTTCTTTTAAAATCTTAAATAAATTGGATCGAAGGTAATTGAGAAATTACCCATTCAGATTAGGGCGCAATTCAGTTTTCAATAAATCAGAAATATGGAACAGGATTGGGTCTCACAATATTTAACCAACAGTAATTTAAATTCGCTCAACAATGAAAGGTCGCGCAGGTGGAACAAATTCGAGCAAATCACAAGCGAGCATAAAAATCCAGATTATTCGATTTTACCAAGATTAAAGGACTTTTCGAAATTCGTACCTGAGTCAGAAAATTCAAAGACCACAATGTAATTTCTCCAAATATTAGGGCAATCCACGCTCGGGCGCGAGCGAGGCGGGCGAGCCGTGCAAGGCGGGCGAGCGGGAGCGAGTGAAGCGGCGTCGGGTCGCGACGGCAGCGCGTTCGCGGGGAGGCGGGCGCGCGTTCGCTGGCGAGGCGGGCGCGCAGGCGTGCCGGCTGGCGGAGGCGCTCGGAGCGCCGGCTGTCGGAGGCGCTCGGGAGCGCCGGCTGGCGGAGGCGCTACGGAGCCCGGCTGGCGGAGGCGGCTCGGCGGCCGGCTGGCGGAGGCGCTCCGGCGCGCCGGCTGGCGAAGGCGCTCAGACGCTCGGCGCGCGTTCGCGGCAAGGCGCGCGCTCGGGCGCACCGGCTGGCGCAGGCAGGCGGGCGCGTCGGCTGGCGTGGGTCTGGTAGGCGCGCGTTTGCAGGCGCGGCTTGGGTTGGCGCGCACGGTCAAGCAGTCAGTTTAGCGCGGGACTGCGCATGGGCAGCAGGCTGAGCACGATCGGCTGCGCCAACGGAGCCGTGTTCTAGCGTTGCCGTAGTCGGCGCAGGCGTCGACGCAGGCGATCGTCGGTGATGTGGAAACCTGACGACGTGATCACATCGAACGCGCGAGCTAGATCTAAGAACTCAAACAAGCAGCAGAGTGAATGAGAATGACGTCGAGCGGAATGTGAGGTTGCCAAGTTGAATGGAATCGAGTCCGGAGTGAAGAGCTGGGGCGGGTGGAGTTTAGGGATTCTCACCCAAGGCCCAAGCCCTTCCCTATCCAGGATATCGATTCATTCCAGAATCAAATAATCCCCAAGGGAAAACACAAATCAGATTTATTCAACATTATGAAAATAAGAGTGACAGAGAGACGTTTATATAGACCTCCATACAGACTGACTCAATAAAGAAAAAATACATAATGTAATAAATTCCTCACACAAACGAGGAAATACTAAATGACATGCATAAAATAATGATCACTGAAATAGAAACAACTAATACAAAATAAATGCGAGAAATAAAATAATCCCAAAATGGAATCTCCAATCAATCAGAATAAATAGGAGATTTCCAATCTATCGAGTCAGCGATCCGCAACATCCATCTTTCCCAATCTGTCATAATAGTCAATCAATCCAGATTGAAGCAGCATGGCTAGATCTCGGCCGTCGATGATAAACTCTGCCAGGAATGAATCGACGGTCGATCGTGGTGTCCCCACCATCTCCACTTGTAGAATTGGTGTTTCTTGGCTTTGCATTTTCGGCTTCCTGTTTGGTTAGTGGAACCCCCAAGTAAAGCCATACCACCAAGAACCAAAAATAATTATTAGGAGGAAGTTCAAGATGCAGGAGGGACAATGATGGCTTTACTTGGGGGTTCCACTAACCAAATATCAACTAGCAAAGACAGACTTCTCAGGTATTATAGCAATATTCTTATCATTAATTGGAAGGATAATACTCATAAATAGCGCCTTGATATCGATGCCTATCTATTCCTTATCACAAACTTATGTCTTGCTCAGTGTATTGGACGAAATTGAGAAGATGATCAGGACCTTTCTTTGGGGCGGATGTACAGAGTCCAAGGCCATGCACTATGTAGCTTGGGAGGAGGTGTGTAAGCTCAAGAGTACGGGAGGGCTAAATATCCATAGTCTTCTTCTTTGGAGACAGTTCTTGGTAGTAAAGCATGCGGTGAAGTTCATCAATAGCACCAATTGTATCTGATGAGATACCATGCATGCCAAGTATGGTGGGCATGGTTCTTAGTTTGAGGAGAGGCATGGAGATCGTTAGGTGAAGACTGATTTGCATGTGAGGCAGAGTGATAGATGGTCACGTGACTTGGCTTGTGAAGGTGGGAAAGGCGATTTCCTTTATGGAGGATTCATGGTTATCTGCTATTTCGTTTGGTAGATGGCCAACATTTCTCAATGTGCACACATGAGAGCTTCATGCTATCATGGCTGATATTTCTAGGGGTTTGAACTAGGACAAGATTAGAATCTACCAGGTGTTTAGGCCAAAGTTGTGAAAATGAGTTCCGGCATACAGGAGATTATAATACGAGTGGAGACAGACTAGTATGGATTGTTATAGAGTCATTAGGGATACCTACTTATTTTATTTTACGTGGTGGGCCTTTTGCTGGTAATTAGTATTGAAAGGTTCCTACGCAGCCAAGGATCCAAGCATTCTTACGGCGCATGCGCAAGAATGCTATTCCTGCTAAAGCATGGCTATACCAGAGAGGGTTGATTAATGCTACTGTGTGCCCCTGGGGATGTGGCATGGAGGACAACAATACACATTTGGGATTTGATTGCAAACTCTATAAAGCAGTCCAAGACATCCTCCAATATATCATGATTTATTTCCACTAACCTTTTCTTTGTAGGTTAAGTTGGAGACAATTGCGAGAATGACCAAGTGTATTAAATGGGACCTGCGGCTTCAGTTGGAAGATTGCTGACTGGAGTGCAGTTCCAAGGTGCATTGCGAATCGATCCCCTTATTGGGGAGTCACTGAATCCCAATAGCCCCTTCAGGGCCATATATCTCCACTTTAGATACTTGAGCTCCCTCAACTTCTGGATGAATCAAAGTGTAAGGTGTGGCGTAGCATACTATGCAAAGCCAAGAAACAAAAATAATTATTAGGAGCTGAGTTTATCATTAGGGATCACTTGTATCAGCTGCTGAAGTGGCCTTTGCAAAAAAAATAAAAGATCATCTATGAACATTAGGTGAGAATGAGGTGGTCCTCGAGGAGTGACTTTGATACATGAAAGAGTATTCCTCTACATTTCTCAGTGGATCATTGTGGAGAGCTCATAGCTAAGAATGAATAGGTAAGGAGATAACCGGCATCTCTGCCTCAGACCCCTCCTAGTTGTGATTCATAGTCATCTCTTCCCGCTTATCAATAATGCATACCTCGGTTCCCTAATACACATGCTCGCCCATCTTCTCCATTGATTTAGGAAGCCAAACCAGACAAGGATTGCATCAAGAAAATCCTATCACATGTCTGCTCCCTTCAGCTTTTACTATCATGTACCCTTTCCTTGATGTTGTGGTCATTAACCCATGTATAATCTCTTGTGCAAGGATACAATTATCTACAATATCGACTTGGGACAAAAGCATCCTACTCAAATGACACCAGATCAAGAATGCTCCTCTATCTATGTACTAACACCTTTGCAACCAGTTTATACACTGTGGTACAGAAGCTAATAGGTCAAAACTATCTAGGTTGCTCTGCACTGCTAGTTTTAGGCACCAATATAACCAGGGTATCCTTCCAAGATGATGACATAAATCTAGTGCTAAAGGTATGCAGGACTGCATCAACCACCTCCCGCTCAATTATCACCCAAACTTCCCTTCAAGAAGGAGCCTGTGATGCCATCAACACTTGGAGCCTTGTTATTAGCCAGTGAAAACACTACCACTCTAATCTCCTCTATAGTAACTTCCTAAGTAAACTGTTCAGCTACTATCGATGAAAAAGTGATTCTCAACTGCAAATTAGGAGGGAAATCACTGAGTGCATCTTTTTAGTACCCCACTTACTAGTAAATAACTCCATCATTGTAACCAGAATATTTGCTTCCTCTGTAGTTCTTTGCCCAAAGGCATTAACAACAGCAAGAATCCAATTATGCTACTTTCTCCTTCCTGTCTAATCTAAGAAAGAAAGTATTGTTTTTGCCTCTCTTCATCATCCAATGAGTCTTCGCCCTCTGCAACCACCAAATCTCAGCCCTCGCCATAATGGAGTTATAATCTACTGCCAATTGAAGCATCTTAATATGCTCATCCTCTGTAAGGCCTCCTAAAGTGGATTCCTTGGTCTGGAGAGAAAGAATGACGTGATGCAACTCCTTTGTTTTGGATAACAAGTCCCCTACTTCCTTCTTGCTCCATGTCTTCAAAGCTTTTAGAGTTCTAGTACTTTTCCTATTCAGCATTGATGGCAGACTACTCCTGACCGGATATCTCCAAGTGAGTTGCACAATCACCATAGGCTGCGCATAAGTCAGCTAGGAATACTCAAACTTGATTCCATCCTGTGGCTTAAAGATGTCAACTCTACAACTTAAGACCAGTTGGACATGGTCAAAGCCTATGCATGCCAAGTGTATGACCTACAAATCATGAATTTGAACTAGGACAATAAAGTTAAACAATACCTTATCCAATCTCTCCTAGATTCTCCAACCTCCTGACTAATTATTGCACCAAGTATAATCTGGCCCAGTGAACCCAGCATCTTGTACATCAGCGTCGTGCATAAACTCAAGAAACGCATGACTAGTTGTATCAGCTTAGAAAAGCATCCCCCCTTTCTTCTCCTCCTATCCCACCATGCAATTGAAGTCACCCCCAATTACTACTAACTCAGTCTGGTTTAGAAGCGACTTTAATGCTTCCCACAAAACTCTACGTTGATACTCATCCTTTGAAGCATACACACCACCAACAATACATCTACCACCTTTGCCTAAGCCTCCACTAAAAGGACTTGCCTATGCTTGAATAAAACATGAAGAACATTCAGTTTCATCTCAAGTCAAAATAATGCCTCCTGAATTACCTTGCGAAGAGATATCTATAAAAATCCACCTCCGACGGATAAGTTTGTCAATAAAATGTTTGTTAATATTACTTTAGCGAGTTTCCCTGGGAGGATGTTGTGGACGAAGATCATAGTTGATCTATCATCCGTAGTGTCTTTCGTCTTCGCATTCATCTTCAAGAAGCGGTCCACATATTCCCGCAAGGATTCGTTCGAGCGCTGCCTTATCTGCCAGAGTTCATGAATGGCTCGGGAAGTAGTCTTCGACGTGCCGAATCTAGTTCGGAACTGGTCGGCAAACTGCTCGAAACTTTGGATGGAGCCTTGGGGGATTTCATCAAGCCAGTCCAACGCCAGCCTTATCAGGGTATTGCGAAAAAAAACGGCATTTGTACGCATCCGAAACGGGGTCGACTGTTGCCAAGGCGTTCTTGAATCGTTTGACATGTTGGGCTGGGTCGATGAGCCCGTCGTAGTCGTTGACCTTGGGAGCCTTATAGCTGCGAGGATACAGGCGTGGCCATTATTGTGAGAGAGAAGATTGTAGTCACCTGAGGCGCCAAGGGGTAGACTTCGAGTCAACTCTCCCCCGTTGCGTGTGTGCTGACCTCTTCAGGGGGAAGTTCGTCTTGCACTGTACTGGGGAGAGGAATAGGGTCCTTGGAGGGAGGCGCTGGCGTCAGAAGAGGCGGCCTCTGGTGTTGGAGGAGGGCCGGAAGGTTGGTGAGGAAGGAGCTTATAGTTTGGGAGAGTGTGGCCACGCGTGGGTAAGGGTCTGGAGTTGGCAATCGCCCGCGGTGCCGGCTTGTTGGGCGGCGAGTGACTCCTGTTGTTCGGCGGCGACTGACGTTTCAGCGTGGGTTTGTTCCATGGAGGATCGGCAGGATTCGGTCCTGCGTGATGGCACAAAACTGTTAAAACCAAAATGGGATCAGTATTTTGGACGTGGAAATCGAGGAGACGGAAAAACCACGGTGCCTCTTTCTGGGCGACTTAAGAAAGAGTTTCACTAGTCGAAAAACATATTACAGTGGAGATTTCTGAAAGGGGCCCGAAAAATGAAAGAAAAGATCATTTCTTCTCCTATTGCATTACAATTTATAGTCTGAATTTTTTCTCAACTCTGACATGTGGGGGATGGCCTAGGGTGCTTCAAGGACCGTCCCCCTATCCTGTAGACCGACGGCCATGCTAGTATGGATGCACGGCACCTGACGCAGACCACACCTTTTCAATGGGGTACGAGGGGCCATTCCGCGCTCTCTCTGAAGCAAGTCATACTGGTACGGATGTTCGACTTGAAAACTCTTCGGCTTGAGGTTGTTCGGCTTTGAGGGGGTCGTCTGTCGTTCGCCTTACGCCATTCGCCTGATTTGTGAGGATTGAGCCTTCTCCACGTGTACGCTCCAGATGTCGCTTTGTGGATCACGAGGCAACATAGGGTAAAGTGAGTTTTGGTGTCCAACCATACCACATTCGAAACAGAGCGAAGGCGCTCCTTCATATTCCAATTATTAATAGTATCTTTCGGCTAAACCATGGAACCACACCCCTAGTTGCAGTGGCTTCGTTATGTCAACCTTAACACAAACATGAGCATATAGCACCCTCTTCCTCCCAACTGTGAATTGGTCGATCATAATTGGTGTTCCGGCCTTGAAAGCAATAGTAGCAAGGATTTTAGTAAACTCTAACGACAACCCCAACAGTCTAACCCATAAAGGAGTAGTCGTGATCACATATGCTGAAGCTCGAAACTTTGGAGTCCATTTCTCAAACCCAACCACATGGCCTGCTATTCTCCATGGCCCTTCAAGCCTAGGGCTGGTTACCGGACCGGACCGGACCGGTTCCGGTCCGGTTCCACCGGTTCCTAGTCCGGTTGGACCTGGAACCGGTCCGGTCCGGTTCCAACCGGTTCCGGATCCGGTCCGGAACCGGTTTGGTGGCCTTGGATCCGGTCCGGATCCAGATAATTGGGTCGGGTGACTCGTCGGGTCAATCGGATAAATTAATTAAAAAAATATATTTATCTATACATTTTATAAAAATATATATATTTTTTGTAATATTTATGACAAAATTAACATAAAAAAGAAATCTAAGAAATTTTATTAATATTAACAAAAAAATTTACAAATATTTTACACAAAAAATTTATTCGTCGTAATTACAAAAAAAATTCGTGATTATTTCTCACCTTTCAGTTTTTTTTTTTTAAATAAAAAAAATTAATATTAATGCTGCCAGCTGCAGCGCTTGGGCGCAGCGCACGCGCCACGCGGGCCGCGGGCGCTGCGCCCAACTATTAAAAAAAAAAAAAAAAAAATTAAAATTCGGTTCGGTTCCGAACCGGTAATTCGGTTCGGTTCCGAACCGGATAACCGGTTCTGCTTATGCAGAACCAGTCCGGACCGGTTCTGCGGCCCGGAACCGGTTAGAACCGGTCTGGTTCAACCGATTCTGGACCGAACCGGTTCTTACTGGACCGGTTTCGGACCGGTTCCGGTTCGAACCGGTCCAATAAGCAGCCCTATTCAAGCCACATTTAATTCTGGTTTTCAACATTAGTAAAACTAATGATAAATCATCTCATTCCGACATCAATTAATTTAAAACTCTCATAATGACCACATTTTTCTGCGCCTCCGTTACAATAATGTGAAACGGTACTTGTCTACCGAATAGTCGTCCAACTAAAGCGAATTGCCATTCCTTCATTATATGCCTTGCTTCCTCTGTATCTAAGAGGACAATCTCTGTGTGCCATAGCTTGGGCTATGATTTCTCGGGCAATTAGAATGCCTCCACCTCTCCGAAGTCCCTCTGTTAAACCATTTCCGATCACTACATTGGAATAGCTCACCCCGTTCTTCGCATTGCTATTAGTGCCTAGCCTAGTGGGTTGCCAGTTTCCAATATTGCTTCAACTAGGTTACCTTTCGACATAATCACAAACATCTTGTGGAAAAGTGTGCGAACCCCTTTCCATCACATTAGGACTCTTTTCATCACTAAGGATAGGCTTCTCCAAAGAAGAATTGCCGCCTTGCGCATTACCCCTATCATTCTTGATCAATTTACTCACTGAGGCATTACATCGAACAGTTGGGTTAGTTATTTGATGTATAATTGAGGAATATGTTATTCAAATAGCATTGTTAAAACACCAACGAAGGCTGTTTGCAGAGGATTCCAAAAAATTGTTGAATAACACGATCAGCTGAGAAAGAGGAGTGGAAGAACAAAAAGGATAGACTCAGTCTCTTTAGAGAATCTGGTAATCTGCAGAAGCTTGAAGAAGATCGAGCATCGGACAGCTAATGAGAGAAAGAACTAACCTCTAGAGAAGAATCACTGCGGGTGAGATTGTAGACGAAGCTGCCACTAGCGGAGAAGACGATTGCGGCAGAGAATGAAGAAGGTTTCAGCACCCGGTAATGAAACACCCGCCATTCCACCCAGGGGCGGAGGTGATCGCCGGCTCCCTCAAAAAGACGCCAATGGCAGTATTGAAGTCGCAGTAGAGAGAGAGAGAGAGAGAGAGAGAGAGGGAAGATGCATGAATCCGAGCCTATCGCTGGCTCACAAGCCTTTTGTTTGATGTGATTTATTTTTGATTTTAGAATGTAGCATAAATTTAAGGCTAAAAAGCATTTAGGTTTTCGAATTATGCAAATTCGTCAAGTAATAAATATTATTTTTATAATAAAAAATAATAATTTTTTCTATAAAAATAGAACTTGTTTTCGACTCAAATTATTTAAAAAATTAATTGTAATGAAATTAAAAATACATTTAAATAAAAATATTTTTATTAAAAATTATAAATAATGTGAAATTATTAAAAAGTATTTTTCATGGAAGAAGATATCAAAGATAAATAGATGAGTTACTTTCAACAGCGTTTCAACGAAAGTTGTGAAAATTCAATTGATCTTACGGAATTCAGCACCCCAAAAGAAAGTAAAAATTATTCTTACATCCAACGTATTAGTAAAGCTGAAGTCTGAAAAGCTTTAAAAATAATGAAACATAAAAAAGCAGTAGCACCAGATAATATTCCAATAGATGTTTGAAGTGCTTAGGAGATGAAGGAGTTTCTTGGCTCACTAGATTGTTTAATATAATTTTGAAGACTAAAAGGATGCCAAATGAATGGAAAAAGACTATATTAGTACCATTTATAAGAATAAAGGCAATATTCAAAATTGTGCCAATTATAGAGAAATTAAATTAATGAGTCATACTTTAAAACTTTGGGAGAGGGTGATCGAACAAAAGTTATGCCATAATACTAAAATATCAAAGAATCAGTTTGATTTTATGCTAAGTAGATCTACTATAAAAGTCATTCATTTATAAAGAAGTTTAATGGAGAAATTTAAGGAGAGAAAGAAAATCTATATTTGATTTGGAAAAAGCTCGTGATAAAGTCTCCAGAGAAGTACTTTGAAAAGTTTTAGAAAAGAAAGGGATTTGCACTGTTTATATTCACGTTATAGCTTTAGAAGAATGCTCTAGAATCTAAATATTTTCATCTCAGTAGATCAAAAATTGAATATATGGAGTACACATTTAGTCAAGAAAAAAATACTTATATTAGAGATGTGAGAATTGGTGATTAAATTATCAAGAAGAGTGAGCGCTTTAGATACTTTGAATCAATCATACAAAATGATGGTGAAATAGATAATAATGTTATTAGTAGGATTCAAGTAGAATGGGTAAAATGGAGAAATGCTTCTGGTGTGTTGTACGATAGAAAATTTTCATCCAAAATCAAGGGTAAATTTTATAAAACTGTAGTAAGACCAGCGATGATATATGGTATTGAATGCTGGTCTGCAAAAAAAAATATACAAATAAAATAAATATTACAGAAATGAGTATGCTAAGGTGGATGTGTGGATATACACAAAAGGATAGAATGAGAAATGAGTACACCCGAAAGAAAATTGGTGTTGCACTAATTGAGAATAAACTTAGAGAAAGTCGACTTAAATGGTTTGGACATATAAATCGTAGGCCGATTGAAGCTCCAGTTAGAAAATTTGAGATATTAATAAAATCTAACCCCCTTTGTATCTTAAATTAAATCTAATTGTTAAGATGAGCATCTAACGATTAGATTTAAAATATTTTACATAAATAATATATTTAAATAGTTTTTAACATGTAAGATTTAAGTTAAGATGCACCGAAAGTTAGATTTTATTCCTATGAACTTTATTTAAGTTAAAACATAACTTAAGTATGGTTTACTTAAATAAAATATAAGAATTTTTTAACTAGGGTGTGTTGGTTGTAAAATTAAAATAAATAAGTGTGTGTCATGTAATATTTAACTTTAAGGTGTCTAATAAGTAAATATTGAAGTTTTTATGTCATACGGGTAAAAATCTCTTAATAAAAATCTATAATTAAGGATTTCTCATTGTATGATCAATAAATCTTGGCTTCTATAGTTTTTTTTTATTTGAATAAAAAATTCTTTTGTCGCACGTAAAAATTTTTATAATTATTGTTAACTTTTAAAAACTCTGAACTTGCTTTCAAAATAATAAATTATTTATAAATAATTAATAAAAAATATGAACAATTTTTATGATATTAAAGAAATATTAATATTAATTTATATTTTTGAATTTTAAAAAATTGAAATTTACACTATATTTTGAGTTGAATCAAATCAAATTTCGAGTAAAGTTAGAAATGAAAATTAGAGTTGAGTTGGCTTGAATTAATTTTATTTTAACATACTTTAAATTTGAAATTTTTAATTTCAGGCTAGACTTGAATCGCTCGAATTTAATTCATAGTTTTTGAAATATTTATTAAAATAATTATTTTTGCCTTGAGCTAAGATTGCACTGATTATATGCTGTGGCAATACTTACAATAGAGACAACAGTTAATTGATTGAAGAAAATTCAATGAAGATCTTTTAATTTAAATATTACTCTTGTTTATATAATATAACTTTAATTATAAATTTTTATTAATTAGTTAAAATTCTAATAAACACAATAAGATTTATTTAATTGGTAACTAATAGACTTTTATTTATTTTTTATTATAAATTTTAAAATATTATTCATTTATGTTTTATAATTACTTTTAGTTTCTTACCTAAAATTACTAAAATTATATTTTTCAAATAATATTTAGGGGACATTTGGTTCAATATTATCTTGATGCTATGTTATGTTATCTAAAGAAAAATAATTATTTGATTTAATAATATTTGCAAATAATCTTCTATTAAATTATAAAATTATTAATTATCATGATATTTAGATTACATAATATAACACTAAAATAACAACGAACCAAATGCCCCTTTAATTTCTTTTTAAAAAAATATTAAAGTCGCCCGGAGAATGGGCGCTTCTCGGGTGACCTTATTGATACAGTGCTGGGCGACTTCTGTTTAACGAAAAATACCTAACGTTAATCAACCTATTTTTAAAAAATCATAAATAGCCAGCTGACTTATAATTACAAGTAGTTAAGAATATTGCTCAGAGGTCAGTCTCAAAAATAATAATTAATCAGTCAATGTACATATCTATATTTATGTGTATATATATATATATGTATTTGTATATATTTTAAAGTTTTTTTTGAAAGATATATATTTTAAAGTTGGTCATGAATAAGGTACTGAATGGAACAAGTTAATTTTTGAATAAAAACTGTCATAATTTTTTGATAATAAAAAAAACATTTTTATAATTCTTTTATAGTTGCACTAGATAGTAAAATATTATTTTACCATACAATCTATTTTCCAATAAAACTAGTTATGTTATACTTATATTACAATTATTATAAATAACATTTCTTATAATTATAGAAAGTAAATTTTTGAGAGCATATCAAATTTATAAAAGAAACAATATATTTGCTCGAAAAATACATCATAAAATTAATTAATATAAATCCGCATGTAACTATTATCATGTTTAATTTTAAAAAATAACATATTAAGTTAAAAAAAATGACAGTTATATTTGTGCATATCCGTTAAAAATGATTTGAAAGAGATCTAACCGATAAAAATAACCAAAACTCAAAATCACACAACTATAACTTATATTGGAATCAAATAAGATCTTTCACATGCATATATATATATATATATATATTGCAAAAGAGTAGGTTTTTC